>CAFUXE010000685.1:548137-617268 GCA_903364295.1 Serranus cabrilla
GGTTTCCCAGCACTCCTCAGATTCCTGTATTTTCTTTTGGGATTTGGGAGTGTTGCTTTAACTAAATTTAACAGAAAGTACATTAATAAATAAAGAATTAGTTGCCAAAAAAGGCAAAAAGAACAAAACAATAAAGTGAATTTAAATTAACCATGCAAAAATAAAAATGTCAGATTTTCTTTCAGTAACAACAACTGGCCGGAGCTGTGCAGTTTGTCTGTAAGCCAACATATTGTTGTAACGGCAGCCTGTTCCCTCCCATGTTATATCAAATGATTCCAAGCAGAAAACACGACAAATTACAACGCCAGCACACCATGAAACCTGTATCCTCCCTTTCCATTTACTTCTCAGCTGGTGGCCCACTACACCATCCTGACCCGGATCACTCAGCTGGGGATGATCATCTCCCTCATCTGTCTGTCCATGTGCATCTTCACCTTCTGGTTCTTCAGCGAGATCCAGAGCACCAGAACCACCATCCACAAGAACCTGTGCTGCAGCCTCTTCATGGCCGAGTTCATCTTCCTGGTGGGGATCAACATGAACACGCATAAGGTGAGCTGCGGATGAACAAAGGAAATCTGCTGTTTTTACGCTTGAGATACAATTCTGTCATTTCATTGATTGAGCCCAAACAGTGTGGGATTTGGAGACAGATGCCGATACTGATTTGAGAAAATTCACAGATAATATTGTGGCTGAAATGAATAAAAATAGACTTTTTTATGTGGATTATGCACTGATTTCACTTTATTAAATAAAGAAATGCATTAAAAATAAGAAAATAAAGAATAAATAGGAATATAATAAAGAGCTAAATAAACAGCATTACTGTTCAGTTTCAGTCATCTGCTATTAAAAGAAAAGAATTGAAAAATTAATAGCTAACACCATTTTTAAATCATGCCAAACAACATTTTCTGCATTATATGTTGTGTAAAAAAAGTTTTATTGCAGCACATATCAGACACACTGATACCAATAAGTCTTTGATAGGCCAATATCAGCCATTAATATCTGTCAGCCAATATATCTGTCAGGCTCTAATTATTCATTTACACTAATTTTATGTAGTGATGCACCAATATTGACACAGAATATTTGGACAATAATAAGGACTCTAAGGACTCAAATTGCTGGATTGCGTGACATTGGTGACAGTGGGGCCAATCTATTAATTTCAGTTCTATGTTTATTGACTAAACACATTATTGTAGCATTGATTTTAATCACTTTTTAAGTTTTGACCAATTTGTTGTTGCATTTAAAAGGTTTACACTTAAATTGTAATTCCTGTTAATAATAACTTTTGTTGTTGTTGTTGATGCACAATTTGAATATGTTAATACTAAATGAGAATTAAGTGCATTTAGTAAGGAAAGCAAAGTTTAAGTCCAGCCCAGTATTGAAAAATGACCATTTGTTGTAAGATTACATTGGATGTTATATTATTATTTCTTTCACTTAAACTTTTTGGTTGAAGAACTGAATCATTTACAAGCTTCTTTGTGATAAAAATGCTTTATGCTTTTTAGTGATACATCTTGTGAATTAGGCTTAAAAAAACCATATGTGAAAATTACAATTCTTACATATTGGGGCAAAATAACAGCAATTTTACACATCATAAATTTGTGAAATCTCCGTCTCCCGCTCTCCCTCTCTCCTCTTTTGTCTGTTCCTTGGCAGCTCTTCTGCTCCGTTATTGCAGGGCTGCTGCACTATTTCTTCCTCGCGGCCTTTGCCTGGATGTGCATCGAGGGCATCCATCTGTACTTAATAGTTGTTGGCGTCATCTACAACAAAGGCTTCCTGCACCGTAACTTTTACATCTTTGGCTACGGAAGCCCGGCGGTGGTGGTGGCCATCTCGGCAACACTCGGCTCCAAGTATTACGGCACTGATAAAGTGTAAGTGGGAAGACAAAGGCTTTTTGCACAAAGACCTCTTTTTCAAACTCATTCAGCATTTTTTTCGGGGGAAGAAAGATAAACAAATTACATTAATTATAAATACAAGGGGACACAGATTAAATGTGGCCGGCGGGAACATAAAAGATGCTCAGGCTGCCTTGTAGAGAGTAAGGTAATAACTGAATTAGTGTAAAAAGAAATTGTGAAAGGTTTTGGATACCATGGGGAGTTTGAATAGCAATCTATAAATAAAAGTACATCTGTTGTTTATTAATGTAAAACATAATTAAAAGATTGAGGTTATCCAAAAGAAGTGCTGATTGTTCATTCCTGTGAGCAGAAGTAGCTTTTTCCAACCAATTGTTTTTGTGCTTGTAAGATAAGAAGGGTATGCACTAGCCCATACAATATTGTCATAATTAAGATTAGGCCAGATTAGAGTGGAGAAAAATGATAGAGGGTATTGCTTCTGCAGAAGGAGGGATTATTGCAACAAAGACAACAAAGATCTTAACACACAAATTCAGTCAATAAAAGTGTTTGTCAGATAACACTTTCTGTATTTGTGGTGCAGGTGTTGGCTGAGCACAGAAAACCACTTCGTATGGAGTTTCATCGGCCCGGCGTGTTTGATCATTCTGGTAAGATCTAAAAATCACTGTTCAAGTATTAATTGTAATCATCAAATAGGGATTGTTTCAAAGATAAATATCCATTTGATGGTGTTTGTTTGTCATGTTTGTTTTGGTCGGTCTCCACTAAAGGTTAATCTCTTGGCTTTCGGAGTAATCATCTACAAAGTGTACCGGCACACTGCTGTGAAAAAGCCTGAAATCAGCCACTATGAAAACATCAGGTAGGATTATCTGGACTCTTGTTGAGAAGGTCAAAACAAATACAGAGAATCAAGTTTATCTGCTGGATTATTCTGGTATCATGTGCTGTCCTCGTAGCATCAAATTACAATTAGTTTTTTGACGATTTAAAGGAGCAGATTTTGTGTTTAAGGCGGCGTTCTCACCCTCAGGTCGTGTGCCCGCGGCGCCTTGGCTCTGCTGTTCGTGCTGGGAGCCACCTGGGCTCTAGGAGTGCTGCACATCCTGCACGAGACCACGCTCACCGCCTATCTGTTCACCATCGCCAACACCTTCCAGGGCATGTTCATCTTCATCTTCCTCGTTGTCCTGTCCAGAAAGGTAACAAGTCTTTCATTTATTTATTGTTATTTATTTTACGTTCATTGTGTGAATATACACGGCCACCCATAAAGTTGGAATAATTTTGTTTTCAGACAAGATTCTCTGTTAATTGTGTTTTCATTTTGTGATATGTTTGGAAGAGAGTGATTAATAAAGTTTTGATAATATATTCACTTTATCTGTCAAGAATAAATCACATGAAGTAAAAAATATTTAATTCCAACTTTAAGGGTGACTGTGTAGTTGGACAGTGTGCAGTTCAGATTAAGACAATCACATTTTTATGCATCACTAACAACAATTGTAAAAATATGTTGATAAAAAGGAAATCTCATCTTTTTTTCATAACAATAATATATTTAGTTTTTATAACATTTTAAATCTTAAATATGTACATGCTATAATATTATAAAATAAAATAAATGTATTGAAATATTTTACCTATGTTAAAGTTATTATGTTAACATAACAGAATTTTAACATTGTCAAGTAGAGCTTTTTCTATAAAGGGCAATTTTAGAGCTAGAAATTAATTTCCCCTCTGGGATAAATAAAGTAATTTAGATTTGATTTTTTTTTATAAGTTATGGGTCAATTTATTCTGTAACTGCATATTTATATTATATGTTTAATTCCTAAGATTTTAATTTAAGCACAAAAAAGTAGGATTGACGGAGTAAAAGTATAAAGATTCAGAAAAATACTCAGAAAAGTACCTCCTAACTGTATTTCAGCATGAGATATGAGACGATGTGATGTCTTTTCACACACTTGATTGTGTCGTTCCAGATCCAGGAGGAGTACTACAGGCTTTTCAAAAACGTCCCATGTTGTTTTGAATGCCTGAGATGAATCAATGCGACTGATCGCTTGCACTTGTACAATAATAATCCACTCTACAGCTTTGCAGTGTGCTGTGACTCATGTGTTCAGTTTTCCAAACAGTGTGGGAGGATTTGTTTAGGGCAGATGTCTAATAAATAAGAACACACAGCACTTGTAATTTCCACATCATCTACACGTCATGTTTGTTTTATGCACTATGCAATTAAACCGCTGTATCAACATTTTCATAAAACACGTTGGTCTGAGAGTAATGCTACAAGGATCGAAATATTTTCTCTTCACTCCTAATAACCTACGCAGTCTGTTGTCTTTGTTCCTTTCTTGTGTTTGAAATTGATTTGTAAATTATTAAAATAATGTGGCAAAGTAACACTGCTGCTCACTTCTTTTATGTGGGAAAATCAATGCTTGTGTTTAATACATTCTTCACTCCCTTTTATGAACATCACACAACTAAGTGTACAGTGTAATAAATAGGAATTGTTGTGAGGACCGCTCCTCTCTCACACGAGGACAGTTAGATGGACCGATGGCTCCATCTACTGGACATCTGAGGAACAGTCTGGTCCTACTTTCTGTACTGTTTACTTGTAGTAGTTGGTCCATATGAACTGGGTTGTGCATAAATAAATATTGTGGTTTTTTTTGCCTTATTGCAACAATTCTCCAGCTATCTCCTGGACTGCAGTGTATTATACAGTGGTGATGGAAGTATTCAGATAATTTACTTAATACCACTTGATAAGTACTGATTTAAAAATGTTACTTCAGTGAAAGTGTGTATATTATATAACGTGGAAAAAGTATTTTATTTCTTTAACATTCATGTAAAAGCAGGATTTTATGATTGTAGTTGTAGATGGAGCTCATTTTTACTATTGCCTTGTTTACATTATGGATTCATGTGCTTATTATTTTCTCCATTAACTTGATTGTTTGGTTTGTAGAACGATCTGAAAATAGTGATAAATACCCTCAAAATTACAGACCTAAATTTGAGACCTTTACAATGTGTTTATTTCGTCAGTCAATAACAGTCCAAACCTCAACATTATTAAAAGGAAAATCTAAGAAATCTCACATTTCAGAACCATGACGTGTTTTCTAAAAGCTTAAAAATGATTTAAAATAGAAAGAAATGCTCTTAAAGTCTATTGAAGTGTAGTAGTACCTTTGAATTTCTTTGCATAATTATATCAGATTTACAACAATAAGTGAGTACGACTCAGCAAGTCTGCAAACAGCTCATTAGAACTAGACATAGTGATATTATAGCTCCAGATTAGAAAAACCTTTCCCCCAGCTGCAATCCTTTAAAAAGTGAACAGAAATGCAGAATTTATGAGAAAAATCTACTAGCTTATCTCAGCTGATCTTCAAAGGGATTTTTAATGCCCTGTTTCCCTCTTCATTTGTCCTCAAAACAAGTTTTTCTATCCAATTTCAAGGCATAAACGTGGAGCTGGAGACCTCTACTGGCTGCTGTTGAAATGCCAGAAACAGTCTCCAAAAAAAGGAGATGTATGAAGGCTTGTGTGCAGGGAATGCTGTTTTGTGCAGTCTGAACACAGCCCAAAAAGATGACTAGAATAGACCCTTTTGGCTGATTGCTGGTTGGTGTCATCACCCTCAAACTGCACATATAAACAGAGCTGTTTGTGGAGCCCTTTAGGCTGCGGCAGATTGTCAAATTGGCATGAAGAGCACTGATTCACCACACTGTCTGACTTTGTTTTATCCAGGATGAGAGCTTTATGATACCAGGGGACAGGGTATACATCTTAAATACCAGGAGCTGCTCCACATGTTGGAGAAGTGAAAGAGTAAAACAGGTTGCATCTGCTCTACCTTCACTCCACGTGGCTGCGTCTCACTGAGGGAATACACACCCGTCCCACCGGGCTTATCCCTTCATTCAGCTGTGAAATACTTGTTTACTTCATTTTCTGAGTGATTTAAAACCATAGGGGCTTTTTTAAATACTGAAAACAAGCCAGATTTTGAGTCCTGTGCACAGGTGGAATGTAATTAAGTACATATACTGAAGTACTGTACAAATGCAAGGTACTTGTACTTGAGTATTTCCATTTTATGCAACTTTATAGTCATTTTACATCTGAATGGCTGGTAAATATTGTACTCCAATACCTTTATCTGACAGCTTTTGTTACTTTATTAGATTACAATTGTTTACACCCTTCCTGTCCAGTAAAAGTGGTGGAATGTAACTAAGTACATTTATGCAAGTACTGTTCTTTTTGTACAATGTTGCACTACTTTACTTGAGTATTTCCACATTTTTACCTTTATACTTCAACTCCACTATATTTCACTACACTCCACTACATATATTGTACTTTTTACTCCACTACAGTTAGCTGCCAGCTTTAGTTACTTTTTAGGGCAAGATTTAACATGAAAAAAATACTCTCAATTTAAAATGCACGTTATTAAATTAAACCACATAACATGAGCCCTACCCGAACAACAGTTAAATGGTGCTTACATGAATGCATCAATAGTAATAATACAGTAATATTATTGTATCCATATTCTGTTCCAAATATATATTTGGAATTTATATAACAATCTGAGTGGGGCCATTCTGCAAAATGAGTAATTTTACTTTTGATACTTTAAGTACATTTTGATGCTGATACTTTTGTACTTTTACTGAAGTTTTTAATGCAGGACATTTACTTGTAATGAAGTAATTCTGCAGTGTGGTAATAGTACTTTTACTGAAGCAAGGGATCTAAATATTTCTTCCACCACTGGAAAACCATGTATCACTAAACTTGTCTCTCTATCTTTTACTTGTAATTCAATATTTTTGCAGTAATACTTCTTCTTCCCCTGGTTCTCTGTTTCTGTGATGAAAAAGCAGACTTCTACAGCTTTTAAAACGGGTTTAAATTTTCCTTAACCATCACAACCTGTTATTTACTTTTCACAAGATTGTTGAGACAGTTATCTGCCACATATTACTCAAGTCGCTCTGACAATGTCAACACGGCTCTGGTGCGAACTACGTATGTTTACTTTAAATCAGTCTGCTCTTTAAACTGGACCTCGGTCCTGATCACAAGCTCTCTGTGCGACACAAATGAAAACACACACTGGTATAAAAAGGACATCACTGGAATATTTGCTTCTACTCCTCAGTCTCAACATGCGGGGGCTCCTCCTCTGCTGCCTTGTGGCCCTGGCCAGTAAGTTTTCATTGATTCATTGATATTATTTTACATTACAATCCACCATCAAAATGATATAATAATTACTATAAGCAATAACTTTTGCAATTGATATCTGGAGAGGTAATATTTTAATATATATGCAGTTTGTCAATCATGACTTTTAGAAAGTGTGAATTTACTTAAGCCCTAAATCTGATTTAGCATATTTAGCTATATAGCTATATATATTTAGTATTTACATGATTTAGTTGCCCCTGATGTTGTGATTTTACTACATTGCTTGTTTTCTTTCATGTCTTGTGTCTGTCTTACCATATTGGAATCATGATGGAAATAAGTGTTCTCACGTTATAATGTTGTTCCCTGGATTACAGTGTTCTGTAGATCATAAATAAGTCCAATTGCATTAAAAAATATACTGTTATATTCACAAAGGATCTAACGCTGACACTGTTTGATGTTTTTTGTCTCTTAGCATGCCAGAGTGTCCGTTATGGTGAGTTTTCATTTATTAATCATACTTATTTTTCAAAAATGTTCAATAAAGGAGGAAGTGAAATGACCTTGTATGTTTGTGGTGCATATTCCAGAGCTCGGCCTGAACTCAGAGAAAACCTACGAGTACAGATATGAGGGAGTGGTGAATTTTGGACTCGGCATGCCGAACCTTGCTGAGTCTGGTGCCAAAATGACGTGCAAACTGAAGATCACTGGTGCCTCAAAACAAACATTCATCCTTCAGGTAAGAGGGAAGATTGAGTTTGATAAAAACTCTTTCAGAATATGTTGTTTATGTTGTTTTTTCTCTTAGTCGTGTATTTATTTCTATGTAGTGCTATTTGTCAATGTCAATTATATTTGGCATGACTTGCAGAGTGTTGGAGATATTGGCCATAGAGACGTCTGCCACTTGGCTTGTGGTGCTAAAAGCACCAAAAATATACATACACCAAATATACAGAGTATACATGATTTCTGAAAACATGACCTGGTTACTCAAGATAATACACAGATCTCATTTTGAGCAGTTTCATGTCAGAGCTAAATAGCCGCCAGCAAAAGAAATGTTGGCATTGTACATTTCTGCAAACCATAGATAGGCCTACGTTTTTTGTTGTTGTTTTTTTTACAGTGATGAAGCAATATCATGTTTAGCCAAGAAGGTCTGCTGTAGGGTGGGCAGGATGGTGGGAGGGGAGGGGAGGGGGGAGGATGGGACAAACCAACCCAGGACTTTAAATTTGGAAACTGGTGTGCACATCCTGATTTTTTTTTCTAATTTAAACAAGTTGTTTAAGGAAAAATATGTGTTTTGTATTTTTTGGGGTGGACTGTTACTTTACCATCATTGTCAATTTGTGATTTGTGTATGATAAATCAAACAAAGCATACAAACGCGCAACGCTGTGTCTCACCTCTATAGAGGCACAGTCGCCTTACAATACTGTTTTAGTCAACTTTCAGATATGAATGGATGCTGTGTTCGAAGTCTATTGAAATTATAATAAAGTTGGCTTTAACAATCCAGGAAAACAGTACATACACGAACTTCTACTGGTTTACAAATGTCATCCGTGGTTCATCTGCTATTTGGAATTAAAGTTTCAAAGCTGACTCTAAAAATATTCATGAATGTCACAAAAAAATACAACTTACTTTTTCCTTTTCTGGCCTAAAGATTTCAAATTTGGCCTTCGAGGAGTTCAATGGCTTCCCCGGAAAGAACAACTTTAACGTGTCCCCTAAGCTCACCCAGCGTATTGCTGCCCAGCTCATCAAACCCATCATGTTTGATTACGCTGCTGGACACGTTAGTAACATCCGAGCTTCTGCTGAGGTTTCTGACACTATAGTCAACATTGTGAGAGGAATACTGGGTTTATTCCAAGGAACTGTGAAGACCACACAGAGGATCTATGAGCTTGAAGAGGTGAGTAACTGCTGACAAGTAAACCACTCTCTGTACCATGAAAAAAAGTTATTTAATAACAAAGGAATGTTGGATTTTGTTTGTAGATTGGCATCCATGGAAAGTGTCCCAGTCACTATGTTACTGAAGAAAACGTGAAAACAAAAGAAATGACGATCACTCAGGTTGTGGAGGTCAATAACTGCAGGGAGAAAGCAGCCATCTACAGAGGAATGGCCACCGCAGTGCTCGACCAAGACGCTAAACAGGTCTGTTTTTCTCACCCCAGTTTCATCCGAGTCTCCAATAAAAATGAAACAGATTGAAGTCAGTGCTATTTCTGTCTGTGCCCTCCAATCCAGAGAGGGGAATCTGTCATTTCAACAGTGAGGTATGTCTACACAGTCAAACCAACAGCAGAGGGAGGTCTCATTACCAGAGCTCATGGCCTGGAGCAACAGCACTTCAGTCCCTTCAACGTGAAGGGCGGAAACTTCAAGATGCAAGCCATGTAAGACAAGGAAATATGTGCACATTACGCCCCACTCATCCACAATGCTTGTCTGCCAAACAAATCTGCCACTCTCTCCTGCAGGAATGAAGTGGTGCTGCTCGGTGTGACTGACACAGTGAGAGCCTTCACGTATGGGCCAATGGAAAGCAAAGGCAGCCTTGTTTTCAAGTTTGTCCTTGCAGAAGCTAATATCCCCATCGTGATGCAGAACCTGGAAGACCCAGTACCAAAGGTAATAAGGACATACTTCTGGAAAACACTGTAAAAGGCACACATGGCCATCTTTCTATGGACTGATATGGCTGAATGGTCTTTCAGAGTCTCATGGACAAAGCTTTGTTATAAAGCCATGTATTCATTTATGCACCTTATTCAAGGGGGAATTCACTCATCAAGGAACATTTGTTTGTTTCTATTTACAGGCTATCGAGTTAATCAAGCATCTGGCTGAGGTTAATCGTTACCAGATTGACAGTGCAACAACAGAGGACACTATAAAACTGTATCAGTTCCTGCGAGCGATGCCTTATGAAGGATTAGAAGTTATGTGGAAGCAGTTCGCAGGAAACGAAGAGCAAAGGTGAGTAATAGTAAATCTATTTTTCTTTGTGGGAAGTCTTCATCCGTATAGTCTGGCTCAAATAAATCTGAGCAGCCATTGAATTTAAAGACCTCTTTCATATTGTTAAAATCTGCTTAATAGTTAGCCATGACTTAGACAACACTGGTTTCTGTATGCCAACACAACACAAGTCTTCAGGTACTCCTCTTTTGAACTCTAACTGGTGTTTCCACCGTTGCCTTCCGGAAACAAGTCACCTCACAAGATTTCAGAACAAGACTTTTCCTTGTGGGAGACTTGGTGACATGCAATAACAAAGACAAATGTTTTATTTCTTTGTAGAGTCTCTTACGTAATAATGTTCGATAATAACTGAAATTTCTAGATCTTGTTAGAAGCACCTCTGCCCTTTTTAAAAGTATTGGACACTCACTCAATCTTTCCGCCGGTTTACAAGAAGCTCTAATTGTTGGGTTTACCAGATAATAACAGTTAGCCTCCAAGGTCGATCTGTTGCATTTATCTTTCTTTATCAGTGCTCTTTGCAGACAGAAAGGTGCTTTTTGGTTCATGCAAATGCAATGGCTAATCCAAAGTTCACATATTAGCCCTTAAGACACAAAAACACTGGGAAAAAAAGATTCCAGGCTTCTATATTTTTCATTTAAATGCTTTGAGGAAAAATGTAAAGCTGTCGAGATGACAACTATGTGAGGCTTTCAACATGTTCACTAATTTGGACTAAATTATTTGGGCTGCTTGACTTGACATTACCCAGAAGGGTTCTACTTCAAACTGATTTTGTTCAGCACGTCTTTGTATCCAGTGGGCACACTGCGGTAATGTTTGAGAGTAAAATTCCTTCACAGATAACCTTTAACCGTAAGCTTTTCATTATAGTATTATAAGACGGTGAAGAAAATAGTCCAAGGCCATGTCTTGAATCTGATACTGATCCACTCAGCTGAATAGCTAATTGAAGAGCATCCTCCCACTTAATTCAGGACGGATTTAGTCTGGCACATTACCATCGATGAATGATTTATTATGTGTGAGGCATTATGACAGAAAGACCACTTTGCTCGCTCATTAAGATTAAGGCAATAACCGACACCTTGTATTTCATTCTCTGTAAGTGCAATTAAACGTGACATCTGAACTTTACGCTTTTATCTTTTCACTTTTCTCTCTTTATTGATTTGAAGGATAATTCTTATCTGAAGTATCACTTTTTTCCCCTTTCACTTCTTAGACGTTGGTTTTTGGACATGATTGTTGAAGTCAACGATGCCAGGATCCTGAAGTTCATGGAAACAAGGTTCGAGGCTGCAGACTTGTATCCGCATGAAGCAGTGGAAACACTTCTGCTGGCAGTAAACCATCTCAAGGCTATCCCTGATCTGGTTGAGATGGCTAAAGTGAGTTAATGCTAAACATGGAGAATTATTTTGAATATTTAAGAATTATATCATGCAATGATACTAGATCATGTCAAAATCATAGACTGAATAAAAGAAGTAGTCACCGTGACCTCATCTTTTGGTTTGTGTGCTATCGTTTTAAAGCCTAAAGTTTGGCATTTTGGGTGTATCCATTTAGTTTTTTTTTTTATCCAGAAGTGACCTTATTAAAATAGGGAGGGTGAAGCTGGGGAGCAGGATGCAAAGTTATCAGCTAACACAAGGGCTGGCTAGCTGGCTTGGTTAGCAAGGTGCATCCATTATGCAAAATAAAGAGTACACCAAAAATGTTTCATATAACTGTGATGAACTGAAAACACACTGTGAAAGGGTCAAAGTTCAATAATGAAAACAAAAGTGTGCCGTGGTAAAGAGTAGGCAATCACAAGATAGCCACACCCTGTTGTTTTATCGTTTATTTAACTGTAAATGGCACCATAAGTGAACATCATGCCCTATTAGAGAAGACTTGAATGACTATAAGACTTATGACTTTATTTACTGGGGCAGAGTCGCCCTCTGCTGGCGATTAGAAAGAATGCAGGTTAAAGCCATTCTATTGGCTTCACTTCAGGCCCATAGGCTGCTGCTTGGTTTCATATCTGTCTGTCTTTTTTCGCAGATGTTCCTGAACATAACCTTCAGTAAATCCAATGTCTATGTCTGGCATACTGTGGTACTTTCCTATGGCTCTCTGGTGTACAAGCACTGCGCCTATTACACACCTTGTCCTGTATCTGCTGTTCAGGTAATCAGAGAAATAAATCACTTATGAATTAATTTGGTATGTCATGACAACAAGAAAGCTGCCTCAATAACTAATCTGTGTTTAAATTCATAATGTAGTCAGTACGTCTTTGTAACAACTGACTATATTGTTTAACATCTGTACTAGCCTCTGCTGGACATGGCCACTGAAAGTCTGAGGAATGGCAACGAGGCCGACATGGTCCTCGCTCTGAGAGCTCTGGGGAACGCCGGTCATCCAGGCAGCATTAAAACCATCAGGCGCTTCCTCCCAGGAGTAGCTGCCAACCCTGTGGATCTGCCACCTCGAGTGCTGAGTGCTGCTGTGCAGTCTATGAGACTCATAGCTGCCAGAGACCCTCACAGCGTAAATATATATATAAATAATATGCCGGAATATGCTAATTTATCAAAACTTTATGCTACACTTTTTAGAGAAATCATGTTTATGGTAATTGCATGCTCTGTAGTAGAGTTGAAAATGTAATTTTCTGATAAGGGTCAAACTCAGATTAACAATGCATTTGCAGTGGACTATTCTATTCCTGGAAAATGTATTTAATTTCCCTCACTGTGGCAGGTGAGAATAATTTTTAACGACCATGTGAAAATGGCAAGTCTGATTCCATTGTCACATTATCTTTACGTTTTAGAGGTACACAATCTTCTCCCTATTTATATCTATAACATTCACAGTAATCTGCCTTTTTAAAGTTCATCGTCTGTTCAGAAAATAATGATTACTGTGTTGGAACAGAACAGAAAGTCAGAAGAGTGGCCAGGTGATCTTTCTGAACTCCTAATTTTTGTGGGTTTTCAGGTCCAAGACATCACCATGAGTCTGTTCCTGCAGAAGAATCTTCCCACTGAGTTACGCATGCTGGCCTTCATGATCCTGTTTGACACCAAGCCTTCGATGGCTCTGGTGTCCACAGTGACCACGCATCTTCAGGAGGAGAAAGACCTCAATGTTGTCAGTTTTGCTTACTCCTACTTGAGAGGCTTATCCAGATCCAGTACTCCAAACAACCACTTCCTGTGAGCATAACAATGCCGTTATAACCAGTTATTATTTATGTCATATAATTTCCATTGTTTTCCATCTTTAAACATTCTTGTGTTCTCTACATTAGCTCAACCGCCTGCAACGTAGCCGTGAAAATCCTGACCCCTAAGTTTGGTCGTGTCAGCTATCACTACAGCAAAGCCTTGAGACTGGATTGGTTTAATGGTAAGATCAAATAAGAAACCAGAAAGAATGTTGGAATTGTACATTTCTGCAAACCACAGATAGAACCAAACAATCCCTACATTTCTGAACCTCTGCAACCCCTTTTCATTCTCTACTCATAACACACTGCCTTGCCGTTTTTAACACGTGATTAACATTGTGAATTCAAAAATAAACTACATGGTTAAAAAAGATCAGGGTGTGGGTTAAATGACTACTTCTATATGTAACTACTGGATGCAGTTTCAATAAAGATTGGAAATGGTATATGTCTGGCGTAAAGCAAAACATAACACTACATTATTATCCAGGAACTAGGCAGAAAAAAACATTTTCTTAGATTTTTCTCAAACTGTTATTTGTTATTTGCTTTTCCTCCTGATACAGATGATTACCTGATTGGTACCGCCACAGAAGTATTCATGCTGCGAAGTGCAACACACATCTTTCCGACTGAAATCATGATGAAAGGAAAATTTTATTTCATCGGTAGAATTCTGCAGCTAGTGGAGGTAAAGCGCAATACACCAAAACTTTCATTGAAAATAAATGAGTCTTCAATATCATAAAGAGTAATCATTTTTTCTTTTTGTGCTGCAGGTGGGTATCCATGCTGATGGACTTAAGGAGCTGTTTGGTAACGCCATCCCTGGTTTGAAAGGAGATCTTAGTTTTGATGACTTTCAGGCTGTTCTCAATGTGGTGAGTATGTCACGGTGAGTTTAAAGATGGAGAGCATTGTGCAAAAACTAGGGGAATCTATTGGCAGGAATTTAATATTCATCATCTGTAACTGCTTATCCTTACTAAAGTTAGGATAAGGAGCTGGGAACACCCAATGCTTCATTATTCAACTGTGCTGTGTCATTTTCAGCTTCAAAACTGGGAAGTTCTGCCCAGTGATAAGCCCATCCTGTCTGCCTATTCACGTGCCTCTGGACAAGAGTGGTTCTTTGCTGATTTTAACAAAGAAACCATTGAGAGTCTCATCAGGGTGAGAGAAAAAAAACTATCCTATATATCTGAGCTAATTTAGTCAACAAACAGCCTGTTTAACCCTGTGATTATACTTGCAGGCTGTCAATCCTTCTGCAGGGAAAGAGAGCCCTCTGTGGGCTGTGGTTGAGAATCTACAGAGGGGAGTGTCGTGGCATCGGACAAAGCCATTCTTGATCGTTGAGGCTCGCTACTTCCAAGCTACCATCCTGGGTCTTCCACTGGAGATCAGCAAATACTATGAAACTGTTAATGGGATCACTGTTAACGGTGAGAAGTCAAAGCCTACAGCCTGTGACCGCCTTACAATTAAAACTAGCATGTATTTATGACTAGAACTATTTATTTTATATTGCTAAACTAATATTTAATACGTTTTCGTGTTATGTAGCCAAAGCCGCAGTAAATCCACCACTGACTGAGCGTCTTGCACAACTGCTGACTTCTGAAATTTCACTGGAGACGGATGGTTTTGTTGGGTAAAATATTTAACATTCATTTAAAGCATATGCTAATAATGCAATTTATATGCCTTTTGTGTGCTATTTATATTAATTCTGTGGAGTTACAACGACTGAAAGAACGTTTTTCTTTTTTAGTTTCACAAAGGACTTTTGGGTTTTCTATGGCATCAACACGGAGCTGTTCCAGTGTGGTGCTGAGTTTAAGAGCAAAACACCGATTGGTATCCCATGGAAGTTTTCTGCCAAGATCAATGTCAGAGAGAGGAAGTTTGAACTTGACTTCCCGCCATGTAAAAAAGAGTTTGAACTCTTTTCAGTCAGGTAGGTTTCAGGGAGAGTTGGGAAAAGTGGCTTCATATAAGAATCACAATTGTGAACTAATTTACAAACTCAAAAAATCAGTGATTGCACAAAGTGGTGGGACTGTTCTCTGTTCAGACTGCCACATCAACACCCAGCAGCTTCAACTTCCAGTTCTGTTTCACATTGCAGCTGCGAAAGTATATTAGCATGAAACAGACTATAAAACATGAATGAATGGCTGGAGGTAGAGCCTAAAAATGAAGCATTTAAACACACTCAGGCCTTTACACGTGACAAATAAGCAACATTGAATCAAAACCTTTCATACCAGAAGCAATGCCAAATTGCAGCAGTTGCGACACTTTATTAAAAGGTTTGAACAGATGTGCTAGCAGAGGACCTGGATCATATTGACCTAGAGCAGTGTCTGGCAGTCTGTCTGAGGTGAGTTGTTGTACAACCTGCTTTTTTTTTTTTATCAGTTTCCTTTTAGCAAAATGCTCCAAGTGAATTTGAGTTCCATCTGGTAAACAGTTACTTAGTGTGTATTTCTTAGGCTTTCACTGTGAATTTGTCAAGGCATTTATCAAGGTTAAAGAAACTGATGAATTTGCAGCCTTGGTTTGGATTGGAGAGCCTCTGTGTTGCTGTTTTATACGTTTTGAATGCTCATTCCACATAAAGTGATGGGTTGATGCCTTTATTTGCATTTTAAAAGCTCAGAAAAAGCGAGAATAAAATGTGCGCCCTTTTTGAAGTACCCATGAAAAAAGTTTCATGCCCCTGGTGTGTAAAGGCCTTAATAGACCAGATCAAATCCACCTTTTATGTATAGATGTTATGTTACACAGCTTTGCTTTTTTATACATGCTATCCACAATGCAGCCAGTGAGTTAAGTCTAACAGATTGTTCTTTCTAACCAACAGCTCCAATGTGTATGCAGTCTCCAGGAACATTGAAGAGCCAGCTTTGGCTAAAAGGACTCCAATAATGCCCAACGCTGTAGATTCCCCACAGACCACAGCTGTGAAGCCGGAGTCCGATCAGGTAAGTTCAGCACCTTCAGGATGTCACTCTCAAGTTTTACAGAACTTAAAGCAGATTTACATCTCAGTGATTTTCATCCAGCAGATCCTGACATCAAACATCTGGCATCCAAGAGCCAAAGTGTGTGATGAGAGTAATATTTATGGAGTCGGTTTGTGCGCGGAGTCTGAATTAAGGAGAGAGTATTATCACGAGGAATACCCCCTGTACTATTTCCTGGGATACACCCACATGGCAATCAAAGTAGTCCCAGGTACAGTCCAACACATTACACCATACAGCACTGTGCAATCCAAAACAACTGTACACAAACTTACATATGGCCTCAAAAACTTAACAAAGATTTAGCAGTTCAGGCACGTAACTCAAGTTTCACTACAGAACTTTGATCCTGTGAGCGACGATCAGTGTGTTTTAAAGACATGATCTGAGAGATCTGCACCAATGCAGACACCTGAAAGCTCTCCAGCAAGTCTGGACCGAAGTCCGAATCCAGGAGTGTGGAAAAAGTTTTGACTACAGGCATTGACAGCAGTGACAACCTTTAGCCACTAAGATTGCAAGATACAGAGTGAGATATCAGGGGAAGGAGTTATTACACACTGCAAAATCTTTGCAGAATCATTTATTTACCTCCAACTCTTTCTGCAGAACAGTCGATCTATGCAATTCCATTCCCCTCTTTTTTATCTCTTCTTTGATTTTTAACTGCAAATCAGCACATAAACCACTTGGATCACCAGCTTATTTCAGATGTCCAATTTTTTTTATGTTTTCTCCAAACAGTTCTAGCATGAGTTTTTATGACGAAACTTTGTTTGGACGGACTTGTCGAGGATGAAATGTCTCGCAATGTGTGACCACCTGTCGCAGATTACTGATGTGCAAACAATAACAGCCTCAGAATACCCCATTGTAAGACAAAAAAGTTGTACAATGTGATCAGAACAGCAATCTGATGTTAAAAGCGTTGAAGTGCCATTAACTCCATGAGACAAAAACTATTCTCCCCTCAATATTCTTTTTCATCCTTGTTTTTCAACTGCAAATCAGCACATGAACCACTTGGATCACTGGTTTCTTGTCTGAGTTTTGTGCGTTTTCTCAAATCACTTCAAGCATGTATTCTTTGACTAAGCTTTGTTTGGACAGACTCGGGGCAGACAGGTTTTGTAATGTGTGACCATCTGTCATCAATTTCTTATGTGCAAGATTATTATGTTATAAGACAAAAAAGTTGTGTAATGTGATCACAAAAGCAGTCGTACGGTGTTAAAAGTTGTGTAGTGTTTAGGTGCCAACGAGGGTCAAAAGTGTCTGTTGCAACATAACTGAAGCCAGAAGTGATGTCACTATAAACTGACACACCCTACACTACACTTAAACATGGCTGCAGTAAGTTTAAACAGTGGAGGTCAGCGACAACATGATATTCAAGTTACTCTTTAATTGTTGTTTTTTTTGGTTTTAGCCAATTTTCAAGGCAATTTCATGATGGCAAAGCAGAGTTTGGACTGAATTAGAGTGTGCAGTTCATTATATCATAGTGTATACCTGTATTCATTTATTGCTTAACTTTTTGCTAATGAAGCCTGTGCACCTTTATTAGCCCAGGCAATCAAAGCTGTTGACAAAATCCACTTTGAGGTTAATTCCGGCCCGAGCAGACCTCCACTGAGTGCACGCCAACTGCTTGAGACTCTGAGGAGGCTTTCCAAGGTATTTGGCTACCCTTGCAATGTTATTATCTGTGCAGCTGCTCTGGTGTTTTATCACTTCAAATTTTCCTGTTGCTTAATTGTGTTTACAGGAAGCCACCCAGCGTCTGTCCTCTGATTCGGCCTCGAGTGAGAGGGAATCAAGCCGTCAAGACCAGGTAATGGAAGTATGTTAAACACACTCCACGGAGAGGGACCCAAAGATTGTTTCACTGCAACAAAAAACAAAACAATGAATAATGATCCCATCACCACTAAAAAACTATTTGCATGCATAGAACCACCATAAAAGGTGTTTTTTGTCCAAGACACACAGCATTTCTTCACTTTTCAATAATTTCTTGCGTTACATTGGACATGATGTACACAAACCCATTGCAGCCTACTGGACAGCTTTCTATCTCATCCAACAGGGCTGGGACTCAACACCTGAAGCTGTATTCAATATCAAAGCCTTTGCCATGAGTGGCAACCAGAAGCCTGAGGGTTACGACGCAGCCTTCTACTACACGCCCGAGGCGAACATTCAGAACGCCCAGATGATCATGTCTCAAGTTGGAGAAGACACCAACTGGAAGATGTGTGTGGACACCACTGTGAATGCTCACGTGGAGGCCAAGGTAGATGAACAACACACAGGATCTTTTGTTGTTGTTGCTGTTGTTGAGTACATACATTTTTTAGACATTTTAAATAAGATACTATTCGGTTTTACTATTATCAGACTAAAACCAGTGATTATATCATTATTAACACAGGAATTTCACCATCAGCAGATTTGAATACTTTTAAATGATTTCTAGTTAACTGTGGCTATCATGACAGCCTTTAAACAACTGTGTCAGCAGCTGATAAAGCAGCTGTGTATGCTGAAGTAGCTGCACCAGCTATAAGCCGCTATCAGTTATGAATTATGTTCAATATTTAGGTTATTTGTTTATTCAGTTTAGCTGCAGCCAACATGCTTTAAAATGTGCCACTTTTACTCTAAAGGCAAGCGCTCTATTTATCTATGTATCTAGATCACATCTGTATGTATAAATTATATATATATAGCTTCATAAATATGCTAAAATACACTTCCAAATACACTATATGCTGAATTTCTACATGTAAAATCATGCTTATGGTAAGTTAAAGGTATTTTATTGTATTGTACAGCGAGGCTGTGTGTGTCCAGCCTCCCTTCATGATTGATCTCTTGTGTTTGGCCTAGACACACATTAGATGGGGAGCTGAATGTCAGTCCTATGAAATATCAATGAGATCTGCAACTGCACATCTGCCTGGCTCTAAGCCAACACTCAAGGCCAAAGTACACTGGACCAGGATCCCAGAGACCATGGTGGAGATGGGCACAAGGTGAGCCTCGGTAGAATAAAGGTCAAGTTTGTTTCAAGGAAGAAAAAATGAAAGAAGGGGAAGAGAGAGAGGTGAGTGTCTACAGTCATGATACGTGTTGGCACGTGTTGTTAAAGGCGACTTTCTCACCCCTCCTAGAATTGAAAGCTACATCCCAGGCATGGCTCTCCTCCTCGGCTTCCACCAGCAGCATGAGAGAAATGCCAAGCAGGAGGTTTCTGCGTCTGTTGTTGCTGCCTCAGCAGACAGCGTCGATGTGAAGATTAAATTCCCAGAGGTATTGGAGGAACCATTCACCACCTATATTTTTATGCAAAGCTTGTAGCGAGTGCTGTATTTACACGGATGTGTCATTTTGTCTGTCTTGTCATTAGTATGAAGTCTACCGGCAGGCGATTCCAGTCCCGCTGCCTCCTGCCAGTTGTCTGGAGTTTCAACACGACATCAGAAACACAACAATAGACAGCTTTGGACGCGCATAAAAAACATGTAAGCCACATTAAAACAGTTTGATTAAGCTTAATTGGATGTTCATACAAATTTTCTGCATCTTTTTGAATGTTGTGTTATTTTGTTTGGGGGGTGTTGACAGATTTCTATGCAAAGCAGATGCGTAAAAACAAGCAAGCTGTTTTTTAATATGTTTTTTTTTTTTGCTTGCTTTTTAAAATATGTTTTGTGCTGCAGAAAGACAACAAAGCCCAGATGGGAGCCAGATGCCTCTTTTCACAATGATAACGCTGCAACCAAAATCTCACCACCGTGATGAAAGTGTGGGTCATAAAAAATGCATCAGTAATCCGTCAGATGTCACCAGATTGGAAATAACCTGTATAGGCCCTGATTTATTCATTATAAAGCATGTTAATATTTGAACACACTCTTTTGATTAAATATTGTGTAAATTCATGCTCATGTCCCAAAACACTCTATCTTCATGATACTGGATTCACTAAAAAACTTCATCTGGCAACTTTTGTTTTTTGCTCCAATTCTGTCACTATAAATCCTTTGTTCATGTTGAATGTGAGTGTCCCACGATTATATGAGAGCAACGTAATGCAAAGCTGAGCAGCCATAACAGCACTTAATGAATCAGTTTCTGCTTGTTAATGCACCAAGAAAGATTAAAAACCATCTGGATTGCAGTTTACACATGATGTTTAATTAAGAACTAAATGTTTGATACACAAATTCTATCAATATATTTTAGCTATTAAAATCTCAGAAAAGGCCTTGAGGGAGAAACCTGATTTTCAACGAGGAAGTACAAACAATAAATGCAAACTAGTGAACGCACTGACAGTTACAATCAGTTAGATTTACAGTTAAACCTTGGAACCGTCTCAGGGGTATTAACAAGGTCAACCTAAACTCCTGTTGGAGCAGTTTTAAGCTGTGAGAAGCTCAGATCTTCTGAACTCTGTTTGTGTGTGTGAGCTGGTGAAATGGCTGCAAACTTTACAAGAAAGCTGGGCTGAGAAACAGGCTTTAGTAAAATAGCTTGATAAGCAAATAAGAACAAAGTCTGATCCCTCCTCACTGAAAGTGTGAGGGGGATATACTGCATGTTTTTCAGCCTGATCTTGCAAAACTATGTGAAATGGCCACGACCTTGTGCTGGTACGCAACTCCCAGACTTCACTTCCAGCATTTCCAGTATATTTATTTACTTTTTAATCTTTTTTATCGCCTAACTAGGATGTTGTTGTTTTTTTGCCCTAAACCAAGGTCAGTGGTGTGGTATTTTTAGAACGCACCGCTGTGCCACCAGCACGGAATGTGGTGTAATTTCACATAATTTTGTAAGATCAGGTTTTAATACACTAACTGAGGTGAAATCTGAGCTTGTTTATAAATGTCACACACTATTGTTAAGTCAGTCAATGATCAGGCTGTTCGAACAAACAGTTTACAAAATCCAACACATTATTTTGTGTGGGAATAACTACAAATATCCCATTAAATTGTGTCCATTGACAAAGCCACTTAATGTAAAAGTCACCTTAGTGGGTGGGCAGGAGGGGAAGTTGATGGGGTGAAAGAAACCAGGACTTTCAACCATGTGACTGGTGTTAATGTCCCATTGATAGAAGTTATATCCTAAATTAGTGTTTTTTAACCCTACCCCTGGTCTTTTTGGTGCCTAAACCTAAATGTTTAACACAGTTAACAATGTGTTTTAAGCGGTGATTGTGACTGTTTAAATGGTCACAGTTTTACAACGTGCTGAAAACAGCAATTGTTTTGTCTCAGATGTCACATGGACCCGTTCATGAGAATACATTGCAATGATCACAAGTACTGATGAAATCCCTGGAAATCCAGACAAAGTCATAAAAAATCTTGCTCTAAATAAAGAGTTCAGCTTTGTTTGATGCTAACTCTGCAGCACTCTTTGCTTTGGCTAAAAAACAAGACTTCGCATGACATTAAGTTATTCCAATTCTAATTTTTCTTACAATATGTACAACCACAATTCCATAGAAGTTGGGACACTGTAAAACATTAATATAAACAGAATGCATTTAATACAGAATTCAGAGTTTCTAGTTACAGAACAAAAGTGTATCAGTTTGAATATAAAATAAACATTTCCCAACTGAATATATATCAAAAGGATTAGCTAATTGTTGCATTCTCTTTTATTTAACATGTAAGAGAGAGTGGAAGCTGCACAAAACACAATCTACTCTACCTGCCAATTTGGCAAACAAACAGTCTTTGTTAAAATGTAATATTTTCTCTAAATATCTTATTTGCTCGTCGAAACACTGCGTATTGTGGAGTGAGTTTGGAGTTCAGCAAACTGGATCATAAATGACCTTTTTGGAGGGTTTCCACCGAAAAAGAGATGAATGTTTACAAGGTCTGTGTGACCTGCTCTGTTTGTTTGGTCAACTCACCCAACAGGACTGTTTGCAGATATCAGTACACAATGTCACCATGCATGCCCTTAAAGTTCACCGCCTCCGCCACACAAAGCACTCGCTGCCCTTTGGTAAAACATGTCAGATGCTTTTTGGACAACATTATTTAATATTCAGAGATCTGAAAGTCGAGGTATTACTTTGTAAACGGATGAAAGATTTGATACGCACTAATTGGCGCTCCTGAATTGGCCTCGGCCCAAATCTCGACTTTGAGTCGGAACAAATGGGATGTGTCAGTAGCCAAAGATAATGATTGCATCCTAACCAAAGACTGGTTGTCCTAACTACTTCTGGCTCTGCTTCCCCTGCCTACGCTGATTTAGCCAGATGGTGTTGAATCGCAGAGAAAAGACATCGCCATCAAAGGCTGAACAGGATGAGCACAATTATAATGGCACCATTATGTTCCATTTACATCTCTAATATCCTGCGGGCTTTCAAGTGCCGGTTGACAGGCTGATTGCGAATCTGTCGTGCCTACGTCAAGATTCACATCAACCTCCTGTCATCTGGAAGATCGGGACACTCTGACCTTGTGTTGACAGGTGAAATCAGCTGGTTAGAAAGCATTAGTGAATGATTGATCAGGTAATTTGGAGGAGGAGGAATAGGCCATCCCCTCCTTTTTACTGCTGCTCTCTGTGATTGTGACTTGCCTCATTAGGCAGACTATACCAGCCCTGCTAAAAGCCATCTGAGGGTAGCTGATAATAAAACCATGGCTACAGACATTTTTGTCCAATTGGAGCTATTACTCCATGTTGGAGGCACAAAAAGTCAATGCAGCTCAAGAGTTTTGTTATAAAACCCACCGGTTCAACAAGTGACACGTCCTTATAGAGAGTGAAACGGATGGCGTTCATTAAGAAGAACCTACATCACCCTATAATGTTTTTAAAGGTGAAACAATATGCTCGGAAGAAAGCCCAGCTTTTTGGCACTGACAACAGTGAGCACAGTCCTGTGGTATGCATGTGCATGTGTGTGTGTGTGTGCTGGAGTGTGAGCACTAGAGGACAGTGTTTACCAGACATTAAAATATGCCTGGCACGGTGCTAAAAAGCCCGGCACCGGTATTTGTTCAGTTGAGAGGCAGGGCTATGCAGTGGATGTTGATATTTCCAGGATAAATAAACATATGTCTTGGCACGGTCCTGTGGCTTACAAAGAGAGGACACATTTTATTCTGATATAAAAACAGAAATTAAATAGTTGCTGTTAATATACTTGGCATGCTTATAGGGTATAAACTAGATATCACCGTGAAACTTCCCCACTTTAATACTTACATGAAGACAATTCTGCAGTTTTCTGAAATTGTGTGTTTGAATGTGCAAATTATATTTATACTCATTAAATATGTGTTTCTTTGCACACATTTCCAGATAAAGTCAGGTTCAAAATTCTTGTTTCATTTGGTTGATATATTAGAGTCAAAGGATATCTCTTTTTATCACTTCATATATCAGAAAATACTGGCAACAGCCATATAAAAATAATAATTTTCGGCATGTTTGGAGGAATAAAATGTTATATAAATCAGCCTATGAATGATATATGAACAAACCACGCCATCAAAACCTTCAGGAAATAAATAGGTATAAAACTGGAAAGTTTGGTGTGGGTTAGTGCCACTGAGTGAGTATCAGAAAAATAAATAATAATACAATTTAATAGATGCTATAGGTGAAAAAATAACAGTTAGATTTCCCCAGTTAATTACTTAAATTAAGACATTTATTTTTGTGTGACAGGTTTTTTTGAATGTTTGTGTTAACATATGCAAATAAGGAATTATCTAATTGGTAAATTCAGGAGAAATCTGCGGACACAAATAGACAAAGTGTAGTAAAATAAATAACAAATGTGTGTTTTGGAAGCAAAACAGCACAAACTCTCAAAATTGACCACTCTTTTTTTGTAGGAAGAAAGAATAACTTATGGTTAATGTTCAAGGGAGTTGGATGGGCAGCATCATATCTGCTGTATCTCAGCTGACACAGACTTCTTAATAACAAGAGGAGCCGGTTGGGTGTCTGGTGAAGAAGAGCATTAGCGAATGATCAATCGGGTAATTCTGGAAAGCCATAAACCGGATTGCTTTTTCAGCAGCACACATGATCCGACATAAACTGCCTCCCCTTCCAATTTAAGGTGGACTGAAATGAAGCTTGTATGCTGACATTATTACTGACATTACCAAGTGGGCACACCCAGTCACAGACACTTCATTACACCTCCAGAGGGCTCAAAATCTGACATCATGCCTGCTGGTCCACTCTCTCTGAGCTCACATCATTTCACCATCACTCTCACTAAATGAGCTTGTTGCCATGTTCCCCGATGTTATTAAGCAATCTTGTTGCCCAGCACTTAAAGTAGTTGTGCCGTGTTGTCAGGGAAAGGCACATTTATTTTGAGACTTCGCTCTTGAGAAGCTTAGTTTCACACAACCTCTTATTTTTTTTACATTACTGTCAGCTTAAGAGTATGTTTATGATGAGGATCATGACATATTTTAGACTGTTGTGTCAATATTCTAATTATATGCAATCACCAAGCTGTGTTGTTGTAATTATTTTAAATAGCAGCAGTTGTTTCAGCCTCTTTGGGGCTTTCGTACGAACAGAACTGAGGTCAGATGGCTGAAGTGAGATTTGGACGCCACAGGCTGTAAGAGCTGCTGTCTGAAGGAAACAGAGTTTGTATCGAGCCGGCACAGACACTCATCGTTTTCGAGAGCTGCAAGCTAATAAAGGGAGTTTTAACAGCCTGAAGGTTACAGAAATAAAGTTCCACAATAAGTGGAATATGCAATCATAATGCTCAGTTCTACATGTCACAGCAGTCAGCTGTAAGAATTTATAAATCAATTTTGTTGTTTTTTTAGCTCTTTGTGGTGAGGACCAGGGAGGTGGGGGCTTCTGGAGCTCCAGCCCAACTGAGTTAAAAATATCTTCTCATCCACCTTATGTAACTTCCCTTCAGCCGCTCTAACTGGACTAGAAAATTAAAAGAGTAAAAGTTGTATTACTGGGAAATATCACCATCTAGGTCCACTCTAACGTCTTCACAAGGGGTTAGTCTATGTTACAACTAAAACTACTGTGCTGTTCCCTAAATAAATCAATATTTACTCACTATAATTGCTTAAAAGTTCTCAATTCAGAGTATTGGAAGATTATATTTACTTGGTATTGTGGGTAAATAGAGCAGCCAAGATTATTATGGGATGGATTCAAATATAACAGCTAAGCATCCGCTGTCTGAGCTCCAGCACAGTGCAACAAAAATATGTTTTAGGATTAGTAATGTTGTTATTGCCGAATTCCTACCCAGCCTATGTCTAAGAATAAAATAGTAACACTAGACAGTATTTTCCTTTTTAATGTGTCAGGAGTGAAAATTAATCATCCTCAACTGTTGATGATTAAGACAGAGAGTAATCAGACACACAATAATATATATCTTACTTTGTGTTTCATTTGATAGGCTCTACAGGAGGATTTTGGCAACTTTTATGTTTTGTACAGGTTTCAGGTTTCAGGCATTCTGTTATTTCAAATGACTTTAAAAAAAATAATGCATATAACCGTCCTGAATGGGGAGACAAAAAATCTCCACAGCATGTCCCCGGACAGTTTGGACTGAGCCGTGAATTTTCACATCTGCCTCTGAAAAGTATCTGATGCTACGCTAAAAATTCCCCCCAAAATTAAAAGCTTCTTCACATATTTGTCTTGACAAATAAAATATATAATTGCCTACTGAAAATTAAAATCTGCTAATTTGTTCATTTATATTTATGTAAATAATGTGTGAGGAATTAAGACTTCACTGTGAAGTTTTGTCCCAAGTTTAGCAAAGAGTTGTTCTGAAGGAGTCCTACGGAGCCTTTTGTGTTGCCAGTTAATTAAGCTCAGTGGTTTATTGTTAAGTAAAAAAACTGCTCCTCACTGCCTGTGTGAAATTAGTGGGTTTTCTGTGGTTTGCCCCAAGCTGTCAGAGTTGCAACAACTGCAGTGTTTTTGAAGCACGGATGTTTTTTAATTGCATCCTGGAACAGACTCCAGCCTGGTGCCGCATGAAACAGGTCAGGCATGGGAGGTATAGAAAGTGGATACATTACCAGATGAGGGGTTTAAACACTGACATGATGCTGATTCCACACGGTAAGACTGCAGTATAACTCCAGCGTTTCAAACCATATTGAGGCAGATCCATCAGATATCACACTAACTTCAGTTACCCAAAAAGTAATTAGAAATGTTTGATGCTTCCAGAATTCCACAAGATCTGTTTTTCTGGAGGCTGCAAATCTTATTTGGGGTTTTTCTTTTGTAATTCTTTCATTATTATAGAGCCTAGAGAACTTAATTAGTCAGAGAGCAGTAGGGCTTGGATTGCAGTGAAGAAACAGTTGAGCTTGAGAAGAAAAGTCACTTTTATAGTCCCCAACAGAAGGTGCTTAGTTTGAAGAAAGATCTACAGCATGAGTAAAATTACCACAACAGGAACTACAGCTGACAGTTTTGTTGATTGTTCAAAGATGCCCAATAATGTTTTTCAGCGGGTAAAGGCAGTCATAAGGATTGAACCGCTGAATTCTTAATTTATGGTGCATATATAAGGTTCAAGGCAGCTACAAGGGTAATGAAACAAGCTCAGTTTAATACTGATGTCGCTATAAGCAAATGGGACTCAGCGAGAAGATCTGCAATTTCTATATGGTCATTCTTAATGCCTGTCTCCCGTCTGATTCTCCTGCGATTTTTCTTGAGAGAATTTTGTATTTTACATTGTATGTTGGGGTTATGGAAGAGAAAAAAAGAAGAAAAAGAAAATAGTTGGCCGAAGAATAAAAAATATAAATTTGAGGCTAATAAAAGGCTTTGTTTCACCATCATCATATTCCAGTTATTAGTCTTAGTCGCAAACAGATACATTTCCTCATTGCTATGAATCCTGTTTATAATCACATAGTCTTTCTTTCACTCACTTTCAGAACAAATGCACAAGCAAAGCTAGCCAGAACAAGATCTTTACCACATGTGGCGGTGGTGCTCATGGAAACACTGCCACTGTTCTCCACAGGGGTCGCCAAAAACACACAAAATGAAAGTTTCTTACAGTTAACAAGAACTTTTTTGATGTGATTTGTGGGTGTTTTGGGATTTTTTAGGACCTAACTGCAAAAAATAACTGCTCATAGCGATGCTATTGGGGTGTACAGGTTGCATAATATGTTGCCAGCACAAACAGTCAGCTTATTGACAGAGAAATGCAAGAATAAAGACGTGTTTTTATAACTGTGCGTGTTTTAACCTGTGTAATATTATAACATATTCTGTTTGCCTTATTGTGTAAATGTCTCCTGAATCCTATTTCGAGCACCAAATACCAAGGCAGGTTTACTGAGGCAGCTTTTGCTGCTGTAATATTTTTGGGATTATTCTCAGCTATCCAAAAAGTACATCACAAATCCATAAACCCTGCCAGTGGCCTGTCGTTGCACGGAGGCTTTTTGAAACCAACCTAAACCCCGAACAATAATGGTGTATAAAGGGTGCGCTCCCTAAGGGGTGAGGCGGGCAGCTCGATGTGTCTAAACGACACACACACACACACACACACACTGCCAAAATGTTGACCCTAGTACATGATGGAAAAACTGCTTATTAAAGCATCAATGAATGTTTTGTATTAACAACAGATCACAAGGCTGCTACTAAAGAACACAAAGAGTTATCACACAACTCTGCTATTCCCCTCAGTTTTACAGAGCTTTTTTTTGTTAAATGTGGACTCTTGAAAGATGAGCCCAGCAGCTAAAAATCGAGTTAAAATCAAAGTCCTAATTTTCCATCCTGCAGCTTCACTGTTTTGGGTCACTCTCACTGGTTTCAAAAACCTTGTTTCCAACAAAAAAAAAATATCTAAAAACCCTCTGTGAGCCTGTTCATTACCAGACAGCAGACGCTAGTGACAGTTAGGGACGACCTGATGAACACGGAGCAGAATCAGCAGCTACAGAGACATATTTTGTTTGGAGTTGGAAGAGACACAATCAGAGCTTAAAGGAGGGTGAATACTGGACTTACATTCGTCAAGTGGACGGGAACTTGAATCCAGATGAATGCTCCATGTCTGAAAAAAGTCAGAATAGACAAATGTGAGCACACAAGTTCACCATATTAACTGAAAAGGCATTTGTTCCAGATTTGCTTTGCTTTTGCAGGATTAATTGATGCATAGTGACTATTTCCAAAAGACTGGGCAATGTTGTGAAACTGAACTAGTTGCTCGTTGACAAAACTACTTGGTTGTGTTCAGGAAAACACTTTGTGATGTTGTTACATAACATGACATTACGTGACACAAACAGCAGTCTCCTGGATGAAAGTCCTGTGTCTGTTTGATTCATCCACCCCAACCTTTGAGTATTATACTGCATCACTTCCTCCTTTGCTCACTTCATGAGTACTGTGGTCACAGCCTAAACAAATGTAAATATGTTTCATAATAAGCTGCTCACAGAGAGGACATATACAGCTGTTTTTTGGGTAAAGTTGGTCTGATGCATCCGGTTTTGTTTGTTGTAGCTGGTAAGTCAATAGTTTTGTTATTCTGTTTTTTTTTCACTTTCTCAGAAAACCCTCTAAGCTCAGATCCTGCATTGACTGCAGACTCAGGAAGAAGCAGTCATGAAAAAATACAAGGACGTGCTCAAATGATTTACCATAGTGTCCATAAAGCATACAAAATGTGTTTTTTTTGCCTGTCTTGCATGTAGACAGTTGAAATGCAGACAGGAAACATTAGTTAAGTCCTTCTATAATGCATCTAGAATAAAAACTATTGAGTAAATAAAGTGTTTAAACACATCTTTAATGCTTTAAGTAACATTTTTTGGATATTTATTGATTTTTTATTGTCTTTCTACGTACTTAGAGAAGATTGAAAGGTTGTCCCAGCCCCTCTAAATGTTTAAGAGGTTTCCCAAATGTGCCTGCCTTGTTTATGGCGCCACGCTGCGTGACATGTTTTCATGGGAGAAACAGGAGCAATTCTCTTCACATTCAGGGCTGATTGGATAAACATTAACTTGGTAGGCAATACATAATCTTTGATCCTCCAACACCGTAATTCTGTCTAATAGCACAGCAGGCAAAACACATCAAAGCTTTAAATATCCATTACTCACGCTGGCATCTGCATTGTCTGTTTTAACTGATCAGACATAATCATCATTTTTACAGATGAACACAATGTAACTTGTAGATGTCATTCAACCCCCCAGCAGCCGTTTCTAACGGGGAACATCCACAGTGAGGCAGCCAGGAGGGGGCACTGTTGATCCTACCAGTGACGTAAGGAGCCTTTACTTGTGGAGCCTTCCTTTCTATTTTTACTTCTTGTGAAAATTTTATGTCTTCCTGTACAGATCAGTGCTATTCTCCTGTTCCTCCTATTTGACCCAGAAATGCAGATACACACAACAAAACGGGTGTCATGTCAAAGAATGATGCAAATTTGAAATCATACTTAACAGTGCACAGCATATGGATGCAGTTTCAAATCTTATAGAAACATCCCGGTGTCTATCTTTAGTGTACGCAGCATCTGTTTTAACTGACAAAGTTGCCGATCACAGTGCTGTCAACACTCTTGCATTACGATTTTTTTTTCATAAACTTCACATAAAGGATAAAGAAAGCAATGTGAGAATCTTCTCCGCTGCCAAAGCAGGCGACTCGGCTCCCTCCTCCTCTGAAACACTGTGATGCTGCCAAGAGATCCTTGATAATTGAGCAACAGAAATCGCACTGTGAAAGAGCAGTGGTGAGGGAAGCATTCAGCAGCCAAGAATACACTAATTCTTCATATGCAGTCGTCCTATAGGCTCCGTGTTTACTGCAAAAGAAGGCCACCGATTGCCCCCCCCACCCCCCTCGCCTGTGAAGAGTGGTCGCCATGGCAACCTCACAGTTTATCAAGGTTCTGGGCGGTAAAGACGAGGAGAGTCCGCGGATGTTGCACACAAACACGTGACTAACCACAACGTGCTCACACATGCAGATGCATTGTTATAAGGGAGCTCATTATGAGGCGTGAGGCTCTTGTTGACTTCCTGTTTTGATCTCTTTAAACAGCATCAGATGTCAAGTGAAAACACGGACATATGCTCAAGCAGGATAAATATTACCAGCAGGCAGTTTATATTGTAGTTAGTCAACATATACATACTGAGGTGAGCATATGGCAGGGCGACACGGTGATTAGAGATTAGCTGCATGACTGGAGGCTTGCAGGTTTGATCCCCGCAAAGACCAGAATTTACACTGTGTAATACACTGATGCTGCGGCTCGTTCAACCATGCCATAACAAGATGCAATTAAGAGTTTCTTACTAGAGGAGTGGTTAACCCATCAGATCCAAATGCTCTCTGTGCAGGAATTAGAAGCAGAGCCAGGAAATCTCACAGTTTGGTACAACTTGATAGACCTGCTGGGCTCAGTAATGTAAATACTCTCAGTGGAGCAAAAAATATCACATGTATGATTGCTATGCAATTAGGCTTATGCTATAAACATTCACATTTGCTTCCCTGCAGAGTTTGATAATATAACAGTATGTATGCAATGACAACAAGTGCTGCAAACCAGACGACCACATATGTTGTTTGTTCCTAACCTTTAAATACGACCAACAGGAACGTTTCCAAACTCAGTGTCCTTGCCGTCCTCATAATGTCTTGATGCAAGTAATCGACTGGGAAGTTTCAAGGTGAGATCTATTCGTTAAAATCTTTACCCTGTTCACCTGAAGTGTCTCCACTTTCTGAGCTTTGAGGAGCCGGTAAGCACTTTTCTTTTTAACTTTGAACAGATCCAGATACATCCTTACAACTGAATTCTCTAAACAAGTTGGGCAATTAAACATAACTATCTGTTGTGCCTTCATTACAACATGTGCAATCACCTTTCCACACTGCAAGGAAAACATTTTTAAATTGCATAATAAATACATGTGTGCTTAAAATGCAAATCACAAATGTCTGTTTGCATATTAAAAGGTAAATCCAGAAGTTTGCTTTTAAATCCAAAAGCAGTTAACAGGAAGCAAACTTTTGATAGACATCAACGCATTTTTAAATCACTAATGAATTTGCTCCTAATATCTGCGTGTCTAAAATAAGCAAATAATGAGCATAAGCTATGACACTTGAGTTCATCTTTCTGTAATTAAACAAATCAGCTCTCTAATGGAGCCAGATTTTAGCTCAGAAAAAACACTCAGGAATAGATTTTGAGAGGAGTGTGAAGTAGACAGGTGAAAGGTTTTTTTAGACCACATGGCATTTTCTCTTTCTTGTTACTCAGTCTTGCATCAATTACATATAATAGGAAACTGAGCTTAAGTGGTTTGTTGAAGGACTGCACTCTTGCTTTTGATATTGTCCATCTGTAGAGAGATAATAGCCAGAAATAACAGCCCATAGGAGCGTCAAAATGCTTAAATGTGTTATGTTGCTGTCTCTTTGCCAATATGAGCTATTAAGTTTTTTGAGGGAAGAGTCAATGATGGTGCATGCACTGCATGTCACTGCACTGGTGGCTTATATTGACTGGCTACAGGTTGTATATCATCTTAATAGTCCCAATAAATATTTCAAATGCAAATTGATGGAGCAGGCATGATACAATGTGTTTGCCATTTATACAATGTGACAAGCCAGACACAATATTGTGATGTGATGAAGCTACAAATGTGTTCTACCAGTCAACTTCATTTGACACACTGTTAATGAGAAGTAGCATAATAAATTATTGTGTCACCATGTAAAATAAATGAGAGAATTTCAATTTTGCAACGACCAGACATTTTTAGACACCCTGAGAGAGAGAGAGAGAGATGTGCCTAATCTGCACTGTGCTTGGCATTTTTACCGCAGGTCTGCTGCCATGTCTGCTCTCAGTGAGGCAGAATGATTAAAGTAGCAGCAAAGTAACACTTAACACAACAACTTGACAAGCTGACTGTGGCTGCACTGCCTCAGACATAAATAGGTGTAATTTGAAAAACACACAACACAAACCAGCACAGGCATAAATATCATAATCTGCCACGATTACCTTGACAAACTTAACAATGACGCAGGTAAAATGGAGCAAAATCGGGTGCCAGAGACAATTTATCCTGGTACAGAGAGCAACTTGTTCTTTGGTTCCCGCTGACAGACTGCTTTTCTCACCTTACACATTTAACACCCTGGTTCTCCACGCCTGGAGTGACAAAGCTGAGCAGACTGCATCAATGTGTTGAATAACTGTGTTAAATGACTGTCATGGATTCAGGGCGCAACCAGCATCTATATAGAATATTCTGTTTATGTGTATATTCCGGCATTAATGTTGTCCTAAAAAATCTGAGCATTTTCACCTAGTTTGTCCCATCTCGTGAACTATCTCAACATGCATCTTTTATTAATTACTCCCCCATACAATGAAACTGAATTCTCAATTATATTTCAGGTTGCAGCTTTAAACACATGGTTAACATTGTGATTAAAAATGAAACTACAGTTTAAATGTGGCACCAGCTTGGTTAGGTTTAGCACAAGTTAAACGTTTTAGCTGCGACCAATATGTTGATTTTCTGACCAAACTCCTACAAAATTAATGATATTCCCATCAGCCTCAGCTGTAATTGGTTTAGTGATAATTAGCTAAGAGCTAAACTAAGAAAATACTCTTGGCATTTGCTAAAAATCAGCATTGTTATTTTGAGCATGTTAGCACATTGACAATAGCATTTAGCTCAACACTGTTCCTCACAACAGCTGCTAGCATGGCTGCAGACCATAGACTGAATATAAAAGAGATGTTCAAAAGTGAACATCTTGAACGCTCCCCTGGCTGCAAGATCAAACAAACAAGACTTTGACCCAGTCAGTGGTTTAATTTGCAGTCAACCTGCTGAACTGCATCCAGTAGTTAAGTGCAGGAGTAGTTGTTTTTTGGCCCAACCTTGTTCTTGTACCCTGATCTAAGTCAAGTGGTTCTTATTTCCAAAAGTTAACCATTTTCCTGTGAACACAGAAGTTTATTTTGAAAAGCCACTATGCATGTCACAGGCTAAAAGTGACGCACTGTCCCGGAGGCGTCTAAAACTGAAGCAAAGGGGTTTAATGTGTCAAGATCACAAACCAAGAGCTGTGACAAAGCATCAGTTGAATGTTTTGGCCTTTTTTTTTTCTGTGCCAAGTGGAGACGCCGTCCATCTTTATTTACTGTCCATGCTTGTAGACTAAAAGTCTTGTTAAAAACAGACCACTTCAGTCCTTTTTGCAAACACTGACACAAATACAGAAAAATTGGCTGCTGAAAGAAACACTGAAAATGCAACATTTCAAGTCGCGGGTGTCAAAGAGCAGCTCAGTGCTTTGCCAAACAAGTAAACACACAAAATGACAGAGACATTTGGTTGGATTATAGTGGATTCATTTGTTGGCACATGGACAGAGAAAATTACACCAACAAACCAAACATCAGTAATGGGACTAACTTTCTGAATCCCCTCTTCAGTCTCCAGTTACCCCAGACAGTTGAAGGCTGCAGTTTGACATATCACACAAACAGCACACAAGAAAAAGTGAAGACATAAAAGTCAGTAAATGGCTATAATTATGTTGTGCATTCATGGTCAGGATTAATGAGCTTGCTACTAATAGACTTGGCAGTAAAGCGGCTCTCTGCTTGTCTTCATTTATAGCGCCTTAAGGCAAACATAATATGCATGCACTGAATCCTGTAGGATCTTACAATTAATACGTGTATGCAAGCCCAAACGGAATAATTGAATGTTTACCTTCTAATCCAAAACGTTTCGTGAAATACATCCATTGTGTGTTTGGTTTCAAGCTTTCAGCACTTGTGTTACTGTCATCATAATTTAAGGCACATGCTCTTGAGGTGGTGTGTAAACGGATCTGTGTTGTTTGCAGATTCTTCTTAAAAAAACATCCATATGGTGAGGTGACATGAGCCCTTTGCTTTAGTGTTTACAACGAGACACATTTGAAATTTGGTTCAGTGTTTTTAAGCAATGCTTGCAGTCCACCGATTAGTCCGGATGAAAAATCTTAAGAACTATTGGATAGATTTCCATTTTTTCTAATAAATGGTTTGTATAATATCTCACAAATATGTATTTACAGCAGTTTGTGTTCTATTTAACATTGTAAAATGAATGCATGGTCGGGCTTTCACCATGTGGTTAACATTGTGAAACAGAACTACCTAGTTAGGTTCACGCACAAAAAATACTTGGTTACGGATAAGAAAAAATTCAGGGTTTCAGTTAAACTACTACTGGACACACAATAGGTGACATATCTATGTCTGGAAGTTATTTTACAGTGTAACTTAAAATGAGGACATTTGTTTCACAGACAGACAAACACTAGCGAACTTTACCGTTCTTTATACTCTGTATGCTAAAGGAACTTTCTTGATCTTTATACCATGTCACCTTACTTCCTCCTTCACTCTTCTCCTCCTATCATAATGACTACAGCCACTAGAGGTCACCACCTAACAACAGTCAGTATGGCTGCTAATAAGCTGTCTGACTAACTATTAACTAGCATCAGCACTCACAATATTACGCAAGATCCAACAGTTTGCTTTCGCAGCCATTATACAGTATATAAACATACTTTTGGTTGCTGTCAGACATTATGTGTGATAATAATTTGGTTTAGTGTCAAATACATAAATTCATTGTTATGAACTGCATAGATCTGGCTCCAGAAGCAGAGTAAAAAAAATATGCTATTTTAGAGGAAATATTGTTAGATTCGACTGATTTATATGAAAGTTCAACCTCTGTATGCTATGACACTTCAGCGCTGCACCTAATGTCACTGCTGCGAGTACAGAGTATGACAAAGCCTGCCTGTCAGGAGGCAGGTACACTGACATTCAATGGATTCACAGGTAATTATTGCTGCCTATTTATAGATGTTTCCAAGACTTCTAATACTGTTGATCACACCATTCTCTGACAAAAAGATTACTTGGCTCTGAGTCATCAGCTCGAGCTGTGGTTTGTAAATGGTGACAGACTCAGTTTGATGTTTTTGCTTCATAGATTTCTATCTGTCATCAAAGGAGCTCTCTGCTTGGATCTCTCCCTCTACCCATTTATATTGTTGATCCATGTCAAAATGTGTCAAATGTTAATCTTTGATAATAAACTGATGATGCATTTATTTTGTCTTGTTAATGATGCTGATGCTCTCAGAACTCTCTAAGCTGCTTTTAATGATATAAGATGCAATAATTTAGTTCTTTGATTTGTAGTAAATCATTAAAGATATTTAGGATTTTTTTCTTTTCCTTTAAAGCTACTTATTGTACTTCCTATTGATCCCCATTTAACACATAATATGTCATTTTCTGCTGCTAGGGGTTTCTCAATGAACAAGATGACAACAACTATAGATGGCGTTTGCTAATGTTGTGAAGTAGTAGATCACGAAAGTTGTTTTCTTCAACAACATGGCAGTCAGCTTCTACTGGTCAAGATTCCAGGAGCCGATTTAGCCGCAATGGTCTCCTCCTCTCCAAAATAAACAGACCCAGTGATTAAATCGGGTAAAAACACTGAATAAAGCAGTTTCATGTTTAAAAAAAAATCAGTGTTTCTCCAACAGCTGCTGCTATCGTTGGTTCAGCTCCTCCAGACATTCAGGAGGTTTTTACTGGGAGCCAAATTATTCCCAGAGGTCTCCTCATGTCCAAAACAAATGGACCCAGTGATTAAAACTGGTCAAAACACTGAATAAAGCAGTTTCAAGTTCAGTGTTTCTACAGTGCTGCTCAGTAGTAAGCTACCGATAGCATATGCAATAGCGACATCCGTTGACAAAAATCCCTCATCCAGTTAAAATATGTAGTTAGAAGCAACCAAGACCTAAAAAGTGTCTTGCAACAGCTTCTGGCAGAAAACCACAATGCTGAGGCAGTATAACAGCACAGACAGGCGACAACCGGATCCAACTGGATCACACGGTTGAAATAGTATTATCAGCGGTTATTAGCCTTATAGGTCTGGGTTAGTCGGGCCATGGTCCACCTTCCATTAGGTTTGGAAGACCGTTGTCTTCTGAGGTAAGTGTGGCATATTAACATTTAGTGTAGAGGAGGAAAGGCTGGGGTGGTGGATGGCCTTCAACACCGGACATCCACCCCAGGACTGAACCTTATCATGTAGTGATTTGAAACGGTGATTAAATGTGTGATAACAATCTACTGCACGTATAGTAGGTGGAGCAGGAACCTCATACATATAATCACTGATAACAGCCAAATGAGCTGTTAACAGACCGTTACTATGATGAAAATTTACGTATTTGTCAGGGTTGGAAATTGTTGGAAACATTTAGGAAAATATAAGAACATAACTAAAAAATAGAAAATAGCTCCAGTCATTTTAAGACAATTCAATGTGTTACAGGCAAATATTATACCTTCAGAGTAATTTTCAGGCAGGCAGAAGGAGGCACAGAGTGAAACATGACTTCCTTGACAAGTCAGTTATTTATTTCTGGCAGTTAATTTTCTAATGTTGGCTCACTCTGTCCTCAGTATACAGCTACTTTACATAAGCAACCTTAAAAAATGAAATGTGTTTTTCAAAAGAGCTGACCTCTTATCTCAGAGGAACATGATAAGGCGCATGCTTGATAAAGAAAGTACTCAGTATGAATTCATATTCAGGTCAAGATGTTTCATAAGGAAATAAAAAGATCAATCTCGAGTCAGAAACGAAAATCCATCAAGACCGGTCAACTGTTTAATAAAATGTTCTCAGTCAGTCCCCTGGGAGTTACTTGTTTACTGCCTTAACCTTTGACCTTTTGGCTTCTGTCGAACAGGGGTCACTTCCCTGCAAGATATGATAACACTGATCAAGGCCAAATGCTGAATTGCATTCTCTCCTGACTGCTGAAAATTAAAATAATTAAAATGTATTTTCCCCATGTACGTGCTTGAGTTACTTAGCTGTGCACCTGGCCCTCTGCAAGCTTAATTCTGTGTCTTGTACACACTTGTACAGCACACCACCCCCTTTGTTCTCTGTGAATTAATACTTGCTGTTACACTGCTAATCTATAGAGACAGATTTTAAAGAGTTCCTTCCTTTGATCTAATGTTTTCATTATGATGCAACATGGAAATTTCTGTGCAACCTCTGAGATCTGAACAGATTTCATAAGGGGAATCGCCAGGAGGGGGAGAAAAATGTGATTATTTCGACCAATTTCTGGGTTTCTCTGTGATGGTATGTGGAGCTGCTTGTGGGTACAAAAATGAGGATGGTGTGCTCGGAAAGAAAAAACTTGATTTGCACATTTCACCCCCATCGCAGTGAATTCAACAAAAGGTTGGAGCCTAGTTAAAAACTGATGCATGAGGCTACATCCATCAAATGCATCCAATATTCAAATACTTTCTCTAAGAAGATTATCCTTTGCAGTCTCTTGGAATCTTTTATGTATTACAGTGAAACCTGATTGATACATGAGGAACATCTACATAAAATTGAGCCATGCATTAAAATGTTTGGATTTCTCTCAGTTTATTCCACTGGAGCGTAACTACCATGACCTCCATTTAACACGGCTCTATGCAGTTACTACACATTACCTTCCAGCACTTACACAACCTCACTCCCTCCTTCCCCCACCACTTGAAGAGAGCAAAGGGAGGAAAAAAAAAGGCTGAAATGAAATGTGTTGTACTTGTGTCCTTCAGTGAACACTCTTCCCGTGAGGCTCAATATTTGGAGGATAAAAAAAAAAGTGGTAAAAATGGATTAATTACCGCGGTCACTTTCCACTTGCAGCCCAGGAGACTCGCCGTGGGACTGGAAGATTCACCTAGTCTCCCACCGCTCCTTCCATCTGCCATGTCACACCTACGGTTCACAGCCAGCGCACTGCAGCTCCTCCAGCCCACAGGGCACGGGGGCAAATTACAAATACCCGGCTTGGCACAGGATGCTTGGAAACTCTGCGAAAAACAACAAAGGTGAGGGTTAGGGGTTATGTGAAGAGAGGGTGAGGTTAAAGTGGCCTGACAAGAGCTCTGAAGCCCACCAATGTGTGTGTTAGCTTCTCCCTGTGAAAGCACCACAGGGTTTGCCATATCTCTGGCAGTAAGCTCCCTACCAGAGAGTGAATGTCAGCGTGGCAATGCAATGTCCTCCTGCCTCTCGGGGGCTTGTCATTCACACAGTGGGGCTTTTTTCCTCTGCCATATCATACTTCATTCTGCCTTTTTCTCAGGTTCTGCAGGAGTTTAAAGCGTCTCTCTAGTGAGTCAAGCATATTGATGGACACTTAAGTGTTCTCGCACCAATGCCTCCACAGCGTCCCACATCGGCACTGACCTGAATTGAGAGAAGAGCACCTGGCAATGTGACCAATGCTGTCAGAATTCAGCACATCATAGCTTTGTCATGCTCTGCAGCCACATGAAAGCCTCAAAGGAACCCAATCACTATTGTAAATGATTACATTTTACAGCACAACAGTTGAAAGAGACATTATGTAACTTGGGATTCGGCCAAGTCAGTCTCCTACACAGTATGATACCTAATGTTTTTGACTAATGTGTCTCGGTGATTGATGCATGGATTATGTCAGGGTCTGACATCATATTTTCCAGGCCAGAAAATATTCTGATCGTCTGTCTCTCACATGCCTGAAAGGATTTATAAAAAGAAAAAGAAAATAAATATTATCTCTATTGACTTCTGCTCCGCACACTTAAAGTCAACATACTTTCATGAATGAGCTTGTATGATATACTATGAAATATGACTTTGATTGAAAGCTGTGAAAGAGATCATTGTTTTAAACTAAAGTGTCCTGACTCCCAGGTTAATCCAAAAAAGGGGCAAAGAGGAGGAGTGATGGTTAATTGAGGCAGGTTGGATGTAATGGCAAGCCACCTATGATGCATAATGTAAATTAAATGGGTAAGCTTTATGAAAAAACAGCTCCTCACAGTTAAGACATAAAAGACAGGTTTCCACTTGCTTCTGGATCGTAATTATGTCCTTTTCGTACGAATTTAAGTGCATTATTTTTACAACATATACCCAAAAACAGTGTATGAGGAAAACCTGAATTAGCTTCAGTTACAGTTACAAACGATCTTAAGAATATGTAACAAATGTGACACAACAGTGGTGTTTTGACACAAGGACTCCTTCAAGAAAGGATTGCAAGATCGGATGATAAAGCAGGACCCTCTCAAAGTCTCTGCTGTGAGGTACATATTCCCAAACAAACTTTCAAATAAACAGGTAAACCGTGGAGCCCCTGGAGTTATGGGACCCGCAGGCACAGATGGAAATCTATCCTTTCATGTGTGGTTAGGTTCAGGCAAAAAACACCTTGTACTCTCTTAGGGATGGTAAAAGCTCATGTTTTTTGGTTACATATTGTAAAAGTAAAAACAGCATTTTGTGGACCCTTTGCACTGTGAGGTGCCACATCAAACACATTAAACCGTTAAACATGCTGACATGTGATTTTGGGATATTTCAAGGTAAAACGAATAAACATCCTCTGTACATTTTGAAGATACAATCAGCATGAACATTTTGTGACTAGATCAACAACAAAAAAAGTTGACTGATAATGCTGATTGAAAAAAATCATAATCCAGGTGGCATTTATATTTCTTACAATATCATATTTTCTGTTTATACAGATAATTTCTCAGAGATGTGTGACTGATTCTCAGCATCATTAAGAGGCCTGTGAAATAGATTGTGCTGGCCCTTTAAATAATACAATTAATAAATACAGATGAGTTGGCTGGTGAGCAAGGTAACTAATTAAATAATGCAGTATATTACCAGTGCAAATATTTAGATATCATTTGCTCTGCTGCAGCACTGCCTGTTCCTTGTAAGTCTGCTTCCTTTCATCCGTGAAAAAGAGCAAAAGGTCATGATGTAAGTTTTGAAACGCAGACTGCTCAGCGCCTGAGATGAATCACAACACTATTAAACCCCTACAGATACACTTATTATGGTCATTTTCTGCAGGGAGATGGCAAAAATCTGACTTAATGTACTTTTAACAGCTACATATAGCACTGTAATACATACAGGCCTGTGTGGGAGGGAAAATGGAGGGAACAGATTTCTTTGTTTCTGACTCCAAGGGCGAGAAGAGAATGACTTTTGTAGCAGATCAATATTAACTCTGGCGTGAGTTTCATGGTGTTTTACCCACTGCAAAGGTAAAATTCTCCATCATGTCCTCACTGTGAGATAAAGTCCTCTGCGTTTGAGGAAGTCTCAAAATGGAGCCTCCAGGCAGACTTTGTCAATCGAGCGGTTAGAGTGTTGCCCTCACCGCAGGCAGAAATCAACTCTCACCCACTCCGGCTCTGCTCCCAGGAATGTTTGTGGCACTGGTCATCACAATATAAAAAAAGACACTGCGGGTTGGTCTGTCTAGAAAAAGCCAATGCTTTAACTGTAATACTACAATATTTTGTCTCACAGGGCTCTGACTATCTACAGATTTATCAATATCAATTTGTTAAAGTTACAATCTCTAAGACCTCCATTTCATGCTCTCTGGCGGCACCTGTGGCAGTAATTGTAAATGTGTTTTTGTGTCTCACTTAACTTCTTTTTTTAACCTCCATCAGCTGTCCAGCCATAGTTTACGTCCAGGTGAGTTACAGAGCAAGTCTGTCTGTCTGTCTGTCTGTCCTCCTTTCCTCTGGTGGACCAATGACTGCTTCTGATTTCCCCAGGAAAGTCACAATAGCCACCCAGTTTGCAATGGCTTTCATTAGTGGGCCACATACCTCATTGTGTGACTTTATACATATGAATCTATATTAAATTATTACTTTGTTAACTACGTGTTTAAAAATGCGACAATGACACAGTTTCTGTGTCAACTGTTGAAATAGAACAGTCAAAACAACAAAATTTAACTGGATTATTGGGCTACTCTCCTGATTTTCAATTTGAATTGAATTGCAAAGTTTTCCTTCCCCGACATTAAAGGATTACCTGTAGGAGAAATGGTAAAAACCAGGCCACAGGTTTTCATGTGAACACAGCACAGAGGAAAATTAGGACATTGGGATGCAGATGGTGGATGTTCAAGATCCATTTTCTACCATGAATAAATAGTTTCAAAGTTTTGAGTTTAAGTAGCCCAAACAGAACTTCATTCACTAATGTTGTGTCAGTTGAGAAAATGTGCGGTACGATGAGATAAAAATGACAAATCTATGTTTAATAATACTATAATAATATAGTTCACATTTGAAAACATAAAATATCAACAGTGCTTTTGTAATGCACTCCAAAACAATAACAGACTCATGCTGAAATTAACAAAACTAACTGTCACATAAACCAGCCACGTAATCTAATATGTGACTCACTGCTGAATATTATACAGTCGTGAAAATGTAGTAAACCATCTCAAGAGGCAACTTGTTTTTGTGGAAGGATTTTGTGAATGCTCTGTTGGGACAGTAAACATAAACACATCAATATCTAGTGAAAAAAAAAGGATTTTGATATGTTAATGTGGAGATGTACCTTCTCAGCTTTGAAATGTTGTTCAAAATAAGCCTCTAAAGACCCGAAAATAGTTTGAGTGATCATGGGGTGATACAGATAATGCTGTCTCAGCTATCATAAAAATGTGTTGGGCTTGTTGTTTGGGAAAAATACGCCCGTTGGAGTGCACCGCAGCATCCATATCAGAGCTCACAAGCACAAAAAATAAAATACTATGCAGCACCCAATTCAAGTAAAGAGACGTCTCCAACACTTGGTATATTCATCACAGTGAAGTATGAAACCATTTCGCTAAGGAACACTCTGCACTATATTAAATTACAGTTTATATATCCCATCTCAGGTGGCAAATATTGCTTACATCTAAGTGGCTCCACTATAGCGTGCTGGGTGACATGTTGAAAAAAAAATCCTGACAGCGAATGCAAACACTCGAGCTAAAAATATCACAAACACCGAACGAAGAAAAGAGAGGGAGATATGAGGGAGCGAGAAAGACAGGGAGATAAAAACTGTCTCTGGCACAATAAGTGTACATAGACTGTTAACATCCATATCATCCTTACAGCGAACCCAAAGAGATAAAATGCCATTACGGTGGAAATCTGTCCTGCATAAAAATACGGATGTCAAAATATGCTGCTGCAGCCGTTCTCTGCAGGAAACAGAGGGTTACACTTTCAGGGAGCAGTCACCTCTTTATGCTGCAGCTGCAACAAGAAACTGAACCTGTACTTTCCCATCTATGCACCCCGTGGCAGTGTTAAATTCAATGTTTCCGCTCTTATACCCTGTCTGCCAGGAGCAGGGTTTGTTTTGAAAGATTGGGTCAAGGCAGGAGCAGCTTAAGATCCCCTCTGCTTAAACAAGAGGCCTAAGTGTTCTTCAGACGGAGCCCAAACCTCGGTAAATGATGTGTACCAGCAGCACTGTGCTGTCTGCATAAACACGGGCCCCTGTCAGCCATTTTTACAGTCCCAATCTTGCACCTGTCAAGCTTGACACAGTTTGATTAAACTTGTCAACACTCCTCTTCTCCTCAGCTTCCGACTGGTGGCAAACGCAATCACCCCAGGATGCACCCGCGGCTGCCGATCCCTGCCACTCACCTCGGGTCACTCTCATAGCACTGTGCTTTGTTCCTTCCCTGCCATACAGCTAACCTCAGCAGAACTGGAAATACAGCATTATCATATTATTTATGAGGGCTGGCCTTCTGGGATGCAGCTCAAGCAGGAATACCAATTGAGCTCTCCTGCCGTCCTGCTCCCAGGCCTGCCTCCTGGACTAAGCACTTGCACTTGTGCTCCCCGGGTAGAGTGTTATCTTCAAGTTGAGGTTCAGTGGGTGTTATTTATTCACCATTTAAGCAGAAACTGTACACACACTGTAGGTGCCTTTGTCTGAGCCTTTTATTTGCAACTCAGAGGGGAATAAACTATAAACCTGATTCGTGTTTTTGAGATTGTCTTGCGCCTGATGATTCCCTGTTAGTTTGCGTTAAGACGAGGATTTGGTTAATATGCCTGAGCTCCACTGTAGCTCCCCGGTGCCAACACGAGGATATGATCTACTGTCTGTCTTGGCTACAGAAAATCCGCCAATCTGTTCACTGGGATGTGAAACACAGAGCTTCTCCCAGTGTTTGGACTGACAGATTAGATTGTTAGCAGAAAGTCATTATTTCCAGAAAGCACACTAATCTGCAGGCGCTGTCCGAACCGGAGTCCTTTACTTACCCTCCAGCCACTCGATATTGTTTCACAATTCACATTTTGAATGAAGCTAACAAATGTAATTGCAATGATGTCAATATCTGAGTCACATAGTAGAGTATGACTCAGGTAACTCTTTGAGTCATTAATACCTCCTTTGTGTGCTTTTTGATGGAGAGAGCTGATGAGCCACCGCCTACAATTCATTTTTAATGCTTCAAAAACTGATCAACACACTGTACAACAATTTCTCCTCTCTAAAATAATTTAAAGGGGTACTTTGGATTTTTTTGAAGTGGGGTTTGTATGAGGTACTTGGTATTGGCCAGTGGTGAAGCAATGTACTGCTGTGGATGGGGGCAGCAGCATTAGACACCTTTAAATGTCACCTTCAGTTTAAGTGCACGCTATATTTCGTCGAACAAAGTTCAGACTTTCGCCCAGGAGAAAGGGGTTTGTGTCCCATGTGAAAACAAAAGTAAACAATGATATAATCATTATGTTTTGTGCATCACATTTTTATGTAACTATATCACTTCCGGTAATCATGTCATCCTCGTAACTACTTTACTGGCTTTACCAGGACGTTTTTTGCCATAAATTAGATCAGTGGTTATGTAGCCTGTAACCTATAATGATGTCTGTGCTATTTTTAGAATTGTCCGCTCCCCTCGTCACCGCAAAAACGCTCATATGGGTCGTTTTAACAATCGCTCATATGGGTCATTATGGGTGGTATTGACAAATTACCTATTCTGTCGTTTAGGTTGGAGATCCTGTTGTTGTGAGTGTATATGTTATAAAATACACTTCAATTAGTTATGTAAAACATAGGCAAAATCAAATTACTATAGGGAACCTACATGAGGGGGTCCCAAGTATATTGTCTATCTTGTAACTAAACAATTGTGGCAGCTGTAGACCGGCAACTCCCATATTCTGCAAGGTAAAATTACAGTTTTTGCCAGTGGTGCTTTTGAAGAGAGCGTAGATAACCGTTTCAGTTCCCTGTTGGAAGGGCTGCCTGAAGACAAGCAGGGAAAATATAATATATATATCGCTTACACTAAACTAGTATTGTTTTTTTGGTGGCTTAAATACATTTTCCTCTTTTGTCCACAGCAATACTTTACTTAACTCCAGTTCAAACTGGGGGCATGCTGACCTCCATCTACTGTAATTAATACACTGACAATGGATAAGCACCTCATACAGCCTCACTTCAATAACAACAAACTATCCCTTTAATGCTGAGTTTATTAGACTCTCACATGCTCATTAAAAATAGTGATTTTGGGGTCTTGGATGTGAAAACATTATAAATGCATTCACTTTGAAATTTCCTGTGTCTCAGCAAGATAAGACGTCTGGAACCTAACAACGACCTACAGTACCGCACAAAAACATCCCAAGTTTTAAAACATCCAGTATTTCTTCTATTTTTCTTTTGTAAGAAGTAATTTTGGCTCTGAGTGTTTCCTTGAATAACTCGTCTGAATTAAATTTCACCTAATAAATCTGCTTGGCATACTCCAGCGGTATCTCTCAGAGTGATTGCACATGCTCCTCGAGAAAAAGGCTTTGACTGTGTTCCTTTGCATGACAAAGAACTGGCCAAATCTGAAACATTTACATGGCTGAACAGTCAAAGTGAAAGGCACTCTTTTGTTTCTCTGCATTGTTCGCCAAGTTCATTGTATGAACTTACACTGAGTTAAGTCGGGTGAACAATACTTTTTTTGGGAGGACTGGAAAGCACAAGCATTCGCCTTTTGTAACGATTTAACTCAAACTGGCTTAACTACCACAATGAGGGGAAGTATTGGATTGAGGTAAAGATTTCACAATCTTCCCTCCCCAATGATCCTCACTCCTGCTCCACAGCTCAATTGTTACAAACACAAATCATATGTAGCCTGCTTGCATGTCACCCAGGACTGATAGTTGCAGACACATTGCAGAAATTGCCTCATCCTCCTGTGAGCCTTTTCTCCGACTGTCCTCAACCACAAAACAGAGAGAAGCAAAAGGTTGCGAGGCGGGGAGTGGCATCTTGGGAACACACTGGCCTCAGCAGCATGTCTCCTTTCATGCCTCATTCATTCACTTTATCACCTCATTAGACGAATGTGAAGGTGTGGAGGAGAAGCCTTGTCACCCTGAGACAGAAAGGGAGGAGCCGTACTCCATCTTCTCCTCCCTGGGCCCAGCTCTCCCCTCCGCTTGCTAGCTGCATGCGTGGCTAACATTGCTCCGGGGGGCTTGCAAGCTGCCATGTGAGCACACTTCATCTGGTGACACATAGCACACAAGGTTTTACCGCCAGAGATTTGCGGATGTGGGGGAAATGAGGAACAATGTGAAAATGCAGAATTCCTGTTACTACAAGGGTCTTTTATTTAGGACCTATGAGATAAGTACAAAGCCAGCACATTTCTGTCTATTCTACATATATGACATATTGCTTGCCTGTCTACATTGGACGAACTCCTCTGTAGCTCTTTAAGGCTACTTATCATTTGTAACATGATGACCCCGTTTCAAATGTTATAATGGGATTGAATGGTCATTAACAGCGGGTTATTAGACTCATAGATATGGGGACTGCTTCATATTGTACTAGGTTCTAAAGGATGTAGTCTGCCAATTAATAGGCTGCTATATAAATGTTTAACGTTAAGCACTGAACACGACTTCCACCCAAGAGATTGGGGTTTGCATTCATGTCAAACAGAAGTTGTGAAAAGGTAAAGTAACATTATAAATCATGTAAATGTCCTGATGCATATCTTCAGTAATGTAACTTATTGCATTTAAACCTTTTTCAGTGATGAGAAAGTTAATTTCGAAATGTAGTATATTACTAGTTAAACTCACCTGAAAGTAAGAAGTTACTTTCCAGTATTTATTTACAAGTCTGTGTGGAGTAATGCGTGACATACTTTTGTGTTACTTCCACCAAAATAACCGCAGAGGTATGGCTAGGTGGCGTAAAATGGAAAGAGGGCAATGTTGCAGGTAAAGCAGGGAAGCTCAAGTTTATTGCTGTGCATTTGAAATCAAGAGGGTGAGTGTCTATATAGTGTTTTTCTCTGGTGCTGCAGAGTGCTTCATTTGTTGATTTTTGTTTCTGACAATATTTGCACTCCACCCACCTCTGTATGATAGACAACAATAGCCCATTTGCTTTTCACTCTGTATTTAGACAAATATTTGTTAGTTTGAACATTTTTTTAATGCAACAAATGGATAAAGTTGATCCTCATACTTTCATACTCAGTATGAAAGCCATAGAGCGAGGAAGATTACTTGTGATCAAAAACCAATCAATAACATTGCTAATGCAACCAAACATCAAGCAAATGCAACCACACACGACACAGCAAGCCAGCTAATATTACTTACTAATCCACCAGCAAAAAGACCAACTTGGTGTCATCTGCTGCCTTTTAATTCACAAAGCTCTCACTAACAACTAAAAGTAAATCCGAGTCTCCTGTCTGGCAGCCTCTTGGGTTAATCTTTCCTTTTCTCTTCTAAGCAATGTCAAATCTGTCCTCAGAATGCTGGGGAGTGGTAAAAGATCAATGCCTTCTACAATGGATGCCTGAGAGAAATCTTCTGGCCCAACAAAGTGTCAAATAAGGAGCTGTACTGCAAAACTGGCTGAGACAGTGTAATCCATGAAATAAAGCGTTGGCAGCTCAGATGGCGAGGCCACACACTCAGAAGGGACCAGGACAGGATACCAAAGGCAGCATTAAGATGGACACCACCTGGAAAAACGAAATCCTGGCGCAGAACAGTTGAAGGCAAGCTGAGAGACATACAACTTCCATGGGATGAAACTTAGTCAGAAGACAGCAAAAGAACGAATTAAATGCCATAGATTCGTCAAAACTTTATGTCCCATCTGGGAAGAAGAGAAGCTTCTCCTCCTAGTTTTCACCATCAACTCAATGATTTCCATAGAGGCTGATGATGCCTCCCCCATGCTCGTGCCTGAAACCCCACCACCACCACCACCAGTCCACAGCACGTGCTGGCGATGCAAACACCAACACTCCCAGTCCTGGCGGCTGAGTGAGCTAACAAGCTGACTGCAGCTAACAGTTTGCTTTACTTTAGCAACAAACTTTCTGCCTATCAGGAGACTTGCCACTGCTGCTTCATAACCTTATTAAATGTCACTCATGGTGTCGCATTCACATGACTCTGCGGAGCTGTCTGCTTACCTGGCAGTCAAAACTCTCTCCACTCTGAGGATGAACAGCTGGAGCGGACGTCAATCACTCGCAAAGTCTTTAAAAATAAACAACAGCGCGAATATAGCTTCTTCTTTACGCAAACGCAATAAAGTTACTGTGTTTTGTTTTGAGTGAGTTTTATTTCTGTCTACCTGCGTGCACGGTGTACGGTAGGCGCTGACTTCACGGTGCATTTAGGTGCAGCTCGTAAATCGTAAAGATCGGAGAATACATAAAAGCAATACAGAATGCCCCAAGCCATTGTATTGCATAAGATTACTTGACAGTAACTGGAATAAATATCACCAAAATGATATTGGTAACGCCTTATGTTACTTTGGTCCTGCTAAATGTAATATAGTAACATAATGTGTTACCTTTTTAATGTGCGTCACCCTTAACCTTACCATGTAGTTTTGGCATCTAATCCTAATGAAACTGCAACTGGCGTGATAAAGAACTTCTGCACACTCCTTCTAACTCCTATATATGAGGCTGATAATAATTAATAATGGCAATTTAATGGGCTGATAATAATCAAAACTAGTGTTTGGGGCAATATATATCAAATACCTGCCGCATCTAAAATCTGCAATTAGGTTTTATTTCCTTTTCATTTATTAATTGCAATTTGATTTATGTATTTGCATTATAAAAATCACATTTTGCCTCATTGCATTTCCTTTCCACATTATGTTTATTGATTTAATTTAATTAATTTGATTAAAAAGGTATGGTGTAAGGTACTGGCGGTGAATACTGCCAGTATGTGGCAAGTTTTGATGATGAAAACGGGCAAAATGAAAGAGTACTGCTCCCACAAGCTACTTCAGTCAAGAATCATTGAGCCCTTATTGGTGAATTCACAGAAAGTATTTACATAGAGGCAGGTGTGTACTGTATGTGTGTCTATAAAGCTATTCTGGTTCCACATCTGTCTTAACACAGAAACGTTCCCCCTGCTGCCAAATCACCTCCGAGCGGAAAAATAGCAGTTGTGAGGATCACACCGAGGGGATAAATTGCACCTACTCCCTGGTTTACAAGAGAACATCGGTCAGACCTGCCCTGGATACATAACCCAGATGAAACCATGAATACACCCACACACACACACCCCGAAAAAGAAAAACCTGCAATTTGTCATTTTTTGGGGTAGCACTAAAATAAGTATGTCGCGACCAGATATGACATTAATCACGAGGACCATCATCCACACTGATTTGGGAAAAGGTGAAAGGACAAAGCATTGTCCTCACTCTATCTCACGATCGCTGTGCGGAATACAAATGGAGCTTTTCATTTCATGTGTCAGGGTCTCACACAGTCAGGAGAGACAGCGGTGTAACGTAAGAGTTTTTAGGAGCTCTATCATTATGCTCTGGCTTTTTATTGATTTCCTCTGGCCTCACGTTGTCTTGAATCCCTCCACTACAAATTGCCTTCATATTATTGGGATATAGCTGCAGCACAGGCCCCTCCACAATTGTTTATTAAATGCATACTTGGTTCAAATTGCTTTTCGCAGAGAATAAACAATAAGTAGCTCTGATGAGAGAAAATCCCCTTTGATGTTTGAGCTGTAGCCTTCATGTACCTTGAGCTTTATGTACAAATAGAAACACTAAAATCAAATGCTCCGAGGTAAGGTATAATCCTACATGAGTATATTAGGCTTCTTAGCTTGCTCCTGAATAGAAAGTGAGTATTAGGACTTTTAATATATAAACATATCAAGATAAGGTGCCAATATTTTTTAAGCTTTTGTTTTTCAGTGCCTTAAAATTCACTATCCTTCACAGCTTTGTTAACCCTTGGGCCTCACTAGGGACATTATTTTGGCTGTGTTAATGCATATGTAAAGAGTGTGGGTTTAAAGAAAAAGGTTTTTTTTTTTAAATTTCAACCTCAGGCTGTTAACCCCTTACACCCATCCTTAAATTGAGATGCAGCTCAGCACTGTGTCAGGTTTTTGTAGTCATAAATAAGAAATAAACATGTTAAAATTAATTGTAAAAGTGCACACAGGTCCAGATTATTATCATTTAAGTGTATTATCACCATTCTCATGCTCTCATAAGCTGCTTGGGGTTGATACCATTTGAGGTCAAAGGTCAAGGGACCGATTTATCTGATATCCAACATGGTTGGAAACAGCTACCTTCACTGTAGCTCACTGCAGCCTCTGAAAGCAGAAACACAAACACATGCCATTTTCCTGGTTTGCACTACAGTTACTGCTGCTGTGTTGTGGAAAAATAAAAATGCTTCAAAATCAGTGTTGTTGCCAATAACTGACATGTCCAAGACTGTGAAATATAGCATTTAATATCCTGAAAATAATTCAATTTGTGGACTTTTTCATGCATCATGTGCACAAAAATACAAAATAAAGGAATATTTTGTTAGGATGATCTGGACTGAAGTTGGTTAAAATAATTAACTGAAAGTTTTTAAACAATTTTAGACACCAAGTTATTCTTATAGGTATTGGGATATAGCTCTTAGTACTCTACAAGCACTAATGCTACCTAGTGGCTCCTTTAAGTATCCCAGGAAATAACCTGTCACTTCCTTTCTAACCAGGAAGTGGGTGCACATGAAATGGAAAGCTGCTTCTTTCACTGTTTGGGTTCACGTGAGTAAAGCAGCAACTTCTGCACACATCTTATGCCTTTGTTAAGTCATTTAATTTTGTGCTTATTCCCCATCTATGGCTTATTGTTTCATTCAGGTGGTCTCAGGTTGTTTGTGAGATATTTTACAAGGTTTACTGATGCTTTTCGAGTTGGCTGTTTGGAGTTGGCTGCATTCTTAAGCATATTTGTGAAAGTTTATATTATAAGCACTTCATGACTTTAAGAAGAAATGATATTGTTGTTTTCTTTGTAGTTGTGCCCATTCTTCTTGCAGCAGTGTCGATGTCGTGATGAGGGAAAGGCTTTTTAGCTGCCACTGTGGATTTAAGCGTCATCAGGCCGCCATGTCACACTTTCTTTCCTGCAGATACTTTAATGCTGACTTTATTAGAATCTACAATCTCAGCATGCACTATAAAATTTCCTCTGTCACAGTGAGATAAGCCGCCTGAAACTTCTGCTTGGAAGGTGTCTGGATGTGAATATGTTTGCTTTGGGGTTTTTTCGGCGTCTCCTTTAATGTAAGAGTCTGTCAGTCTGTCTGTCAGTGTTTACAGTATAGATTTCCAGTGTTTATTGATGTGCCACTCATTAAAAAACTTAACCTTATGAACTGCCAAACAGTAATAGAGATGTAGAAATATGATGACAGACTACTTTGAATTCATACACTGTCAAGGCTCAAGCATGGCTCAGTGAAATCTTTTCCTTTAGAACCAATTACACTGGAGCATAACTTGATCTTGAAGAAGAAATTGCTGAATAATTCATCATGGGCAACCATGACTGGCTTGTATGAAAAGGATACATATCAAGTTTTTATGCACTTTATAGATTTCCAGTTTGGAACATAAATACAACATGTTCAGGGATGACCAGGAGGAGAAACTGACATGAAGACCTGTTCATAGTTATTCTTGCTGCTTTAAGCCATTGGTGGCTTCAGCAATGTATTTTCCATTTTTCCCCCCTTTTGTCTCAATTTAATCTCCGTAATTTAATATTGTTTGGTCATTGATTTTTACTGACAATTAAAATTAAGGATGTTTTTTTTACTTGAAACAAAGCTGCCAATGCTTTGTTGTGCTTTAATCATAAAAGTTAATTAACTACACACTTATGTGGGTAATAACATCACGGTAGCTAATGAAAATATTATTATTTACCTGTGTGCTCGCACACTTACTGGCTGGTGATTTGCACTCACACAGTTTCACTTATTGTAATAATATTCAGCTGAAGTACAGACATTATCCTCTTTATTGAAAGATGATGTTCGTGTCAGAGTTGGCAGTGGAGACCTTATATTATTGGATTTTCTTTGAAGTAATTAAGAGCTATTTAATGTGTAAAGACATTTTGTCATTTGTTTTCATCAAGTTAAAAGATTTTGGCAGTTTTTTTAGTGTGAAAAATGTTTTAACTTTTAAACATGTTTTAAGGGACAAGGGGCAAACAACAACAGGTTCAAATGGCTTAATGTTAACACACTTTCCTCATAGAGTCATATTGTTACACACTCCGGTTCAGTGGGTGGCGGCATGCATCTTCAGTGTTAACATAACGTCCCCCAGTAAAGCCAAAGAAGAAGAAACTTCTGGTTCAGGCATGGGGATAATTTAACTGTGTTTCTCGTCTAGACTTTCCAAATGTCACAGACTGAAATAGTCAGATTTTGAGGTTGTGACACCCAATAAAACACAATAATTTAACAGAGTTTTACAGCCGCAGCAGTAGTGACCACAGACGGTATAATATCATCAGAGTGGGCTATTGTGGAGCCTTTGATATAAATGTGAGTTAAACCTTCTTGGTTGTGATTCGCTGCTCTCAGAGATGCTTTACATATCAATGATAACGCATTACAAGCTCAGCTAATGATATGAAATAATACAAAAACGTCTCATGTCATGTCCCCCATCCAACCTTTTTGTTTGAGAGTGCTGGGGACATTGAGCTTAATGTATTTATTATATTTTCAATCCATGTCATTCCGTAGCGAGGGCAATTGCAAATTTGATTAAACATTGTTACGCAATTTGGCTGACTTTAATGCCATCTTTGTTGCCAGATCTTGTGTGTTGAAGAGACAGAGACAGACCCTGAACAAAGTTCATTTTCACCTGATTCCTCTGTCTTTAAAAGAAGGCCATTTTTAGTGTCAGAATGTTAGGAAGATATGTTGCTTGTGAGAAATGGGTCTAATATTTACTTCAGTGACTCTGGGGCAAAAGAATCATTCATAAACTGTACCCACGTTCAATTGAATGGACTCAGGACCTGCTACGAGTCTAAAAGTGGAGGCACTTCGAGAAAACCCATGTGATACAGATACAGGAAATGAGTAGTAACCGCACCGTCCCATATTTTAACAAAAAAAAACAGAACAAAAAATTGGTGGATTAATCAATTCTTGCATGTCAGAAACACACCGAAGGCTGCCGATGATAGATAGGACACAGAAAGAAGAAGCAGGGAGGGAGATAAAGAGAGGAAAGGTCAAAGTGGGATTTCACAATTTCAGTAGTAGATGGCACATAATGCGGAGCAGCAGGGTGTTGTGAGTGAGGCGAGAGAAGCTCCAGGTTAAAGACGATGAATCCTTCCCACCTCCATAGCAGGCATTTGGTAGCTGAGCTGACTTCTGACTTTTCTGTGAAAAGTTTTAGTACAGAGAATCAATAATTTCCACGTTATTCGCCAGACCAGGCTGCTCCATATTATTGTTGCATATTTAAAGATACAGACTGATTCTGAATTGACTCTTTTAAACTTTCTCCAAACGCTTTTTTTCCGCTGCAGAAAGAACTAGCTCCAATTGATTGACATGAAATGTCCTAACCTTAGAATTGGTCCTCATTAAAACTGGCAACAACAGTTACCTCCATTTTTATCATTATTTCAAACCCATCAGAAGAGTTTGATTATGCTCCTGCCACATTTCCAGGCAGGTGGTCGAGTCATTTTGAGGGTGTCTTTATGTGCCTGAAAGAGTTCAAAAATATTTATTAAATTGTGAATAATGTTATATGAAGAGGAAAAGGTGTCCAATTAAACACTGAACAGGTTCAATTAAAGATATAATTGCCTTAGGCAACAAAAAAGGCTGACAGTAAGGAGAGAAAGACTCGTAATAATGGTACCAAGAAGCAGCGTGAGTATTCAGATAAGGACGCTCCTCATTTCAGGAGGAATGTGTGTGGTCGGACTGCAAAACTGTAGATGTCCAGTTTAGGAAGGAAATTGGGGCTCTTTACTGATGTCAGAGTAACATCAGTGTGAAACCTTAAACACAATGAAGAGTTACTGTATGCTCTAAACGTTAGAAGAATATGGCATCTTACCACTAATCTAATTTTACTCACTGATTGATCAATTAAAAGCATTTTTAATTAAAAAGGTAAGCAGGAACTAACTTAGAAATTGAGTACTAATGGAAGTGATGTATTTCAGGTTTAACTAAGTGGTTAATTTCAGGTGATTGATTTAAAAAATGCATAGGCATGACTTTGGAAAGGCTCTCTTTAAAAGAAATGTGTGAAATGGCAAATGTGTGGCTCCACTGAGAGCTGTGCATGTGAATACTGATAGCTTCTAAGTTGAGTGTGATTATATAATTAGTATGGCATTCACAAAATACCATAATCATCAGGTCTTTATATCATTACAAATTAGCAAATGACTCAGGCTTTAGTCTTCTGGTGGATGAGTTAATACCAAATAAGACAAAACACATTTTATTTGAACATTAGTAGATGAATCCCTCCCTTAAACAGTGATTTTACGTAGCTATTGTAACTTGGGCTGCTGTTGACTGATAAGGTCTTTTTCTAATCAGCTTTCCTTGACCTTGATGGAAAATGTCATATGGTCAAGGAAAAGCATGAAGGACAATCCATAAAGGAAAAGACAACCATGGTGCGAGGTGAATCTCACTGCATCTAAACTACACTAATTACATGGTGTCCAGTCTTATTGACGTGGGTGTTCAATAGTGAAACTACAATGTTCCTAAGATGGACTTCTAAAACTGAATCTTAGTTTCTTAACTTGTACATTCTTACCATGTTGTTTCATGCAGGTTATACTAAAAACAATACTTTTTTTTTTTACCAAGGTAAGAATTGAAATAAAATAATCGGCTACCAGTCACAACAGTGAAACGAAATGTTGTTCACATTGACAATGATATCTCATGCTTAACTCATGTTAATCTCAATTAGCATGGTCATATGAATCAAATGTTAGAGCTTCTGCAAGATAGGCCTAGGGTGTAGAATATGTTGTTTGTCAAGTTTGTTTAGGCTGCAAAACCACTGATCTAGGTTTAGGGCAAAAAACGTCCTGGTAAGATGTCGTAAAAGACAGTTTAAAAAGTAAATAAATGTACATAAATGCCAGAAGTTAAATTGTTACGAGGGTGACGTGACTACCAGAAGTGACATAACGTTAGGTAAAAATGTGATGAACAAAACGTGAGCCATGGAAGTTCTGTGATGGTTAAACATTGTTTAATTTCACATTGGACATAAACCCTATTCTCCATTTTTGTTTAGTTTTTGTAAATGGCCGAATTGGCCTTTACATTTAGAGAATTCATCCAGCTCTTATCTTGGTTAACATGTAAACATTTCTGGGTCATTTCACTCAGTTAAGAGCCTTCCCAAGTAAAAAAAGACTCATTACCTTACAGCCGGGGTGTCCAATGGATCCATTAAAGGGTCACCTGGCTGCAGGCTTTTGTTCCAACCAGTCAATAATTACATATATGAATATACAGGGGGGAAAAAAACACATTTGAAGCCCACATGTTCTATCCCCCAAGCGGGAGCACACGTGACCCACCCCATTTAATCACCTGAACTGCCTTCACAACAACTCAATTGAGTAAGTCAGTTCAGGTGATTAACTGAAGTGAGTCAGGTGAGCTCCCACTCGGTTGGAAGGAACACCTGCAGCCACACTGGCTCTTTCATGGATAAATTGGACACTGCTGTGTTATATCATTGTAGGCTTCTTGGACTAACTAACTCAGGGTGGAAAACTGATCTATGAAAGGGCCATGTGGCTGCAGATCTTTGTTCCAGTGAGGTGAGTCAGATGTGCTGCTAAGTTTAAAAAAATCCCTGCAGTCTCACAGACGCCTTAATGAATCACTATATATACCAGTATAAGAACAACGTTGTGTCTGTCTATCCATGCTTTCTATATCGATTATCAACTGGGACATGGAGCTTTTAGCCAGAGTCTTTCAGAGTATTTGCTCAATACTCTGTATGTAGCCATCAAGCACACACTAAAGATCTCTTTTGTCACGACTCAGAAAATACAGGATTGGACCGAAAACGCAGACAACCGAGGCAGACAGGAACAGTTCAGTGATTTAATGCCAAAGTGAAAGGCTTACAGGTAGGCAGGCAGAGGTCCAAGTTAAGGTTCAGCTAACAGAAACTTGGAAACAATCACAAAAGGCAGAAAGGAAACATTAAAACTTTAAGAGACTGGTGAAAAGTGAGTGAAAAGGGCTGTTATATAAACTGAGAGGGTGATGGGAGAATGAGATGAAGTTGAGGCGGTGGGCTGGGAAGTGCCAGGCACCTGAGGACAGAGCAGATGAAGGGAGTTGGGAAAGGGTGTAGAGGGGAATGGCAGAAAGGAGGGGAACGCCTGAGGGCCTCTGGTGGATGGTTGAAAAATGGCAATAAAAGAACCTGGGGAAAAGAAGCTGTGGTTGAAGAGCCGGACATAAAGGCGAAGGTTTTCTGGAACTATTAAAATGACATGCACTAACATGTACTGAACCATTTTGTTCTTCTTTCTCTGGCCAACTTTTCCATCTAGTTTGGAGTGAGAGTGGAGTGAGAGTGCGCCCACCTCTCGTGACACCCTCACCCACCACCCTAACCCTGGCCAAAGGGGGCACGGAGTGAGGTGCTAAAGGCTGCAGCCAGACCTTATTGTATAAATCTGTTTTTCACTGAGTGGGAAAATGGACTTGGTGGTGTGAGTCTCCCAGTCAATGCTTGATAGTTTGTAGCCCTGAACACGGGTATGATTACATGCATGGCTCAGATTTACGTGGACTATCGTGCATATGTACGTGGTATTTGGAGCCCTGCAGACTGTGACATCTATAGGGGACTTGTTTTGAAAAGTCAGCCAGACACAATGTTTTCAACCTACTCATGAACATTATGTTCACTTAATTAACTGGCTGACTACGGCTGATTAAATCTGTCAGTGAAATCATCCATCATTGATTGCCATTGGTTTGAAGTAAGAAGCTTGTTTTTGTATGAAATTATGACACATTGTTTCAAAACTGACTGCATTTTAAGTGGTAAGTTTGCCACTGTAATCATTATCTAAAGAAGAGTTGTGCAATAATGGCAAGTTTGAAAGGCGTCGCAGCACTAAGTCAGTAATAGAAACCCTTCCCCTAGCAGTGTGAGTGTAACACAGGACCACGTGACAAGTCAGACTTTGAAGCTTCAATGACTCAGTGAATAAAAATATCTTGAAGCTCTGAACTTGAATATTCCAAGTATCATGAGGGGAAGGCTTCGGTATATCTGATGGAAAAAAAGAGGAAACCTATTTAAATTTGTATCACCAGGAGCGACGATTTCAATCATTTAACAACCACATTAAATCTCACCGTCTCCTCTCGTGGAGCTCGGCATCAAAAGCCCTGCCAAGCATTGAACGCTGCAAATATGCTCACACGGGAAGCTTCAATCACATTCTTCATGGATTAGGCCTCATCTACTATCAGCAATCGGGGATTAGTAATCTAATCTGGCATTCAATCACACACAAAGACAGATGGAACGATTAAGTTAACTACACTCGAGCAGGTTTTCACCAATCTCTTCCCGGCGCACTGACGCGATTTCACTTCACAGTCAAATGTCCATGTTTTCACACGGGTTGCCTCACAAATCCGTGTACGGCGCAATGTTATTTCTCCTTGAGTGGCGGGCCACATAGAGCAGGGACCTCCCTCAGGAGATAGAGAGCATTTCATTTCACACTGACACGTTCACCTCTATCCTCAACATCCCACCGAGGGTTGCCGGGGTTGTCAACCGTGGGGAAATGAAAAAGGAACTCAAGCTTTTGCCGGAGTCAAAACAACGTGAAAACTACATTTGTGACCACAGAGCAAAGCTGGTAACAAAATCGCTGGGATCTCTCCAGTTGGGGAACTTATTCATGTTGTTGTATTTCCATGTCCCTGATCTATCTCTCTCAGTTTGGCTGCAAAATAGCCTGAGGAATTATGTCAGCCTCATGTAAAGGGTAAACACAGGGGGTATAAAAAGACAAATTTTGCTATATAGGAGGAATAAAACTGTAATGGCTTGTTCCATTCCCCTCTGTATTTAGATGCAAGAGGTGAACAACATACTGTAGCTGTGTTTGTCTTTGGTCAAGTCAGGGTCAGCCTTCCAATAAAGCACAGGGGCTGGTAGCAGTCAAATAAATTGGATTTTATATGCTTGCCGTGAATATAAGGCTCATCCAATCTGGAGACTACTCTGCACTTTTTAGAGCATTCATGATACCCTCAGGCTTTTCATCTCCGGCAAAGCTTTGGCATATCACTTCTCATTATTTCTTGCTGAATCTTTCAATCTAGCCAATTCAAGGTAAAATACGACATATCCGTTGTTCTCTCGAGGTTGAATTTGCGAGCTACACTGGGCAGGAGAATAAGAAAAAAAAAAAGTCAACGCATTAGCTGTTGTTTCCCCAGCTATTCATTCACATCATTTGTTTTTTCCCTATCCCCCTCAACGTTCATTCATCTGTTAATGAGCAGGAAGCTGATAGTCTTTGTCATTCTGGGTACAGAAGGTGATAGCTCTTTTTACTCAATTATAGACTTTTTTTCATCACCTTAGACGGCATATTTGGTTGTTTATTCACTTTTTTTTTAGAAGCTGTTAGTTATAATGCACTGGAATAATATCTGGTCCCTGTGTAGATTTATATGGAGGTTTTATTAATAAATGTCAGCTGAGCTTTGAAGAGGAAAATTTTCTTTTCTGTTAATAAAATATGTAAAAGCAGGAGTTGGGCCCACACAGTAAACACTTCTCTGCTACATATAGTCATGCTGCTTTTTCATAACAGATCCTCTGCTGATTTTTGATGGGATTAGCTGTTGTTCAAATGCACTCAAGCTCATCCAATAATCAAATGGACTTGTTTTTGAAGAACACAGATGGACCCAATTGTCTCTTATATTGATAAAATACAAAATACCCCCTAACGATGTACACAAAGCTGCTAATGAGCAGCCAGTCTGATGTCCTTTTTGGTATGCATAAGGCGACGCAGGTAGTTAGAGCGGAGGCTCTGGAGGTGTGGTAGGTAATCTATTTCCCTGTGCCAGAAGGTCAGACAGATTAAACCCTGCTATGAAGATCCCAGTTTTCCATGACAGCTGTCTGCAGGGGAGCCGCGCAGCTCTAAAACTGAACTCTCAATGAGATGTAAAATTAACTTCCTGTCTTCTGGTGTGAAGGTCAGGCTTTTGTGGCAAAAAGAACAGTCGCTCGACGCTCTGTCATTGTGACCAATGCATTCTTCGAGGTCTACATTCAAGCCAAAGGGGCTGGGTGAATTGTGAAGCCAGCCAATGGGCAGTGAAATGCACATTTATATATCACAATCACCAAGTATAGATCTAAATCAGGATCCTGCTAAATTTAAAGTTTTTAATGAATCTAACTTAAAATTATAATCTCTTAAAATATACATTTCAAAACCATGCATGCTACATTACTGGATTCACCCTGAGCTCCATTATGCAGGAGTTATCTTTAGCTGTCTTGTATTGAATGAGAAAAATCACCCTTTGGTGATAATATTTCCTCTCCCTCATTTCACTCAGTGCATATGCTGTATTCAAACTTGGCCCCTCTTATCACTGTCATTTTTCATTGCAGTAATCACAGATAAAACTGAGTCCCACTGACATTATTTCCACTACTATTATTATTTTTCTTCTGATGGTTGTGGAAGCACAGATTTGGGACTTTTATCGTAAAAATGTTATCTATGTCAAAAAGACCATCAGGAGCTTAAGACATCCGTTTTGGCCTCAGATGGTCAGTGATACCACCTTAAACTTGAGGCCTCCTTTAAAAAATGGCTCAATATTAAGTGATTAACTTTAATGACCTGGTTTGTTGCGTGGAATACCTTAAAAGGTCACGTATTAAGGCGATTAATTCCCATCAAATTATATTTGTTGGTGACATTTCAGCTCTTTTATTGCACAAGATGTTCTTTACAAGGCGTAAAATCTAAACATGTTTTTGTAGTGTTTAAAGCAGGGCTGCTCAAAGTTGGTGACAGAGTGCTGATTTAGGAAGAAAAATGCAGTCATGAGCTGTAGTAGTAGTCATTCCTACCTTGATGGGTGCTGGCAGTGAAAGTATTGAAATAGACTGCAGAACAATGGAATATTTGTATGCACATCATTTAGACTGTGGAGGCGCAAGGACAGGTGTATCTGACAACAAACTGTTAACGCTTATACAAAACGATACTTACCGGTACTGGAAAAATTGAACAGCTGATTCCTTGGAATCAGTACAACTGAATGCTCAACAAGAAATTTATAACCAAAATGTTCAAATAAACTTTCATAAACTGAACATACAGGGTGAAAGGGTCAAAATTCTGAGAAGAAAACACAGCAAGAAGTTCACAGCTATTTAGATGAACACAGTGCCGTAGATATGCATTTTTTGCTCCTATCCTGATTGACAGCTCGCCCTGTTAGCAACAACCAACAATCAAAGATAGCCACGCCCAAAATTATACGCTTCTTTGTCATCGATTTTCTTCTGAATGGGACCATTATTTACGCAATTACCGTCATATTGTATTGTAGAAGACTTGAAACTAGCGATTGAAACCATAACCTTGTCACAAGGATACTTTTAAGGTAATTAAAGAGGTGAGCAGCAGTCTCGTTTTGTATTGCTGGAATTTTTAAAGATTGCCGGCTTAAGGCACTTCCGGGTTTGCTTCACAGCTCAAACTGGGAGTTTGCTGCCTGGTTTTAAGGTGAATGACAAAACTCCATTGTTTTTAATTAATGGCATTTGCAGATTAGGGTGAATGATGGACAGTAAATATGATAAATATTATTATTTATTTCATTGCTATGATTTGCAAATGTTTCTTCACAGTTAACTTTGATGGTGCTACATTTGCTTTCAAAGAAACCTTCAGAGGGAATTATTATTTTATTCACAGCCTTGCCACTAAAAAGGGACATCCTCTCTCCTATTACTGTACAAAAAGTTTATTTATATAGCAAATTCTAGCAACAAGGCATTTCAAAGTGCTTTACATAAAACATTAAAAGCATCAATTATAAAAGAAAATTCAAAATCAATTAAAACCAGTAATTAAGGAACAAAGAGAATGAAAAATGTGAAAAGCTAAAATAGTACTGAGACCTGGGTTCTTTCTAGGAGTTTGTTCTGGATGTATGGTGCATGAAACTGAATGCTGCTTCCCCATGTTAAGTTTTGAGGACAGAAAGCAGACATGTCCCAATAAGACAACATTTTCAGTCTCAGTGGGAGCTCATCGGCGTATGAAATGTGATATTGTCATTTGACTTAAGGCTCATGTTGTTCTCCACTGCACCAGGAACTTTGCGCGAACTCAGAAAATCAAAGCAGAACTATCAAGGTAGCAATAAAGGGAGGAAAACTGTTTTGATAAAAACTTTTTTCCATAAAAGAATCAAGTACTGCTAGGTTTCTCTACGTGCAATATTAACACTGCCTCGAGGCTCAACAGGCTCTATAGTCAAAGAAACCTCCACTGGAGCCGAGAGCATCAATGAAGGCGATTGTGATGGTGCGTGTTATGCTCACTGACAAGTGCAGGAATATGTTGGAAAAAGAGAAGATAATGAAGAATGAAGATTAAAGCCTGGTGAGTGACAATCAGATCAGCTCTATGCGCAGCCCTGGCACCAGATCACCCGTGCGTGCTTCTGAGCTGCAACTTAAAGAACTAATACATATAAAATATGCACAGAAAATAAGGCCACTGCTCTGTTTTGTACATCCCTAATTTTCATAATCACTTATGGAATCTGTTCCAGTGTTTTTAAGTGTTTACTTGACACTCTAAACTCTCTAAAAGCAGACACACAGCATTGGCATCAACATCAGCACAAAAAGTCTTGTGAAAAACTATTTTTTCATGCTTCAAAGCAACTGCAGAAAAAAGAAGATACAGTCAAAGATTATATAAACCCCCTTCCTGATTATTCATAAGGTGCGCCTTGCTTCCAGCCCAGATCCTTAATATAGGGATGGTACCTGAAAGGACCCTCTGTCCTGCGATTATGACTAAGATGGTAGCATAAAAGACACAATACAAAAAGTGCAGAGTACCCAAGCAGCACTGGGAGTATAATAACAGTAAAGTTTTAATACATTTTACCAAAAAGTCTCGACCCCTTGTCGGAAAAGTTTGCGGATATTCATTCAGAAATTCTGATGAACAGCAACAATACAGCACAACTAACTGAGGGCTGCTTGCTTGGTGCAGCAGTGAATCAAACACAACAGAACAGGATCTCACTGTAGCCCCGTAGGAGTTACTTTAAGTAATTTATGATTTTTGTGTTGACCTTGACCAACCTTGTGTTAAATACCTCGTGTTCTCCACAAGGGATAATGAAACTGATTTTTTTTTATGACTCGTACTTAAGAAGCTTTCTTTGAAGAAACAGCGGTTAAGAGCGTTTAATCTTGGCAAAGACACTAAACATTTACCCTGCGTAACAAAAAACTTTTTGGTACAGACGGAGGGGGGCTTTGCCATGCTAGCTCACACAATCAAAGAAAACAAACAGGAGCTGCTGCTTTGCCTGTGGCTGGTGTTTGAGCAGAACACGACAAAAGGAAACCTAGGGAGCAGGAAGGCGGCGTTACACTTTCTTTTCCCACACAGTGCGGTTCTTAGATGGTTTACACTGCTATGCAAACAAAGAACTTTGTTCATTACAATAAATTCAGTGAGACAGCTTGAATAAAACATACAAATGTGTGGCTACTGAGGAGAAGATGTGACCGTTATATGGAAAAATCACACACTGTATGGATTTTTTACCTGCTTTTAATAGGCGTTACCAATACGATAGCCATGTCATTTTACACATTTTTGTATTTTAAAAGACTCCAGACTTCATCTGTACTAGAATTCAAAGTAAACATTTTGACATAACCTGTCAAATCAGAAACAAAAATCCAGCTTTTTTTTCTCTGAAACTGTATAAAAACCCCCACAGTGGCAGCACCATCTTTGGCTCTCTCGTCAGTAGTGTGCAGATGCAGTGCTTGTTAAGTTAATGAATCCAATTTGACTTTGTATTAGCGGCTCTATTTCTCAGCTATAATTTCATTATCAAGTAACACATAATAATATAACTTTCCCATTATATTGTTCACCCATAGGAAAAATAGATTTCTTATTTAAAATAATTATTCAGGAAGGATTTCACCCGTCAGTTGACATGTCATGCTTAATGATTAAGCTGCATTGATCAAATGTTTAAAAAGGTGGCTTGTAACGACAAACCTTCAGAGAATTACCATCCAGTTTTTCAGTGCAAGTGGAGGCTTTCAGTATGTTTACTGAGACTGATACTACCACTCTCGGTCTCAGTCCACTCTGAGACCTTGTTTCCAGCTGTAGCAAGCAGCTGTTTGCAGCAGAAAAACTCTGATAAGCCCACTGTACACTACCTGCCCTGCACCAAAGGGCAGATGGTCAAAGTTAAAGACTAGGTGGTGAACATAAAGCAGCACAAGAGGAAAAAAGGTCAGATTTTTATCTCGGGAGCTGGTGGAGACCATAAACGGAGCTAAAAGGAGATTGAATATAGGACTTTGGATATATCCAGAGACTATAAATGTATATCAGACATTTGCATGTAGGAAAGAAGCTTCTTCCATATTAGCTGGCTGTCTAAAAAGGCTAATATTTGCTAGCATCTTTGCTATAACATCTATTTAGCGTGACAACCATCAGTGGTGTGTTTTCAGCTTCTTCTACTGCCCGACTGCAAGTGGATACATTATTATTACTGATTTAAACAGTGCGTCTGACTGACCCCACAGTGACTGATGACTGTACAGTCTTTGGTCTGACTTGGTGGCTTTCGTCGAAGTCTCTTGGACAATCAATCAACATGGTGTACCTGCCCCTCAAGGTTGCTTGTAAGAGTCATCTTGAAATAAATAAATGAAAGAGCCCTTTGGCAATGTTTCACAGAGGAGGGCACATTTTAACACATTTATTTCACTGCCTATTCATCAATATATGTTATTTCCTCACATCAATCACATGAGGTCTTCGAAATACGTCTACCTCACAGTTATATATTATAAAATGATTATTTAAGGCTAATGAAATTACAAGTGTCAGTGCAAATTGTTGCACTGTGTTATTAGAAATAACTCGTTATGATCAGTAAATGATCAGTTCAGTGTTATGATTGTTTCATGTGTGGCTTCACCCACTGTTAGTTCCCAGAGTCTCATTATTATGTAGCCTAAAGCATGCTTGATACACCACGGACCACTCTGCATCTTGCCAACTGGGCACTCAACTGTTCCAGACAGCTGTTCCACATTTAAGTGATGAGAATGAACAAGAAACTGCACTGCGTCCTATGTAGATGTCAGTAATGTCTCAGCGCTGCTTTTTCTCAATATATTTTGTGACAAGATGAACTTTTCACTCCCTCCTTCTTTTAATTTTACTTGTCTGGCTGTGCGGCACATCCTAGAGAAAGTTCACAGTAAACGCCACTCTGGGGGCAAAAAGATCAGTTTCCTGCTATATTTAATGACTCAGGAGAGCTTTTTTGAACTATCCACCATGTATGAAATGTGGTAGGTGCTGTCTGGAAGTACAAATCAGTTATGACTCATAAGTGTTGTAGGTTTTGTCCCAAATGGGCAGTGCAGGAAAAGCAAAGAAAAGAGCGTCTCGAAATAAATCACTGCTGGAGGGCTACATATATCAAACGCTATAGTTCATTCAAAATGGGTTTTGTCCACTATATCTATGTTGTGCATTTGGACTTTGACAGTAAGGTACAGTTTGAAAAATGTAATACATTACTTCCTAGTGAGACAAGTGGCAGTTTTTGAACTGTACTATAATGGAATTTCTTATGTGAAGAATTCAGGGCAAAAGCAAAGGCATCAAGGTTGCCTTGTTTTGTATTTCCTCGAAAGTCAGGCCAGCCTCTTTTGAAAGCTGAATGTCACAGCTGAGATGGTGTCGATTGTGAATTTGCAGGTAGAGACATTCAATCTGCTTTCTTTTGTAATTCTCTGCTATTGTATGACTCTCGACAACAAGTATAGCAGCTCCCAGAGAGCCTAAAATCCATCACATACCATGCCACTGCCAAAGGTTTTCAAACCACCATGTCTTTGCAGGTGAATTCTTCCGCTTTATTCCCTTTATTGGAAAGCCGACAAATAAATGATGTCTTTACTGTGCATGACCTTGACCAGTGGGTATGATTTTTTTTTCTTTTAAATGTATCCGGCCATACTGGATTCTTTTTTACCTTTTATTTTCAGAGGCATCACTGTAGGAAGGGAATCACTGCGCTGCATCCTCATGACCAGGAGTTGTTCCTGATAACAAGTTGTAGAAGAGTTTCAGTAACTTTTGCTTCACTTATATATAAATGTATAAATGTTGATTTTAATCTTTACATATGTTTGGTGGAAGTTTAGAAAAAATCACACAAACAAGTAACGCTTTGTAAAAATAAGATAATTTAAAGAGCAGCACCACCTAAATAAGGAACTCCAACATGTTTCTTCCATGGCCTATATGAAAGTTAAATCAGAATTTCTTAACATGAACTACTCTCTCTCCAATTCAGAAACCAGAAAAGTAGGTTTCAAACTTGTCATATGGTTTAGTCTGAGGCTTTGTGGACCCACAGAATATTTATTGTCCAGAGAAATGACAAATGTTTTGGGATTTAGGGGAGACTTATTCACATTTATAATTCTTTTTGGACAGTCTTAGAACACTGAAATAACATGTATGACTTTTGAGAATGTGCATAGTTCCCTTTTATTTCAAAAGAGCAGACTGAAGAGCTTTTTTTTTTTTTTTCACACCAAACTGTATAATTGTTTAATTGATTAAAGTACAGCATTTTCATATTTTTAAGTTAAACATGGATCCTTAGAATGGGAGATCAATTGTCCTTACATATTTATCTCATAGATCTTTCTTATGTCCCGTAAAGTCAGACTGCAGGGGTGCATTTAATAGAACTGCTCAGCATTCGTATTTTGGTGTTTGCTGTGATCGATTGGCACACTTCCCCGCAGGATGTCATCCATTATCATAATAGCCAACCAAATCACTATTACAGAAAAATGACCATGCACTTACCTACTTCAGGAAACAATAGCTTTCATTATCCTGCATTACTCAGGTTAATAAATTACGCCCATAAACTGAAGTTGTTTTTTTTGTAAAGCCAAATATACCTGAAGAAAATAGAGTGACAACATGCAATAAGACAGAAAAAAGGCAATAAAAGATCCCTGTTAAGGCTTTGAGGTTCAAACTCATCATTCACTCAGAACAGTCAAAATAACGCAGCATATGCTTCACTGGTTTCTGCCACATCGTTAGCATAAAATTAAGACAATAACTGCAGTTTTAATGCTGCAGATCGTCTTAATAACCTCTAAAACAGACACACAAACAACGCCATTTTTCTTGAGTTTATGCTTCTCTTTTAAAGATGCCGATAAAACTGTGCAGTGGTATGTATTTAAATCTACCAGGGAAACGTTGCCATGAGAAAAATGGTCAATTTTTCTTTGTGTCACTTCATTCACTCCCTATTAAAGCAAATTGCATGCATTGATTTCACTCTGCCTTTGAAAAGACGGCTGGTTATGAAAACTGTGAAGAAATGTCTGAGGTATCCATTACTCAAAACAGCTCAGACGTTGTGATAGTCCAGTGCCTGATCTCTTTCATCTTGTTCATAATTCCTCAGGTTATTATGAGTTGAATATTAGAGGCTGCCAGTCTTCTCTCCCTTCTGCACAGTGCACTAACACTAAATTGAGTCATTGTAATTATAGCTTTCATGCATGGGAAGGTTCATTTTCTGAGGTAACTTGAAGGGCTCAGCAACAATATATTAAAAAAAAGTAAGTGTTGTGACTGACAAGAGAAGGATGGAAAATATCTGAGAGTCTCAGCCCAAAACACCTCTGTCACAAACCCCCAGTCTAAATGCTGGTATTGACGGTATTATCACAGCTATTAACAGTAGAGGGAGCTTCAGTTATGCAAATTAGAATTTTGTTTGTGACAAGATGAACTTTTCACTCCCCCTCTTTTAATGCAGCTTGTCATGGAACATTGGTTGTTGACTCATTTCCAACACAGTGAAACGTCCCTTGTAACCTCTGGAAACCAGCTCCCTGGCTCTCTGTCACAGCCAGGCCTGCAAATAGAAACGTGCCCCAACTCCTGCTCTCCCATACCACCGGGAAAAACAATTTACCTCCTCAGATAAATAATAACCAAAGATGAAAAAGTGCAACTCTTATGGTGCCCAGAATGAATTTATAGAGGATCAAGGCTCCTTTTTTTCTAAATTTAAACCTGAGGTGAGGCAATAGCTTGTATCGGTATTAAAAAAAAATAAAAACCCGAAGCAAACTGTTCAGGAGTTCACAGCCACTCACCCCATTTAATTTTAATGGAGCAGCTCCAGACAGTGCATCTTGATAACATCACAGACGCCAATCTCTGCTCTGTGGTCTGTGAGATAAGATTTAAAGATAAGATATCATGAAACTATATTGATCCTCTTGGGGAAATGAATAAAAAAACATATGAGAATTCAGTGGGAGTGGGTAGTATATGGATTCCAAAGGAAGAAATAGGATACGTTTTATATAGGATATAAGCTTGGAAATAAAATCAACCATAAAACATCAAAAAACGCAGGAACAACACAATGCAACTGCTGCACAGGGTAAGATCGTACTTTAATCCTGGTTGCAGTATTTAGAAATAGTCAATTTTGACTAAATTTGTAAAATCTAAAACTGAGTCATTTTTAAGCACATGCTTTCTTAAATACTGACACTAACTGACTGCTTGATTCATGTGTCATCTGCAATAATTCAGAAGAAGCCATGCCAACATGTCACCTCAGAGAAATGTATGTCATTTCCATGGTTACGGCCGTACAGTCTGTTAAGTATTATGTAGGCTAAGTCAAAAGGCTTAGAGCAGCATAATGCAGAGGGCTACTGCTCTAAAACAAACTTTGTATGTCCCTTGCCTCCCTCCCTCCCTCTCTCTCTCTCTCTCTTTATCTGTGAAGACTGTGAGAGAGAAAGCTGCTCATGGCTTTTCCTAGCTTAATGAAATATAACTCTAATATTCCCAAGATCTCCCAAAAGGGATTTATATTAATGTCTTAATTGTATTTTGTGGACTTTTTTTTGCAACATTTCAGATTAAATTTCACATTTATACTTGTGGCTATAGACAGGGGCGCTGTATTGGGGGCTACAGTTAGGATCATTTTCAGGTCCCATGGCTGAAAGGGGCCCTAAAAATATTAGAACAACAGTAAAAAATTTCAATATTATATTATTACCCTCTCGCCTTAAGAGAATACTTTTTTCACAGTTTGCTAATAAAATTAACTGCTTCTTTGTCTTTTTTGGGCAGTCTTTGTATTTCTTACTTCATAATATATATATATATATTTTTATCATTTTTTATCAAAAATGATACAATTCTTTCCAGTGATAACATGTCATGCACTAGTAAACTATATTTGTTTAAAAATCGTATTTATTCTGTGTTGCATCATGTCATAGGTGATAATGTGAATATGTTTTACTAGAAAAAAAGTTATGTTTAGTTGAAGTTATACATTTATGTTAACAGAATTACCAATGTGAAATGTTAAAATTTAGCACATTTCGTATCAGTTCTGCATCAAATTGTAGGCTCTATTTAATAGTATGCAGAATGTTGCATCCTTGTTTGCACATTGTAATATTTTAAAGGTTAGCAAATTCAGTTGACCTTAATACCTCTGACTACATTCAAGCTGGTAAGTAACCTCCAGCAGCAGCCTCCCATTCGAAGCCATCACAGCTGTAGCTAATATGCTAACGACGACAGCTGGTTTGAATGTGTTGTAGATTTCACAGAGATCGATTGCTTCTGTCTGTGTTTCCAAGCTGACCAATCGTGATTCAGAGGGAGGACCGCTCCCAGCTAATTTATATTTGGACATTGTTAAAATAAATTTGGAAATAACTAAATGAATAAATGAAAATGTAGATATAAATAAATACAAAAAATGCCCAACATGACTTTCAACCTAAATGACGGAATAGG
>CAFUXE010000685.1:617297-638394 GCA_903364295.1 Serranus cabrilla
AGTTGTTACGAGCATGTGAATGCCAGAAGTGACATGGTTATGTAAAAACGTGATGTCCAAAATGTGAGGCAAAGTTCAGTGATTATTTTTGTTTTCACATGGGACATGAATCTTGTTCTCCTGGGCGAAAGTCCAACATTTGATCAACCCATACACCACCCCTCCCATCTGCCCCAAGTGCAACTTCCGCAATTTATAGTACGCATCGCTGACATTCAGAATTTTTACAGCCACTAGAGGGCGGTGGAGGGCAGTCCAAAGCGTGAATATGGGTCATATTTTGCTGCCTGTACAAACAACCATATAGTTGGTCATTTTTCAGGGTAGACCGATCTGAAAAAAACCCCCCGTAAGAAATAAGAAAATAAAGTAAATAAAGTAAATAAAAGTTTTTCTATTTACATTTAGTATTTTTTTGTCCATCATAACAGTGAAGTGGTGGAGCCCAATGTAATATTTTTTCATGGGGCCCTTAATCCCTAGTGGCGCCCCTGGCTATAGATGATAACATACAATGATGCCCCCTTTTAATATTACTTTTCTGAGCTTTTTTCGTAAATTTTCCAGAGTTTTCCTTTGGGATACACCTGCGTCACCATCAGCTCCTTTTCCACCAAACGCTCAGATTGTTATTTCCAGATGGGGGATAAATAGGGGCTGGTTCTTTAATTGCTCCTGGTTGTATCAATACCTAACGGTTTTACTGCTCCATCACGAGCCACTGGGAACGGGTTGCCCGGGAAACGGCCGCATGGCAACAGGATCAGAGCCTGGGGGTTGTCTGCTTCTAGGTCTGCTCCCATTTTACATCGCATTTCCTCACTAGATGGTGTGCAAGCCACTGGAGAGTACACTTCCCCGCACAGTGGGCTTCACATCCAGCAAAACAAACCTGGGAAACTATACGGCGGACCATTTCTTTACGGGGAAGGAAAAGTGTGGAAATAACAGCCTCGCTCGCGTCAAGGTTTTCTTTTTTAAGCGCTTCTTTTTTTGCAACAAGAAGACTTCTTCGGGAGAAGCGGCAACAAAATACAGCTGTGATGGACATAATGATTGCGGTGCAGGATGCTTGTGTCTCTGGTCAGTGGCTTACTGCGATAATTCTCAGCCTGTGCTGCTTTCTGCCGTCCTGTTTGCCCGCTGGACAAACTGTGGACTATTCCTCGGTTGAAAGTGTGGTCAGCAGACAAGGCGACACGGCTCTACTGAGGTAAAACAAGCCAACACAACTTCACTTTCTCCCGCTCACACTCACTCTCTCTGTCGGAGTTCTCCAAAAGCTCCCGACCGCACACACTCCTCCACACCAGTTCATGGTTTTTCTGTTAACTACTTTTTAAACGGGGTTGTTATCTCCCAGCGCCTGCCTATAAACACACACAATAGGCCATTTTCCCTCCATCCCGTCCTTGTTTTCGCCTGTCAGGGGGGGCGGTCAGTGCAGCGGCCGCTACGCAGGACGCCGCTCTTGCGACAAGTGTAGCGGCTGGTTGGTAACGGCAAAGTTTTCCAACATACTTTCCCTTTGTGTACACCCTCTAACAGAGACGACGTGTTATTATGTCGTGTGTTTGGTTTTAGAGCTGCTAGAAGGTGGGACGACATCGCTTGAATTAACCAAATTAGCCTGCCTGCTGCGTATCGCTCATAATATATGATTATATTATGTTCGCTGGTTCCCACAGTTTCATATGCTATGAAAGAAAGAGGAGCAGAGGAGGCAAAGCAGAGCGTAGCGTGTGATTTTCTTTAGTGCTGTCCTGACAGTTTTGGCTGAATGTATACGGTGATGTCGCAGTTTCAAAACGAGGCAGAAGAAGAGTGTGTTTGTGGTCGCTGTTTATCAGAATCGAGTTATGGCAATGACGCGCTCTCTCCCACATCCTCCCCCATCCTCCCTCCATCACGTACGCTACGATGCCAGCTGCACAGGTAGCTGCCCATTAAGGACTAAATCAACATGGGCATGGGCGTGGTTAGCTTTGCACTAAGGAGTTTGTATGTAAAATAGGCTCTCAGCACATCATCAAAACATGACCAAAAATAGTTCACAGTCCAAATAATAATAGTACTTTTAATGCAGAAGTTTCAATATAGTTTTCTTTCAAGGCTATAATTGCAAAAAGCTCTGTGTAGCCTGTCTCATTTCTTCAGAAAAATGCAAAACTCTACACAAAACAGAGAGAAAAAAAAGATGCAAATCTTTCGAGAGCTGTGATAATATCTTGTTCTACCAATATCAAATATCCGCTGTGATGGCTCTGAGGCTGAGGGGGCAGGCCTGCCCCATTTCAATATGAATTCTGTGGATGTTGACTCTGAGAGATGCTCGCTGTGGACCTGAATACAGAGCAGCTAACTGTCTAAAGTTCCACTCAGCTTGGCTTTTAGTCATTGTTGTCTCATACTTGATTGCTGAAGAGCTGAATTGTTTCTGTGGCATAAGGTCATCATAAGTGGCTGCATGGAGATGAGTGTCTTTACTATTAGAGTGGTTTAAATGTGTTGGTGCTCATCACAGAATTACCTTGGCAACAGATGAGGGGCACTCACTATTTTTAACATGTTCCCTTCATGCCTAAAGGGTCGTCCCGTCAAAGAGACTTACACCTCCGACAGTCTCTTTAGAGAGGGTGTCTAATTCCCCGGTGTCAATCTGGGTTGGCTGTGATCAGTGGCAGAAGCTTTGCCTGAATCCTGATGGTTTATTGGGCCAGAGATTATCTCTGTGCTATGAATCAGCTCAATAAACAAGTTGCCTCCCACCCTCTGAATAAGGCAACACTCTCCACAAACGGGTCATCCCCTCAGTAAATGCCATCTAGGAAATGGATAGGGAAAACATTTAGAGGATGCATTTATTGCTAGGATCTTACAGTTAATTAGTGGGTTATCCTGCTGTCGTTTTTTTTCTTCCACTCACGTGAATGCCACCAATGTGAAGTTATGACTTTGCTGTGCTCGCACCTGTTGACCTAATAGATTGTAAACCTCTTAAACTGCTCTGCTTGCCTCTCTGGATTGCATCTAGTTGCAAAACCCTGTCATCACCAAAGTGATGATAAAGGCCCACTCTGTCTTGGTACAGTCATTTTCTCAAACCACAAGGAATCATGGCTCTATCTTTTTTTCCTTCTTTTTTTCCCCACTGGTCTTGAGAACCAGGCATCAAAGCATAAACCATTTTTTATTAGGAACAGAACAGAAAACAGTGCGTGTTTGTTGCATTTCTCTATTGTGAAGTCCCTGGACTATTAGGGGGCAATTTGTCCATGCCCTTAAGCTGATTGCTGGCTAAAAAATGTGAGCATTCTCGAATACTGACAAACCCAGAAGCACGCAATTAGTCACTGCCTCTGGATTATGGAGTAGCTCCCAAGAGGTGCGTCCGCTGTCATATGTTCATTTCCCCCACCTCTTTAATTCTTAGCGCTGCATTACAGCTGCCCTGATTTATGTTGGACAGTGGGTCCACATCAATTAAATGATTTGAGCTTCTTGATGATGAGGAATGGTCCGCATGTGTATCATCACCCTTTTATTCTTTTTTGATTACTTAAAAGCTCAGCCATTTTCAGCCTTGAACAAAGGCCCTCCTTGTATTTGAAATGAGTCGTGCTGCTGCTCCCTCAGTGTCTTACATGAGTGCATTCAAGTTATGCATGTATGCTGCATTTTTTTTACACACTTGAAATCTACAAGCTTCCATAGGGAGCGCATTGTTTTGGTGGAGCTACACGTCCCCTTTTTCCCCTATCCTTTTGCAGGTTTCATGTCATTTGGATTCAGTTGAATAACTCTTCCCAGTAAATGACTCATCTGGCTATGTATTTGAGGGGGACAGCCGGATGAAAAGACAGTTCCCCATGCTGTCAAGAAACACACGGTATCAGTGGCAGCCTCTTCCACATGGATAAGCAGCTGTAATCAACAGCAAAGAGCGAGTGTCTGTAAATTTAGTCCTGGCAGACTAGGCTGCTACCATACAGGTGTGATTTTCAGTACCATTCTAAAGTATGTTGGCCTTTTTATTTTGGTGTTTTCTATTTTTCCTATAAAATATGTATGATGGGGTGAGAGCTAGACAAAAGTTACGCTGATTGTGCTTCAAAAGCAACATTTTCCAATCTTAAAAGGCAGAAAATATGAACAGGGGGAATAAATAAGAGCCAGGCTGTACACACCAAAAATAAGACAATGATCCAAGCATATTTTTGTCATTTTGTTTGACAGTTGGCCCTCAGCCACGGTGTAAAACCTGCACCACAGGCCCTAGTCTCTGTAATGGTGCAAAATTGACCTGTCACGAGTTTGAAAGTCTGGTATTCGTATAAATCTAAAATCATTGCCTCATGTCAACAGACCAGTTGATGAAAATGTTTTCTGGCTGTACACAATTGTACTGGAGCTGTGTTTTCTAGCCTTATCCAGTACAAAAATGATGCCATGTATCATTTTCCTCAACTGTGTCATTATTATGGCTCTGAAAGGTCTTGACATTTACTATAAGCACTTGTGCCAGAGACGACATCAAGTTTAAACGGCTTGGTGTCCCCACCCCAACGCAGATGCTGGTAAGATGCAATAGAGGAATATTAAACTATTAAATTGACTGCTCAATCTCCACAGGATTTACAGAGGAAATTGTTGACAATCTCCTTAACAGGCCATAATCATGGCTGAGAAGCATCTTGTCCACTTTTTGCATTTCATCATTTTTTTTAATTAGGCAGCACACGGTCAGTTATAATGCATAAGCAAGGTTATTTCATCTCCAACAGCTTGGTTGACGATATAGCAGATATAGTGTGCACATCAGTTCGCTGCCAAGTATCTGCAGTTTCACACACTCATTTGGGGGAAAACCTGGTTTACCTCTTCTGACACATCTGTGGGCACACCTGAGTCTGTCACTGTTAATTAAATGCCAAAATTCCCTCGCCTGTTTGCTGCACCACGTGTTTAATGCGATCAGTGTTGCTGTCAGCACAATGTTGCTCTCTTTCACAGTCCTTATGTTCATCCTGGTCCCCACATCTCAAGGATCAAGTGTTGGGCATGTAGTTTGACCTCATTTTTTGGAGTGAATAGACACTATCATGATGCAAAACAATGGGTATGGGGGAGGGGCTGCCGTTGGGGAGGAGCTCCCAGATGGATCTTTCCAGGCAGAGATGTAACAGTCAGTGACTTGTACTGTTTTATATCAAACTAGAATACCAGTCAGAACACAGACCTCTCCAGTGATAATGGTGCATTCATATGCTCATTGGATTATCCCATTTCCCAAGTTGTTCTTCCAAAATTGAATGAGTTCCTCCTTTGTCCATGCTATACAGTCCTACCCAGTTTCATGATAATTGGGCCAATAGTTTTTCCATACTCCTACTGACAAACAGACAAACAAAACCAAGAAAATAACATCCTTGGCTTAGGTAAAATTCTGACCATTCCTTTTAAATAGCAAAAAGTGAGCATTTTGCTCTCAGTGTGGGTTTATGTCCTGTTGCCCAAGGGAAGCTGGCCGGAATAAAGTATTAATCAGATTCATTACTCTGGCATCCATTTGCGATAGATGTGCTTTAGTACAGATGGAAATCAGCCAATAAGGTGACATGCTACTGCAGAGGCAAGAAGGCTTTCATAGCAGCTGCCTCCTGTAAGACCTCCAGTTAACCTCCTCCACAGCATCTACTTGAAAGTCAGAGCCCGTCATGACTTATTTTTAAATTGTTTCATTCAGCTTGTTGCTGAGAGCAACCTAATCTCTCAAATGAGACTGCAAATGATGTCAAATATGTGTACCATCCTTTTAGTCTTCTCTGTCAAGCGATATTCAATGTAGAAGGACATTTGTCATGAGATAAATCAAATGCTTTTTATGGATACACAAATGAGTCTGCTTAGCCATTGAGATGAATTATGTTTAGGTACTTACAGATATACAGGAAACTAGTCTTGGATGGTACTTTTTTCTGGTTTCCTAAATAACACATTCTAGGATCTTTTTATTAACATGCCATGGTTAACGGCTTCATGTTGTAACTATGTTGTTGGGCTAAACAACACTGAAAGCAAAGTGAAAGCACACTGTAAACCATTTCCAAATGGAGTACATTCATAGTCTTCATTTGTTAGGCAAGTCAATCCATTGTACTTTCCAAATATTAAGCATTTCTGTAATATATTTCAATTAGCACTAAAGTGATTGAGTGCCCCGGCGAATTAAAGCCTAAATGGAAATGCTTTCCCAAGGTAAATCCTTCGAGGAAATAGATGCTATTTTAGGTTTTAAAGCATCTTTCTAATATTCTTATAATCACTACAATTATAGGGGATAGGGAAAATGATTTGGGGTGGAAAATGGAGCTTTTACCCACATCCAGCTGTGAGCATCCACATAATTGCAATAATTGTACAGGAAAATCTCAGAGGAGTGTTTTTGTGTTGTGAAAACGCTATAAGCCTGAAAATTAAACTTGACAGAGAGTGACTGAAGAGGCAATAACAGGTTATGTTTTGGGCAATTTTTAACTGAAGTTACTTGAAACAGAATTTTTCAGAATAAGATTTCTACTGAGTTGGAGGACGTTTCAGTTTGTTTATACATCAGTGATTGTGTGGCTTGGAAACAGTTTAAAATTTAAATCGACTATTGGGCTGTGATTTGTCCGTGTTATTTACAAGTGTAATCATTACATGAGTGTGGATAGTTTCAGTCAAGTGTTTTAGTCAAGTGAGTTTTTTACCAGCTGCTTAAGCAGATAGTCGACATGTGCATTGATTTCCAATAGGCCATATCAGAAATACCAGTTTCTGTGCATGTCCTTGTGAATATACTATGTATTGTCTTTTTGTTTAGAAGATTAAGCACCTCTCTCTGACAGCTATTCCAGAGTAAATTTCTTTTGTCGAACAGTGTACAGCCCTTTCTCCTCCAAATCATATGCCAACACTTCAAGTCTTTCATCACAGAGAGCAGAAACGATTCCTCAGAGCCCCTTCAATTAAAATCCTTAATCAATCAGTTAGCATCTCCTTGTGTTTCATGATAATTAGTTGTGCTACTCTGACAACATTGCGTAATCTCATCTGGGCTTCCTCAGTTGAGCCTAGTTATATACCAGCAAGTCCTAGTATGCCTCTCTTGTCAGCAGGTTGTCGACAAAAACTCGCTGACATCAGAGTTTGAAGGCTGTGTGATGGTGCAGCTTTGAAACAAAGAGTGCAGGCGTATGGGTGGTACACTTTATTTGGTATGCTGAGCATGAGAAACACTTCAACCTTTTGTAAGCTTCTGGGAAACGGGAAATTTCAAGCTCAGAATTCTTTGCAGGAGGCATAATCATATATTCCCGAATTTAGCTCCATTTATACCAAGTCAGAAGGTGAACCTCTCATGCAGTTTTAATTGACCAAAATCTCCATATATATCTCACCAAGACAACGGGTCTATTTTTTATCTTATACACACAAGGGTGGGAAATATAGCCATAACAGAAAATTAAGTGAACGTCACTACAAGAGGCTCATTGTGTTTCTGAATGATTTAAGCCTCCGATGAGTGCTAGTTGCAGCAGTGAGACTGAATCATCATCATCATCATGGGAGATATTCCCTTAGGACTGGAGTGGTTGATGTCATTATCTTCAATGTAAGATCTTTATGTGTGAGCATGGTTTGAGGCTGGAGGTAAACATTAGTTTGATCCCATAGGAATAATAAATCAGATGTGTTGACACTTGCTTGTCTTGGCGATGCCCTTCAGTGAGTTAAAACAGTCCAGAGGGATTTCAGCTCTTGTAGAGGGTATCTTATTGTCCTTAAATGAAATTCAACATTAGTCTTGTATCTTGGGTTTCCACTAGGAACATGCATTTCGCTCTGAGAGTTGGGAACAGTAAAGCTGAGTTGAGTTGAGCATAATGTGTGTGACCTCACACCACCTTGAAATTAAAGCTTATATATCGTAGCACGTATATGAGATAAAGTAATCTGTTGTATTCTTAAAGATTAGAGGTAATTCCATTACTTTTCTGGTTGCTATAGTTTTGCTGATTTAGTCTCTTATGAGTAATTTCACTGCTGGAAAAAATCTTAATAATTACCTTGTCAGTGTTTTCATTGGTCAGTCAAGGAAATTCAAATTAAGAAACACATATTGACTGTAATCTCTGTTTTAGCCCTTCAGTTAGCTCACTTATATGTTCACGATGGCTGGTCTCTCACAATTGATTAGAAACTCCAGCAGCTAAAGGAGATACGTATTGTCATAATTCATTTGGCTCTATGTTGGCATGGCTAAAGAATTTTAATTGGAGTCGCTCTGAGCAGGTTTTGGGTTTTTGTTTTTTTCTCCCTCTCTCTCTGTCATCTGCATAATGAGTGTGTGGATTTCAGACTGCTGTAAATGTTTGTTGGAGCCGAGTAATTGGAGAGTCTGCATTGGTAATTATTAGTAAATGGAGAAAGAAGCAGTGGAGCAAATCAATATCACTGAGAATGGTGCTACCTTTTGTTTCCAGTGGGGTCAGGAGTTAAGGTAACAGAAGTGTCACGCTGTGCGGAGACGAATTAAGGCCTCATTTGTGAGAATGAATCACTAATATGACGCAGACTTTATGCACGTGTGGGCCTGGTTTTCTATATGGTGTCGCAGTATTGTAGAATGTAGAAGCACATTTTACTGAAAAGCTTTTCATTTTTTGGTTAATGAAAGGCAGCCATGACAAATGCCCCTATTGGATACTTACTGCTTAATTTTAGATTCATGACAGAGTATTAACTCTTTACTGTTTTGCACAGATGGCCAGATGGTTTGTTACTGTAGAGTAACCTAATTAAACAGAACAAAACCGGGTGTTGCTACGGTTTAACAGTCCCCTCACTACCTGACTTATGGGAACACAGAACACTATAATCAGTCACTAAGGTTAGTGTTGTGTTATTGAAAAGGTCCCCAACCTCCACTGTTTAATAGCATGTTTAGTAATCTGTATTCAGAATCTGGTTTAACAACCCACTCCGAGCAACCAGTTCTTTCACAAGGGAAAAAATATTTTAATTTTTGGCCACAACAGACTGTCAAGCTCCTGAAAAAAAAGGATGGAGGATTTAATCCAAACATAGAGGAAACACTTTGACATTAATAGGCTGTCAGGCTTTGTCCCAACCACGCCATGGCAGGGAGATTGACTCAATCTGTGCTAATGTTAAACAGTGAATTCATCAACTGATCTGTGAGACTGCCACTCATTAGGATTCTAATTTTAGACATGGGGCGGCATTTCCCTATTCATAATGGAAGTTTGATTTCTCCACACTTCTATGTCTCTTCCTTTCCCTCTCTCTATTTCATCTTATCTTTACTTATCTCTCTCTTTCCCTCTGTTCATTAATTGCATCTTACAGTAAGCAGGCAAGGCAAATGTATTTTTAATCAGTTATTACCTGGTAATGGATGAGCTGTCTGGTTTTCTACTTAAACACTTCATTCTGTCTTCAGTATTGGGTCTGCTCAGCTATATATGCAGCATGTTATATTTGCCGTGTTCTGTTCTGTCTGATATTCAGCAGTCAGCTGATTGTGCTTAATGAATAGGATTACAATAAATCAGGGATTGGAAAATAAAAATAAAAATCTGCAGCCAAGGCCCATATCAGCCATCAAATTATCAATTATCCCATTTGAGACAGAGGCTGGAGGCTTTCAGACAATCTAATCACACATCACCATTATTATGGAGATGCACAAATAAAACCACCATCTTTGCTATTTGCCTCAACACATGTATTAATGATTTTATGTCCATTTGCTGTGTGACTGTTAAAAAGTTAACCTCTTCACTAAACCTAAAGAATATCTTTTTCTTTTGGTCAATTTAGTATTACTATGTAGTACTGATGCAGAAAATCTCACCATGATCAGAGTCAATGATGAGGGCATGGTGTGAAATGCTGAGTAAAATGTGTTGCTACAGGTTTGATGTTTGCCCAAACTGAAGTACACGCCTGCATGGACGTCTTCATGTTATGAGCTCACTGTGATGGTTTCTGCATTTATCAAAGCACAAAACTTAGAGTTAGCTGTAGCAGCCCTTAGAATGTTAAGCAGTAACACAGGTTTGCCTTAAATAAAACTTGCAAAAAGTGAGAGCAGAGGACATTTTTCCAACTCGTAATGTTGCCGATGAGTTTTTCATATCCGATGTTGTCCCATTATATGATGGGGTTTTCCTTTTTTTCCCTCAAAATTTGTTGTATCACCCTCACCATTTGTATGTTATTAAAACATCCAACCTGCCAGTAATGCAATATTTATACTCCAACACGAGCCTACATCATCCTTTTTAAGGTCTGATTATGTTTGATAAACATTTTGGGAGACACATTGTTTTGTTAGCTGAAATGTCCGGAGCGGAAACAATTTGTCAATTAATTGATTAGTTGATTAACAGAAAAGTAATCATTGATTCAATTAATTAATCTGTAATTATTTTGATAATCAAATAATCCCTTCTGTTATTTTCTGAGGGAAAAGGCCAAACATTTACTTCTTCCCACTCTTCTATTATGTTGACTGCTGTTATCCTCAGTTTGACATCAATGTGTCGTCCAGACACGTTTGCAGTGTGTCAAAACACTTTGCTATGATAAATATTTTGTTTAATATGGATTTCACGCTAAAAAACACAAATTTTTGATAAGTGGCCGATCATCATCTCGCCCCGGCTCGCGATCTGCAGTGATATTTTTGTCGTCTGGAACCATCTTTCTCTCTGGAGGCTTCAGGTTTTTTTTTAGGTTACTTCTTCTGATTGGCTTCGGCGTTGTGATATGCTTAATTGAGCTTGTCTGGTTTATGTTTGAATCTCAAAATCTCAAAGTTCACAGACCTCTTCCCCTTCAGTAAACAAAATGTGAAAACTCCTTTCTAATGTCAAACTTTACACAGACACAAGTCTAGTCAGTTTAGTCAAGGTCAGACATGAAGATAAGAAGTGTGGAGGGTGACTTGACTATTTTTTGGTTGTGGAGTGTTTGTCAGACAATTATTTTCAGCTCAGAGATATTGGTATGGGCCCTCTTCACATTTGTTGTGACCTTTGCACAATAATTGAGAATATAATAGTCGGATTAATCAATAATTAAAATGATCTTTAAAGGCGTGAAACTGACTTAATGTGCATAAATACCCAACCAGAAATCTAAGGCTGTAGCCCAGTTTTTTTGCAGCAGAATGTACTATATTGCCCTTCTACCGGTGTCTCAAACCCACAGAGTATGAGCTTGGCAGCAATAAGAGCTATGCTACTAATTCAAAAGCTTTTGGATGAGAAAAAAGGATAGTATTTCTCTCGTGAGATGTATTAACTTTCCTCTTTAACTCTGTCAAACTTACATGTGAGCTTTACGGAACAACATGGAATTAACCTCGGCAAGGTTCTCTGTATTGATGTGGGGCTCTGTTTCTCCTCCTTATTACACCCAGTTAGCATTATGAAAAGGGGGATTACGGCTCTGAGCTAATTAGCATCCAGCCCTAGGAGCTACAAATGAAATGTATTTGTAGATAATACAGTGTATGCAGCTGCCATACCTCTGTCATGTAAAATGTAAAATGTGCATGCCAGTTGTTGGATTGAACACACAGTGTTTCATCTTACTGTATTTGGAGAGACACAGTCAGGTGCCACAATAGAACTTCCCTCAGGCATGCAATCATTTTCCAGCTCCAACCGTACATTCTGAAATCTCTTAAACAGCCAGTTGTCTTCAGTGGAAGCGTGTGAGCCATGTCTTTCTTCTGCAAGCCTCAATCCAGGCACCGTCTTTGATTCCAACACAATGCCCCCACTGCCTTCCTCCCTGCACTGTGTGAGTGTCACTTTCATTTCAGAATATTCACCTTCGTTTTTGCCATGGCGTTTGCTAATGGGTAGTCTTTTCAAAGCCTGGAGAGGATAATCCTGTCATCTTTGTTTTCATGGCCACCTCAGGGCCATTCAACAAGTTCAAAAGAAAAAATCGGCAGTGCAGTGTTGGTGAGGTTGTTTCTTGCTGTTGTGTTCCATATCTGCCATCACAGGCAGGACTACATGTGGAAACAGGTGCTGTGCTGAATGAGTTCAGTGGCATGTACTGGCTCACTTAAGGGAATATCTGAGCCAGATGCTTTATTATGTTGTGTTAATGCTGATGCCAGTACACCACAGCACAAAGGCAGGGGTGGGAGGCTTTCTTGAAACAGTTGCATTCTTGGAAATTACAGCTCTCACAATGAATTTTGGCCTGTTTTACAATTGTTTTGGTCAGATGTGTTAACATGTAGGACAACCACTTGATAGAAAACAGTGGTATTCTCCCTGACTGGCCAACGTGGCCATTCAAAGATGATACAGTTTACAGTCTCGCTGGATGCCGCCGGTTTTTCTGATTTCCTCTCCACAGTACTGGATAGGTATTTCTTTCTTGGGAACAGAAATTCACCTTGAGGGAGCAGCAATGTGTGATTTGATTGTAGGAACTGTGGGAGAAGAGCATCTTGTGCATTCTTGTGATGAGGAAATATTTTCAGGTAGTGTAGTACAGATCAGTGTAAGAAAGAAGCTTTCAAATCAGGTGTATTTACACCAAAGCAAAACCAAGGACTACTTGCGTGCCTCAGCGCAGGATAAGAATGGTGATGCTGACTGAAAGAAATGTGAAGGTCTGAGACTAAGTGATATCAACACAGTGTATTGTTATGACATAGAGAGTGAGAGAGCATGCATCATGATTACAGTGCAGAATAAAGTGATAAACAAGTTAAGGGATCCAGGTTTTTGTATGGACATAATAAATTGCATGTACCAGGAAACAGAAACTGAAATAAACATGGTGGAAATTAATAAGATGATGATAAAATACAACCTGCAGAGACACTGTACAAGTGTTGCAAACAAAATATTGGGGAAAAACTGTGCATCATTACATGCTGTAGTTTAATTAGTCACATAAATACAGAAACGAGCATTCACTGAGCAGTGAAGGACTAAATGCATAAGTGATGATGCCTTCAGGCTCGTAATATCAGCTGTCTTAATGATATTCATTCTGGCATGAGTACCGGGCAGTATTCTCATGGTTCAACCCCGATAAAAGGACTTACTACCACTCATTTTGGCAAGTAGACAAAAACAAAGTTTTTCTACTCTGCCCTGTAATTCTACAACAAACCGTTTGAAGATATGTTTTTATTTTGTGTTGATCATAACAGGTAATTAATACATCTGCTAATGAGGTAGTGTTTTTTGTTTTGTTTTGTTAGTTTGTTTTTTTGTTTGTCAGTAGGATTATGGAAAAAACTAGTGGCCTGATTTTCATGAAACTTAATGGAGAGGGGTAGCTTGGATCAGGGAAGAACCCTTAATATTTTGGTGAGGATCTATTTCTGGATATCACAGATACACAAATTATCGCTCAGTTTAACATCAAAGTATAGGGCGTGGCCTTGATGGATGACTGTGCCAGAGTAACCTTGTAGTTTGAGAAAAAACTATTTCACATTTGTGGGAAAAGCACAGTTGTATTAATGACATTAGCCCACTGGATTACCTACCTGGTACACTTATTGGAACTGAGTCATTGTTCTGAGGGAAGTTATTCATTTCACCTGTGCTTTTCTTAATAAAACAAGCCAAAAAGATCTTCATCATACTCAACTCAAAATAAGGGCAACTTTCTAGTCAGAAATATTGTGTTTGACATGTACATTCAAATAACACTTGCCTATTAGACTATTTATGGTGCTGTAATTGTGAAGCCCCGCAAAAGGTCAAGTTGGGACATATCTAAAGATTTGATTTTCTAAAATCAAAAAGACAATGAGCTGAGGATTAGATAGATACACAGTACATTCAGGAAGGAAGCATTTCCTCTTACTCACAGAAAGTGCTTCGACTTTGTCTTAGTTATATGTATTGAGAAAAATCTTGTTTTATGTGGGCGTCCAATATGGTCTGATTTAAAACTCTTTAGAAAAGAACAATTGTTTACATAAATCCCAGTCCTCGTAGTGAAACAAACATTTGTAAAAGATTTAAATCGGTAGTTTTATTGAGTTCTTGAGTTACTTTTCTATTGAGTTAGGAGTCTGCAGCACTGATACTGATAAAAGTCTCTTGCAATACATAAGGTTTAATTTTGCCCTGAGCCCTGACATCGAGTTCACTGGATGTTTGTTGGCTTTTTATTTACATGCTGTGTCCAATTGGGTTTTCCAGCTGCTGTAGCAATGGACAAATAAACCAAAAGCTTTTACCAAAATATAAAAAGTATTGGGAAACAAGTGAAAAACAGCCTTGAGTGACAGACAAATATATTTTATTAGGGTGTGTGTGTGAGAGAGAGAACAACAAACTGACTTCTATTTCACTATGTACTGGTGTGTGTTTTCGTTTACACAGTAAAGTTGTAGTGCTTTTCACCGGATAGTGATATGGTGACATGCTGCTGGCATAGCTGAAGCAGACATTTTACCCTGCTACATCTGACGGCAAGGAAACCTTAACTATGAGCAATGTTCAGAGCACTTCATATGGACACTTGCCAGTTCCTCCAAATTGATTTTTACTTTCCGCGATCAGCTCGAATGTGCACTTCTTGTGTGTCAACTCTGCTGCTGCTTTACCGACTAAATTATTCCACAGATAGATATATTTTTTATCTCACAGTTAATAATAGGGGGGATACTGTATACAGCGGCATGAATAATTCATGCAGGCATTCCTTTGTAGAGATTAAAAACGGAATAAGAATAATTCACGCTGTAAGCTTACATAAATGGTTTTAGAAACCGCTAATCAACTAGCAAGCCTGTCTGAGGCAAGGCAGCTACCTAAAGTTGTGAGTTCATCCTCAGAAGTGTCTGCTTAAGCCCAGCTGAGAGCCAGCCAGAGAAAAAAATTCAAAGGCTTCTGTCCATATCATCTCAACCTCCTCCTCGATACAAATTCTTAAGATTTTCTCCTGGACGCGCCACACTGAAGCCTTTCCTGGTTTACTCTTCCTCTGAGGAAGTGACAGGTCCTAATTATGCAGTCTGGGGGCCAAGAGACACTTAAACATTAACAATTACGTAGGGATAAAAGCAGCAGATAAAAGGAGGAGAATAACGAGAGGGAAAAAAAGGCATGGGAGAAAATGAAACAGAAAAGGGATTTAGAAGCAAAAGACAACAACATTTTGCTGATGAAGCAGGCAAGAGATTGAGTTTGTGGAGAGCAAAATGACAGTAATGGTTCTTTCGACTTGTTTCGATATCGTAATCAGATTTAGAGGCACGTCATGTATATTTATTCAGGAAGGTTTTTTACATAATACCCTTTGTGCTCACCAATTGCACAGATCAGTCATGCCTCAGTGCACATCAACAATTTCTCAACCCATGAGCTGAACCTTTGTCCTTCATTTAAAACCAGTGAACATACAGCAGACTGTTATTAGATGTCTTCCCAACCATATGGTTTGCAAGCGCAGTAATTGCCTGGGCCTGCATTACAGAGCATTGTGGATGAATTCATGATCTGAGCATGCTGTGCTGTTTAGCAAACAGTTCTAAAGGACACTGGCCTTCTGTTTACTCTGCTGTAACCCTCCGAGCTCTAAATGGATTAATGATCCTGAGGTTGTCAGTTCAAACGCAGCTGCAGAGGATACTGCTGATGTGTCCTTGAGCGCGGCACTTAATCTAAGTTGTGTCAGTTAATATCCATCTTCATAAATGCATTATACACATATCATAGGTTACGTAAGTCACCCTCGATGCAGTCGGGAGAAACAAACAATGTGAGCCTCAGATAGCACCTTGGCCCACAACACAGTCCGAGGGAATATCAAGTGGCTGTTGTCTGGATTGTATTGCCTTGTCATTGTTTGGAGTCCCTATCATAATGCATTCTGTAGGCGCATAGAGGCTGTTTTTTTCAGTAGTTATAAATAGTTACACTGCTCAGAAAGAGTACTCATAGGTTCTTATGTTCTGTCAATATTTATGGCTCGTGGTGCACACCTTAGTGTATAGCAAATGTACACTGCACAGTACACAGAACCACAGTGTGTTGCTGGCATGCTAGGGGGCTTGTGGGCAGTGCTTTATCAGAACAGTATAGCTCAGACACTTCTCTGAGTGGGTGGTTTGCTTAGACCCAGACCCCACATACTCTGGTGGGGGAGTTTGCAGGGTTGCCCAATTAGTGCTGAAAAGTGTGGCAGTGCGTCAGCAGGGAAGTGTGCACCAGAGGAGGCGTGTCATCAATCATCACTCCAGCTTCAGGCCTGTTCCAACCCTTTTCCCTATCTGGCAGAAGGAGAAAGAAGGAGAGGGGAGAATGACAGTGGCCAGCCAAGTCCATGAATGACAACCGACTGCACTGGAACTGACTGCATTAAAGCCTAGCTCTGAGAGATAATGGGCAATTATTTATTTTGATATGTTTATTTTAGTTTTATTTACTCAAAGGTAGATCCAGAGAGGAGATTAACATAATACATTTAGTTAAACAATGAACTGATCACTAACTTACAATTATTTCCTGTATAGTCAAAGCCTGATTTAGCTTATTCATCTGCACCATTGAACTCCATTGAACAACATATCAGTGAGTCACATTATTACACTGGGTTATATATTTGACAGGGTTGAGCTGAGTACTCGGTGTCTGGTTTTGGTTTAAGCCTGCCAACATTTATAGAAATCACATCATGGAATAGTGCAATATCCAAATCACAAGAGGCAATACTTGTTAAAGGCAGAATGTGTGTCAAGATACCATTCTGAATTAAGTATTGTGGGGCTGCAGGATGGCTCATTTCTACAGTTAGGCAAGGACATCTTGCCTGAGAAAATAAATCTTCTTTTTGATATATTTTTCAGTGAGAATGAGAATAATGATCCAAAAATTATAGTTCCCTCTAATATTGTGAATCATATGGCAAATGTTTAGTTGATGATGATCAGTCAAAGTAGTTGCAATTAGACATTTTTTTCTAAACCATGCAGCCCTATACTCAACAAATGCATTGCTTATGTCTGCTTGAGTACTACAGTGGCCAGCTGTTTTAGGAGGTTAGTTAACCATAATGGAGACAGACAACATTAGCAGGTAGAGTCAGATGTCCACTAAAAGCTGGCAGTTTGCTGCTGTCAAATTTGAAGTGTGCTTTTCCAAGACACTGACCACCAAATTGCTCCCATGGTCTGTGCTATTACTGTGTGTGTGTGAATTAGTTTTTAAAGATTCATGTCTAGAGTAGAAAAAAGGGGCTTGGGGCTAAAAACAGGCTGGGGAACTGTGACATAAATATGCATAAAAAATAGGTAGGTTTAAAAAGGATGCACCCAGGCCACAGTAAAAGTTAGACAGTCTCAAACAAGCTCGAAAGAAGGACAGGATGCAGATGTTCCAGTATGCAACATACAACGACATAGGTTTCGAGATAAACATCATGAGGTGTCTGGTTTCATATGCAAGTTTTGAAATGTTTTAAAAAAAAGACATCTCACATGGTGACAGGTTTTAGGTTGGAACTGAGTTCACTGAGTTACTAGAACTGAGTTTTTAACCGACACACAAAGTATAGAATAAAGAATCGGGCAGAGTGCAGGCCCTAAAGGCCCCGGCTCTAACAGTGGTCATTGATTGCCAATCTCCAAGCTCTGCCAATATGCAACATCATGCATGATGACCTCTGGCAGATTTTGTACATTGTTTTCACCACCTCCCTTCCCTCTTGTGTCATCCATGTACAGGCCAAACGTTCCTCCTTGGCCTGAACACTGACACATAGTGCGACACTGGCTCAGAGATTTGTAACGTTTCCAAAAATGGGTACTTAGCTCTGTATGGAGGGTATAATGATAATGACAGTTCATCATCATATAAAATGCCTCTCATTTAGTGAGTCTTCTCACTGCTTTGTCACAGCCTTGACAGTGTCAGCACCAGCTAATGAAAGCTTAAAAAATCTTCTCTGAATATTATCTTTGAGGTATTTTATCATGTATGAAACTTCTAAAAGCCCCCTACTTTCAATTTAAAATTATGGTTATATTTCCTGGCATGAGTCCTTTTGTTCGTTTTATGCCCTCCGCCTTATAGCAGAAAACGTCCATGTGGAAAATGCTTTAAGATAATCTCCCCTTGGGGAGGTGTACAGTAATATAATACAGGATATAACAGAAGCTGCCCTCACATGGAGCAGTGAGACAAGGGCTGTGATAGAGAGAATTTGGCCAGATGATAATGCATTTGCAGTTATGGCTTAATTCAACCTTTCAAAATATCTGCATGCTCAAATTGGTCATTCTGGACTGTAATATCTGGAGCAGGTTTGCAAACATGATATGGCCTGTGGCTCACTGTCCAACTGTCTGACACCGACCCTTCATAAAACAGCCATCAACATTAGCTGAATTGCGTAATTAAGTTTTTGTCCCTCCATTAGAGCAATATTTCATCACTTGCAAATTACCCTCAACAACATTATCTTGATGTTAATGTCCATATGGCATTCGTGATGGCTGTGCCACTCTCTCTGGCAGAGGTATAAAATGTTATTGCTCCAATGGAGATTTCTCTTGATTAGGGAAAAGTAAATGATATGACACCATGATATCACTGAGGTGAGCCAGGTTTTTAGCAGACATATATGTAGACGCCACATTGGCTTTTGGATTGTACGTCGCTGCCATATTGGAAAAGCCAAGATTGGTCTGTAAACAAGTACAAGTAAACAGGGGGGCTGCAGTTTGTCTGGATAAAACGCACAAAAATATTTACATGTCTTAACTGATATCACTGAGTAATTTATACATTTAACTGTATGATCTACGTGGAGTGGGAAAAAAGGCTTAGTCTACAGTTTATCTTGATAGTTTGACCATCATCGCTGCTAGATAGTCAAGAGAGGAGTGTGCATCAGTGTTAGGCTTACATGAAATCAATTACGTATGTGGTGCAAAATAATTCATTGTTATAAGGATTTGTAAAAAATGTGTCCAGTGTGGCTTTAGCTTATTTTCCTTGGTTAGTGCTTGTGGAGATTTCCCCATACAATATAATGTGGATAGCGCTTTACTACTTTATATTGTTGTACTTTATACTATATTATTCCATTATTATTATTCCAGTCTTTTGCATTGTTTTTAAACTGTGATATATTTTTGACCATATTATGTAAACATGTAATACCGATACAAACGTTAAAACACTCCTCTCTGGAGCATCTGCAATTTTAGCCTATTGAGATTCTTATTGACTGGAGATAAAACTTTATGTTTTCTTCTCCATGTAGATCTTATACCCTTGAATATAAATATGATTCATGAAATCGGTTGAGAAATGTAAACATTATAGTGCTGTTATTCCAGAAAAACCACATCTTTCCTATTAACTTGTATTGGTTTACATGCCTGTCTTGTCTGATCCAATATTGTGGCAAGGTTGATGCAACACAGCTGAGGCAAGCAATGCGATCAATGTTTATGTATATATGTGCAGGTTCTTTTTATGTCTTTAAGGTCAGAGTTTAATGCCTTTGGTTGTGTTCAACGCACATGACTTCATGGCAGCAAGCACTCTTCATAAAGCGCCATTCTCAGGTGGCAGAATCATGCTGTTTTAGACAAAAAGCGTATGTGGGAGAGTAGGACCTAATGGTAATAACCTCTTCTTTTAACCGACAGTCATGAAAGGCAGGGCTGACCTACATGCTGTAAGGAGGATTCTCGCTCTCTTGTTAGTGTGTACTGGTGGGGAATTGAGGTCTTTTCTGTCAGGAGGTGATACGTTGAAGCTGCAGACTATCTCAGCTAAGCCCAAGGAAAAAAACAAGAGCGAGAGATGGAGAGAGCAAGCTCTGTGAGAAGGAGCCAAACAATATCCAGCACATGTGTGTCTGTGCACATGTATGATTGTGTACTGTGTTCGTGTGTGCGCGTGTGCATGGGCGTGCGGTTGTCTGAGTGTATTAGTGTGTAGATGTGTGTGCGTTCATGTGAGAGAGACAGTAGGAGGGGTTGACTGACAGGACTATCTCCCACCACACTATGGAGCTCCATACATCATTAATCGCTGACAAAAATGAACATTCTGCTGTATCCTTTGAGGGCTAAAAGACCATACCACCAGCTTTTTTCTATTGTGAGCCTGTGTGTGTGTGTGTGTGTGTGTCCACTATACATGACATGTAGGTGAGAATTCACTACCAACTTGAGGTTTCTGACCTGTGTGTTTGGTTCAGTGCCACTATGATGGATGACATGGTTATTAGAATCTCGCCTTCAGGATGGGGGCCGTCCTATCTTTCTGTCAAGGTCAGTGGTTACTACAGAGCGGCAACCTAGTGAGCCTACTGAAATGCACCCTATATTCATTCCATCGAACATCTATCAAATCAAATGTCAGATTCAGTAAGGCTGTCTTACAACGAGCCATGAGGAAGCCACTAACTGGACAATTTGACCCAAGCAGAAACAAAAATGATTGTTAAATTAAAATGATATAGGATTACAAGTATGGGATTACTTGTGGCCACATTATCTGAATGCTATGATGATGATTAGATTTGTTTATTTATTCAGAAATAATGCAGCCCTGCCTGTGTGCGGATGCATTCCAAAAGACAGGCGTGTGTGTGCCAGTCAAACGGCAGCTTGGTTACGGCTTGATTGGGACTAATGTTGAGCCAGGGAATTAGCCTCTCCCATTAGTCCGCGGGGAGTTGATAACAGATTGCAGGCTTTAATACTAAAATAGACTCACCAGAAATGAGCATATACCATAGCTTCGACTGCAAAATCCACTTACTGAGTAATCACTCAGTTGTGAGATCAAAGGCAGCATCAAGACATTACCCTGCATGTAGTTGGACACTGAGAAATGTGAAATGATGCCTGTTTTCTCTGAACTTGCTCACGTTTCAAGACAAAATCCGTCTGGTGATATATTTGTGATTACATAAAAACAACCATTAGCAGTAAGCAAAAGGGTCTGGACTTGTTAAAAGTACATACGAATAATATAGAAGTATTTTTTCCTTACTTTGCTTTTTT
>CAFUXE010000685.1:638417-651464 GCA_903364295.1 Serranus cabrilla
TTTTTTTTAAATACCTCCATGGGCTTGTTCTCACAGACCGAGCTCATGCATTTTTTCACACATTTCTGCAAAGTTTGAATTTTCTCTGCTAACCTGCTGATCGCAATTTTGGTTGATTGCCTTCCGGAGGAGCTGCTACAGCTACTTTGAATCTCATGGGCCAGTAAGATTACTGCCCATAATTCAGCAGTTTCTATTGTTTTTACTGTCAGGCTCTCCGACAAGTGATGGCCCTGCTATGCTAGAGCAGGTGTGCTCATAGCAATCTTACTCATGTGCATTGTTTCGTCCCTGGCTTTTTGTTACGTTGCCAGAAAATTCAAAGATTAAGTGAAACACAGATCTTAAGGTCACCTTTCGTCCTGTGTGTCCGCCCTTCATTTTAAATTTTTTTCCTTTGTACAGCAAAATGGATATCATTACAGGCAGCTAATAATGACTGACTTAAGATGGTCTTTGGTGCACATCAGGAATGCAGGTATGAAGGTTGCAGTATTGTTTTTCTTCTCACTGTGTTTGTGAACAGATGGATATGTAGTATTATAGAAACCAAACATGATGGTGCCTGAATAAGAAATTCTTACTGAGCAAATAAGACAGTAACATGTTCTTGTTTCCTTGTTTGCATCTGCGGTATGAAGTACATGTGCATTCGTGTTTCTCTTGCCCTAGGTCTCTAGTTTCTGATTATCCTAGAGGCCACAGCAGGTTATTTTGTATTGTGGGATCAAGTAAAAAAAAAAAGAAAAAAAGAAATACTACAATAGGTACTAGCATCATCATGCATTAATAAAATTAGGCTCTTTTAATCCTCAAGAGTCTTGGCTTTCCAGTCGTACCTAAATCATAATATTGAATAGGCAAAAATAACACATTTGTGCTGCATGAGAAAAACTCTCTGCATTGGATTATCATAAAATGGGCATTTCTGTAACAGGGAGACATGTTGGTTCCCATAGAACCCATTCTCACTCAGAAATCTTGAGGTAAGAGGTTAGGAGAATCCTCACTAAAATTTAGCCTAACTTAAAAAATGCCCCTTTTCGCCCCCTTCCCGACAAAATATCATGGCATGGTTGGTACCTTGGATCGTGTAGTTTCATATGATACCATTATATCCTCCTTAAAACTGAGTCCACTACAGCCTCTGAAAGAAAAATAGTGTGTAGGGGCCACTCAGCAAGGCCAGCTGATGGGGTTAAGGTGGACCATAAAAAGTCAATAGATTAATCCATAGAAAAATAGTTGCCAGTGGCAGCCTTGTTTTAAAAATTGTATACTACAAAGAGTAATAATTTACCTTACTTGCTGATTTTACAGATGTCTCTTTTAAAATGGGACCAATTTCTTTTTTTGACCGAAAATAAATTTTTGCTTCAATTCCATGGTTGGTGTTATTGCATCAATGACTACGACCCAGTGGTACGCAGTTAACCAACACTTACGTCCTCAAGTGTTTGTCCTCTCCTTTTTTCTTTCTACAATCTTTAAACAATAAGTCAGTTGTCAGCTTGAATTATGTAGCAGTGGCAGGAAGAGTAATGTTTGCAACAACAACTTACTGTAACTGCAGCTCAAAATTAGGCAGATAAAAAACTGAACTTGAACTGTTAATGTTGCCTGATTATTTTGGAAAATTGTAGGGGGTTGCTCTAGACAAGATAAAAAACTGGTAATGAGCTCAACCACACAGTTAGAATGTATTATTTGTTGTAGTACTGCAGTAATGTAATGACCTTCCCAACCCATGCATTTATTGTTTTGTACATAGTGAGTACTGAGGCTGAAACTGGGTTCATTCAGAGCTATAATGTAATCAGTGAGCGCATATTTGAAGATGAGCAGGCTATTTTTGGACTACATGTATGGGGGTGGGATGTAATAGCCTTGTTAAACTGAGAGGTGGAGGATTGAAATACCTTGTAAAGGCTAGACATCATTCAGAATTGTTATTATACATGTTCTGCGCCGTATCAACAGTATCAACGGTCAGTGCACCTCGAAAAAACAGTTGCCGGAAAGACATCTGTGCTGTGAAGGACTTGGCCCGTTCACAACGTAACCAAACCCCCAGATGAAGGAAGCAAAAAGCAACCAGAGCTCTGTTCAGCCATGCTATGCTAAGCTGTGTTTAAAAATAGATTCCATTAAGGCCTGATTTTCACTGTGTTGATATGATTTGCTTTCCAATGTATAGGATGAGTGCCTGCAATAACTCTTGCTAAACATTTTCTCCAATTATACCCTAAAAAGAAGGCTAGCAAGAATGCCCCCAGGCCCTTAAGACACACTTGCTGGCAGATGTTTATAGTTAAATAAATAAACCACAGTAGCTGGATTGGGTTTTAGCATTTACGTTGTGAGTATTATATTCATAAATTATGGAAGAAATACCTCCCATCCATCTCAAGGTGTCCGAGGCTAGGATTATGAGCAAGGAAAGCATTCTCTCCCATCAAATAGAAAGCATGTCAATGGAAAAACCCATTATATATGCCTTCAGGCGCTTTCCTATTTAACACTGTTCTCTTTAATGGGGTTATTCAGTAAACCTTGCGGCCATCTTCAACTAATTGCATGTTTCATAAACTGATAAGGAAAAATCACACAGGTTACAGGCTGCAGCCCATACATCTTATTTAGTTTCCTGCACCTCTGTAACCATCCAATTTAAGAGCTTAGCTGACTTTACTTCTTATCAGCCATTTTACCTTTAGCCACATTTGCATACTCTATAAACTGGGTTTGTGAGGGCTAGATTTACTGTGTACAAGACACTCTCGGGCTGTGATGCCGGTCATATGCATGATGAACGGGAATAAGTCTGAATCACAAAATCAGTTCAGTGTTGTGTTTCCTGTCAGCGTTTGATGAGGTGAGCTTGTTGTATCTTGTGCAGAATCATCAGCCCATCCCCTCAAACCCTGCAGAGTACAGTATTGTGTGTTTGTGTGCATGCTCATTTGCCATTGGCTCATTTGAATGTGTGCGATGTCGGTAATGAGCAGCCAGAGCTGGTGAGGCATAATAATGCCCAAGGAAAGGATGAGATGGATTCTCTTCTGGGTGTTTGTCTTTTTACCATTATTATCCTGGTTGCCAAGATGCTAAAGTCCCGGATGTTGCAGCAATTTACATGGGCCTAATGATCCTGTTAGCTTAGACATGCGTTCTACTGCTATACCCCCAAACTACTTATACGTGGGTGGAGAAGAATCAGACCCAAATCCATCATTTAATAAACTTTAGATAGCAACATCATGACGTTTAATATGTTTCTGTGCCAATTTGATGCTGCTGTTGGAGCTGTGCAGTTGCCCCTGCACGTTACAATGACTTACCGCAATTGATTGGATGTGCTAAGCAAGAGGAGCAATTTTCTCCAGGACTTGTGATTGGTTTTGTCATTAAGGAGATTAAGGGGAAGAATAACAATTGATCAGGACTCTGGTACATTATTGAATTAAACCAAATTGTGATGTGTGTGCTGCTGCACTTGGATGATTTTTTGTGTTTTAATAAGTTGGAAGATTATTGCCACTAATGCAAAACTTATTGTATAATTTAGTTTCTTACTCATTGCCAATGAATATGTTTTTTTTTCTCAATCCAGACACTGGGGGCCTGTCTGGAGACCATTTTCAGACAATAAGAGCAATTTCTTGTTCAACACAACAGTACCCTCATTTAGTTCCAACTAATTATGCTTAACAAGGTCATTTGGTAACAGGCAACTGTCACAAAAATGACAATGGAAGTTTTGTGTTAAGCCCATGCCCTTGTGTAAAATGCAATTATGTCACTTAGACTGCAATTGTATAACTTTGCTTTTCATTCGATTTTCTATTTTTTTATGCCAATCAATTTGTCAACATTGCCAACATGCTTAAAAACCAAATTTAATTGCTGATTCATGCCAATTACTTCCTCTAGAGACAAAACACCTGACTCCAGGCAGTAGTTGATCCAACTAATTAATATTTTTAGGGGCTGTATAGATTGAGGCTTTCAATCCAAGCTTCCAAAATGTGTTATATTTATATAATGTCATATATTGTATGATGTTCCCGTCCCTCCGCCCCCCTAAGTTTCAGTTGAGGGATGTGTTCGAGCAGTGAGTTCAGTATGTTCCACAATCTGGCTCAGTTTTTCAAGTTTAATAAGTAAACAAAATTAACTTGCAGAATGTTGACAAAGGAAATATTCTTATACCGTTTTCAGTATTAAACAGAATCCATGAATACAACCGTATACATTCCTAAGAACTAAGAACAGCTTAATTGCAATGTTAACTCTTTGCAAGACATACTTTATGTCATTTTTGGGTGATCTTGTTACTTTTGAACACAATAATAGTCAACTAACAAACGATGTAGGGCATTGCTGCTTACCTGTTCATACTTGTAATTTGGATAATGTATGCAAATTTAAAGTAAATGTAAAATACTGGTCAGTATTAATTCTGACTCTTGCACCAGACACCTAATTTTTTTATTAATATCATATTCTGAAAAATGTATATTATACATTTGTAAATGCAAACACTCACTTAAGGTTACCTCATAAGCGTGGATTTGAAGAGGAGCAACCAAATAAAACGTGCAGGAAAGCTAGAGTTCAGCTTAATAACCCTCCAATTTTCATGGTTGCAAGGCCCCAGTGATTTCATTGAACCAGAGAAGAAACTCACCAGAAAAAAAATGCCGGATTCTCACAGAAACCTGCAGATTCTTGGTCTACATGGTGCACGGTTGCCCACCACTGCTCTTTGAAGTTAAGCGAGTCGGCAAATAAACAAAAGGGAAAACTCAAGAAGGAAACAGGAAACTTAAAAACTATTCTCTGTTCATCAGTTAACACAAATTGTTTGGTTCAGCTTACCTTGCACGCACCAGCCAGAGCTTTAGATTGTTTGACTGCCTCTCTAAAACTGTATACCAGTGTTGACACTCCTGGAGGAATTGGATTGTTTTTCACCCTGCTGACCACCACTTCAGTAAGTTAAGTGCAACAGGCTCTGAGCCTAGGTGGAGTGAGGTAAATAAGTGCCTCTTCAACCCATGTTGTGCCCCCTGTTGGCTGTCATCAGGAAGTAAGCCTTTGACTCTTGGTTTGCCGACTCCTTTTTGACTCGAGCCTTTCACCGTGTCCTTAAGTCAACCCAGCAAGATCGACACGCACGCTCTCGAGAAATATTGATGTCTTTAATTGCAGTAATAGTATTTTACTCTTACTGATGTGTTCCTATGGAGCCCTTACGGCAATCTTGGAATGGAGTATTTGCTTTATCAGTAAAATTACTCAAACCACTGTTATGAATCAGAGACCTTGTTCGTGGGACGAACCCTAAGCTGAGCATAATCCTTGCCAAATGGGCTGGCGATTAGCTTAACTAAGGACTTTTTGGTCCCTGCCAACACACAAGCTCTGCATTTTAAGCAGAGGAGCATTCATTGAATTTCTGTATTCATCCAACCTGCTGCCACCTCCTCCCATACAAACAGGCTAACATGCATGCATATACATACAAAAAGAAAAATACGAATGCAAAAAAAATTCTTAACATCTTTCAGTATTCACAATGCTGCTTTTTTAAATTGGAAAGATGGACACAATGCAGTCTTTCCTGGCATTTAGAAATCATGATAATTGACAAGGTATAAATTTACCTTATAGGCTCCAGGCATTTCCTCAAACACCCTATGTGTATGCTCCATAGCTCTGATATTAGTAGGGTTTTGGATGAAGTGTTTCCTAATGTTTCGTGGTGAAAGAAGGATGCCAGAGCTGTTCATGCTGTACAACCCAGTTCCTGCACCCACACTCTAAACTAGCAGAAAGAGCTGCGCATGGACTGCATGAATGCGTGTAACACTGAGAAACAGATAGAAAAAGGACTGCCCCTAAATCAACCAAGTAAGCACAAATAGGGCATGTAAAATATGACTATGCCCAGAGGGGCCTCTTCTCTGTGCAATGTATTTATTCCAATATTTGCAGATGACTGAAAGCAGTTAAGTGCTGTGGCAATTGCTTATTTCCCTTTGTCAGGATGATGAATGTGGTCGCACCTATCGGACTGTGCAGGGGTTCCAATGTCCTCTGACAATGAAGGATTGTCCATTTGTGCCATGGACAGAGCACATCAAAAAAGGTGGATAAAGCCCTGCAGGAAAGCAATAACAAACACTCCCTTGTTACTGTCATTGCTTATGACAGAGGGATTTTAAAGCATGGAATTTTCTATGTCATCTGCAAACATTGAATACCTGACATCACCTGACATTTGCCCTGATAGGAACACTAATATAATTTTTCTATCAATGTTCAGTTAATATGAGGTATGTCAACAAGGATGTAACGAATGACTGATGTCATTTTAAACATCGCCCTTTCTTTGTCACAAAATGCATTTCTGAATCTGTCACATTGTATGTTTTTTTTTTTTTAATACAGACAACATATGAACTGTATATATATATATATATACCCACACAAATGTCTAATAGGATACAGTGATGATATTTGATATCCAAAAGGTCAAAGGTCAGCTTTACTGGGACATCATAATATTCTGCAAAAACCCTCCATTAGTTTTGCTCTAAAACTCAGGAACAAGAGACAGATTGTGAGCATATTTCACATTTGGTTGCATACCGAATTGATGACACTAATCTTGGGTGTCCACCTTGAAACTGTGCTGACTATTTGCTCTTATGTTGAAGGTATGTGTGAAGCATTCACATTTTAGAAATTGTAGCCTCTTTGCAGCAACATCCATATTTAAAGCATTGTCTATTACCATGGCTACATATGAGTCTGGACAGACGTGGATACAAAAACTGCAAGTTTGGAGGTTGGCAGAGAATTAAACCACAAGGCGGTAATTGTAGTTTGAACTCTGAAATGTTTTGCACCATCATCAATTCAGCCTTTTGTCAGTGGTATGCTGTTTGGCATTCAGATTATGGCAAATGTTGATGTTTGCCTGCGTGTTAGAAAGGCTTAGACACTGTTTCACCTCAGCTGTTATTGCCTGTAGAGATGCCAGTGTTGGCTTGGTTACTGCGTACAGTGCTGTTTATCTGCTTTTTAGAAAAATGCATCTTCTCCATGCAGTACCAGTTATACCTGACTGTAACTAACTGTACAATGTCGGCCCAGAATGAACAAACATTTTGAAGTGTAATTCTTTGTCACTTGCTGTCTTCAAAGTTAGGAGGAACATTGCCAGCCATTCTGACTACATTTGAAGTCAGTGTCATCTAAAATGTAACCGCAGGTTTTGGAAATATGGCAGTGGTTTGAACTTCAGATATTTATCAGGTGAATTTGTTTTTGTTGTTAAAAAAAATGAAAGCTATATAATTTCAGTTTTGCATGCTTTGGGTGAGCGCTGATTTGTGCTATTAAGTTGAGGGTGTACAGATGTTTTGCACAAGTCACAGGAATTGCATACAGACACCTGTGGATAAAGAATATTCTGTGCTACGATTTCCAAACTTGGCACATCTAATGTTAACACAGTGCGTGCTAGTGTTTACAGCTTACTGTGGTAACCTATGTTGCTGCTTTTGTTAAGGCCGAGTGGGCGTTTCCATTGAACAAACCTGGAAAATAAAAAGAACGCAGATGGAGTCTGTAACAGATGTGTTAGTTAAAAGGGAAGTGATTGTTGGTACAAGGAATCAATATATTCCTTACAGATATATTCAATGCAGGTAACATACAGATAGCCTCATCAGCTGGTGTCTGCGTGGTGCTAAGTAACAGTTAAACTCAAACCTCTGGAGTGAAGGACAGTCGGACAATTGATTCATAACTGTTCTAGTCTCTACCAAACACAGTCCCTGTTTCAGTCATGTTCCTTCAATCTATTTTCTGCTTTTCTGAATTGCACTTTCTTCCATTGTGATAAGTGCAGTTCAGCAGTGAACATGGACAATGGAGGAAGTAGGAATGTGAGAGGTGTGGAGAGAAGTATTTGTGGAGCAGTTCAAGCTTTGCCCATTTTCATGCCTTTGCGTTCCGGCCCATCACTCTGGAAACACACAAGTACACTGTGTACATTAGTTTACCATTTGTATGCCCACTTGGTTTCTTTTCACTTTTTTTCATTAACAAGAGAAATGTTAAAATTGATAGAACTAATAATACTATAAATAATGATGAAAGAGAAAAAAAAACGTATTTCTTCAGTCCGAATACTTCTTCTATTTCATAAACTGTTACATCTGCAGTGAAGTTGCCCACTTGAGATCTAAGTTAATTTTAAAGTTTTGAGGTATAATAGTTGTCAAAGAAAAAAGACCCAGCATGACCCCCCCCTCCCTTTATTGCAGTCATTTGCAGTGACATTTGAAAACACAGCAAGCAAAGCCTTCCCTGTCATCTCAAGAGTCCTCACACAATCTAGACATTACACAAACACGCTTGTTTGTGGCTTGTCTGATTTAACTTGGGGTTTAAGCTCTGTTATTGAGAACTGTAAACTCATCTGTAAACCCCAGCGGTCCCAAGCAAACAGGCGTTGACTGACTCCACCCCACACCCAGCCGTGACCTATCCCTGTGACTTCACTTCCACTCGCTCTCCCTGGCGCACTGCCAAGCCTGACCTGTCGCTTGGGCGGTGAGTGGTGTGGGTAAACTGTTCGGCGGGCAGAATACCCAACCAGGCCCATACTGATGAAAGGAATCACCTCACACACACTTCAAAGCACAAACAAATGAGGTACAGGAGTGGATCTGAATATGAATCACTTCACTTAGAGAAAGATGTTCTTTAAAGCATGGCATTAATCAATCATAAAATCTTTCTTGCTCTTTTTGATACTTAAAAGTCTCCATGGTTACTTTTCTTACAATTATCTGAGTGCATATCTTGTTCTCACCTTAATAAAACATCACACTCTTAAAAAGCCGCAGCATGTTGACCCACTTTTTGTGTTATGAAGTACAGCTGTCATTTATAACTGAAGCGAAACTCTTCAGCTGCCTTCTTGGATTGAGGACTATGTTGGCACTGTGTGTGTGCTGTGTATGTATGTGCTTTACATGTGTGTGTTTGTTTGAAGTAGTAAATGTAGGAGCTAGAGAGAGAAGACTGAGAAAGGAGAGAGAGGAAGGTTGACAGAGAGAGAGGGATTAGGAGGACCTGGGCACAGATGGCTGTGGGAGGCAGATGTCCCCGCTGAGCTGTTCAGGGTAGTCCCTGCCAGCTCAGAAACGGTAACAGAAGTACGCAGAGCAAATAGGCTACCTCAGAACGGGTGGCTAGATTTGGGAAAGCAGATGCTAAAAAATGCGTTTCATGCTCAGAAATGTCACCATAACCACTACATCGCAGGAAAACAGCAAGCCTCTGAAGAATTGTGTGAAAGTTTTAAATCCTCCAAACGCGCACACAGAAAATTATTTTTTTTAAGGTGCAGTGGTCTTGACTGAATTCTAGTTGTTTGTCTTTTGAGCAATCCAGCATATCAGTAAAAAAAAATCCGCCCTTATGTCTTTTGAAAAATCTTAAACAGCACAACACTATGGATGTTTTGGCGTCATGGCCCCTTGTGGGACTGCAATTGAATGTAGTAGAGCATTAGGTTTTTTCAGTGGTCTAGGTTTATAAGCCCTGCACCTAATAATAGTCAGTATGACACTGTAGCACAATACTGAAACATTTCATTAGGTGTGGCAGAACACTGAAGACATGCATGTGGCCAGCTGGACTGTATCAGCTCTCTTTTATAGTCACCAATCAGTCAACACATTGAGTCAGTCTTTATAATCTGACAGCTTTTCATTCTCACATCTGATTATGATGCTTCTGTCTCCTCCTTCTGGCTATGCATTCCTGGTTGTTGTGATTCAACTCCAGATGTTCTTATGTCTCACCATACTTGGTGTTGGCATCTCTTGCCTTGTTCCTTCAGTTGGCTTATTACCAAATGTACTTTTTTGATCTTTTGTTTTTTTGTCTATTGGAATGATAGTCTGACTCACCAGATGTAGACCAATGGCTTGGCCACCAATTTCAGATTTTTTTCCTTTTAGTTTCAGCTTTTTATATGTGACAACTTGCTGCTTTTCTTTATCTTATATGATATTTAACTAAGTATTGGATGGTTGTCTGGGCAGGCCAAAGGCTAGAGATCAGGAGCTTGTGGAAATTGGCCTTTGAAAATATGTGATTTTTTTAAAACATTTTTTTTTTTTTACATTTTATAGCCCAGACGATTAATTAAGTGAGAACATTATCACCAGATTATTTTATAATGAAAATAATCATTAGATTGAGTCCTTGATGAAGTGTACCAACATGGAGGAGAGAAAATCCATACCAAGTTATCTGAAATGAAGCATAATTAAAAGGCTTCCAGGGCCCAGGCAATATTATAGTGCTGCATACTCCATGTGTGCTTGTCTGGGGTTTGTCAACCACCCACGGCTTGCCTCAGTTTGATCTCTAGGTCTTTAATACACAGCAGAAATGCACTTATACGGCATATTTAAATTCTCCTCTCCTTCCCAGTTATTGAATATAATCTCCCCTCCCTTCTTTCCATAGGGGAGGAATTACACAGACACGTATTCATGGTGAATGTCAAATGCCAGTCAGTCATTACAGGCTCACAATTGTTGCATTAATACGAAACAGCAAAAACTCCCAGCCTTGAATGCCTCTCACTGTTTTTTGGTGGACAGCAGTTGAGTTTAAGGATGACCCGAATGTGCCTCTTCGTGAGACATTTTTTGCAACTTTCCTAAAAGTATTTGCTAAATTGTCCATCCCTCTTCATGCTGGAGCCACAGGGAGGTGGAAGTCTGCCGTGTCAAACCATCAGTTTTGAAGGACAAGATAATTTGATTTGGGAGATACATTGTTGTTGGTCTCCGCATCCACAAGTAATTAAAGTCACATGACCGATACCTTAAGGGACAAAGCAGTGTGGATTTTACTCTTCCACATTAGTGATACGTACTGGCTGAACCCGCAGAGCTCTGCACCAGGAGTCCTTAAGGCTATGTTACAAGTGTAACACAAGGTTAATGTCCTGTTAATCACAGGGGAAAGGCCTGTTTACTCTGTTTTCAATAACAGTTCTTCTTTAACTCTTCATGTTCAGGTTAGTGGGAACACTTAATGATAAACATCATCAATAAATGAGAAATGTATCACTTTTATTGTTTTCTGAACAATCAATGCTATAATTCATTTTAACATTTTATTGTTAGACACATAAATACATTTTATATACTGTATCAAGTATTTGTTAATGATTATCAAATGATTTGTCCATCTTTAAAAAAATGTTTGTCTAACATATTTGAACATTATTAAGATGGATTTATAAAGTTGCAACTGGTGACCTTGTTTTTAAATGGTTTTAAGTACTTTGTAAACAACAAATACAAATTTTATATAGATAGTTAATTCATGGCCGCTCGTAAAGTTGGATTCATTTTGTTTTCGGACAAAATCCTCAGTTAATTGTGGTTTAATTTTAATTGTGATATGTTTGGAGGGATTGATTAATAAAGTTTTGGGAAGATACTATTTATTCCAAATTCATGGGCGACCGTGTACTTTGTCAGTGATAAATTCTTCTTTTGTAAACCATCAGTGAACATGATCTGGATGGCTATTATTAAGTTGCAATGAAGATTTATAATAATAAGTCATAAAGAAGTGGTTTCTAAAGCATAGAGCTAAATTAAAAATCACCCACTATGGGTGTTCTATAAAAGAGTGAATATTTTTGCACATATAATATCCATTTTAATTATCTTATGGATACAACCATTGGATAATGCATCATAATAATCAGTTGCTACTTTATAATAGCCATCGGAATAATGTTAATAGACAGTTTACAAATCACTTGGTAATAATTTACATACTTAATGTATTACACGAATGTAATGTGTGAAACAATTACATGTTTAAGAACATAAATAATTATTTTATGAATAATTTGTAAACATTATTAAATATAGTTAATTATAAGTTTGCAACTATTAAACTTGTTTAATTAAGTCTCAGTTGATAAATTAAGGCTGTTATAAAGTGTTACTAAGACGATTGAAGGCTAATATGATTATTGAAAGAAGGATGATCTGAAAAGACACAGCTGATGGCCATTGATACTCCCTCCACTCAGACTTTAAGTGCATAGTGGATTAACATCGCTTGGCACACTCGCAGAGAAACTGTAGGTCAGATTACTTGTGAAACATTTTTAAGTGCCTTTCTGAAATTAGAAAAAGCTCTCTACAATGAAGTGGGTTGTATTCTCCAAGAAGTCAAGCTGTGCCTGCTTTGCACCACAGGATGCCCGGAGCAAACTAAAATAACTGCAGTGATTTAAAATGTGTCCTAAGCCTGCAGCATGTTTCAATTTCATGAAAGAAATACAGACTCATTCATCTCCTAAGTGTTTATCACTGTGAGTCACTGCAACAGGAAGTTCAAATGAGAACTGTTTACCACTAAATCTGTTCGGGCGACGTTCTCCTGTCCTTTGTTTGTATCTTTTTTAAAGATGGCTGAACGTTAGAAAAATAAATGCAGTTTAAGGATGGGTGCTGGAAGCAGCACACTGTGTGTAGTAATCCCAATAGTTATCTTTATGTAGCGGTTGTGATTCAATACTACTGATTTTGTGGTCCAATAGTGTGTTTAGAGAAGTGCTATCTGACAGTGAGACTGGATAACTGGAGAGTTTGCCTTAGGAAATAGATTCCAAGACAATATTCTGTTTGTTTAACAGGTAATGGGGCAGTAGACTGCTTAACTGTGTGATCGTGCTATGTCTAGCTGGGTTTTGAATGTGACATTTATAAGGATCTGGGTGTGCAGCAGACTCAGTTTTGATATGAATGTATTACGCAGAGCTCATTCACATATTTATAAGGGGGAATTGTCTTGGGTGGAAAAATGCTCCTCCATTATGCCTCAGCAAAGGCTACTCTTTATCCTCTCAGAATTCCAGCTCTCAACTTTTTATTCAGCCACTAATTTGTGAGCCCCATTCATTTTTTATTCACTGGA
>CAFUXE010000685.1:664476-698897 GCA_903364295.1 Serranus cabrilla
TAAAAGTGATGGCAGTAGTAGTTTCTTTTACTGAGAAACGTAGGTGTCGACAATATTATACAAGGTCACCCACTGTTAACAAAGATGGATGGGAGTGTATGCACTTTGTTTAGAGAGCCTTTTATGAAAAATTGAATGGACAAAGTAACTTAAGATTTTATCATATTTTTAACAAAGATCATTCAAGGAGAATGCAGCACCAAGCTGTGAAAAAGCAGTGCATTGGTATCAGGTTATATCAGATATCCTGCCTTTACGAATCAGGAGGAAAAATGTCATAAAAGTGTATCCACAGATGTTAGTTTTCAGTGGAGATGGTTGTACTGAAACTCCATGACATGGTTAAAATAAGGTCTTACAGCAAGTCCAGGGTTTATGACAAGAAACTGATGGATAGGTCAGCAGAATTGGCTATATGAAGCTCCATATTCACTTGCTTGTTTCCTGCAACTTATTGGGCTCCTGCTGTCAAAATGGCCTCATTGTCTGTCTGCTAAAACAGTGGAACTCTGTCCTGATGTACAGTCCTGAGAGTGACTGGACTGCGGAGTGGCTGAGTTGCAATTAATGACATTCACAGTGACAGTTAGCGGAGCAGCTTTGGCTCAAACAAACAGTCACTTTACCTCTGCTTCAGTGACATTTTACAGGTGCACTGTGCCTCTAAATATACGTGTGATAAACCACAGTCAGATGCTTGGCAGGCAGTAATGGTCACTACAGGACGGTCATGTTTTGGTAGATGTTGCCTTTCTGAAGTACATTCTGTAATGGGAATCTTACCAGGGGTGTTCCGGGTCATGGCGGCTCCTCACCACTGGCCATATGGCCACAATCAAACCGAAGCTAATGTGCCAGCTGTCAGCGGTATAATACGTTTTGCGCTGCCCAGAATTCCTGATGGATGTGACCTAGTGGCTAAGATTTGGCAACGGTTTGACCTACAAATATAAATTGTTGCTTCAGACTTCACAAATCTAACATGTTAGTTATTTCAGTCAGTGATATCTGTCATTTATACTCGTATTACATAGAAAATAGCTTTATATGCTTAACCTCTTCCACCCTTTCCCTCCCTACCATAGACCCATTTTGTGTTTTTTAGTGGGGGACAGGGGAACTTTCAGGGAAGATAGCAGGTCAACAGCAGATGCCATATAGAACTGGTGCCATCTGAAAAATGTGAACCCTAATCAACCCTATTAAACTTAGAACATTATTATATGAGTATGTGGTGTCCATTCTTATGTTCAATCATGTCTTATAAGTTGTTGCAGCAATTTTGGGGTTGATGTGACCTTTTTGGTGTTAATTAAACCACTTTTGACCAATTGAGAATCAATAAAAAGTAATACTTTAAGACACACAGAACTTTAGGAGAAACATAGAAACATCAATGCTGTGATTTTGCATCAACATTTTACATTTGTGAGATTTCTGTTAAAAAGAAAATGCATTTTTCTGTGACTGAATACACATCAGACAGCCTCTGAATGCTCTCCAAGTAATTTGTGGTTGTAAATCTTCACAGAGGTCACAACAGGTCAGTTTATATAGTGAGGTCAAGTTTTTAAAAATGCTCTTATTATAATAAAATGGCTACTATGGGGACTAACACACTTGAATAAAATTGTGCTCATTAAATCACAATTCCAAGACTGTTTTGGGACCCTAGTATGCAGAAATATTAAAATGCAAGAGGTGGAAATAAAACATTTGTACTAGATGAAAAAAACTGCATGGGATTTGTACAAAGTTAGCATGTCTGTAAAGGGGAGACCTTGAGGTGGAAGGTCAAGGGGCCCCTGGGAATGAGGGCATGCCAGTTTTGCCCTCATCAAAATGTTGCATGTAGGCACAGATTTGAAGAAATTAAATAAAACCTGGAAATAACACTTAAACACGTCTACAACAGTATTCTTAACCACTATACTCATAAAGTGACAACAGCAAAAAGAGCTGTCGTCACTGTGGTGGATTGGACCATAAAACAGTATGACAAAAAGTTGAACATAAGAGTTCCATAAATATGCTTTGTACTTGTTACTTTCACTGTTATCAGCTATTAGCAAGGCTTGATGGTGTTATGATTGTGTTATCTAAATCTGCTACTGTGGAGTCATCAGGCAAATGGGTCGCCAGCCGTTGAGACAGAGCTGTGCATCAAAGTGTGAGCTCCAGGCAGGAAGTATGCTGAAATACAGATGACTCACTCCAGCTGATAAATGCCTACGGTCATGTCTCTGACAGGGTTCTCAAGGTAGTTAAAAATCTGGTTCATTATATATTTCCAGTGAGCCTCATTTCTTCAGTCACGTACGGCTACAACATATATGTGCCGTTACGGCCCCTCCATAACTTCACACCATATTGTAGTTTGGTTTATTCGCTTTGTCAAAACTCTGTGTGTTGTGAATCATTACCTGTCACCGTGCAATACTTGTGTACACATGCTTAAGCCCACTCATGAAGAACAGAGGGATTTCTTTACAGATGAGATGCAGCAAGGGAGCAGCTCTGTCATGTTGCACAGGCTTCTGGGAGCATGCTGTTTTTTTCATCTGCTGAAAGCAAAGGGAAGAAAAAAGCCAGACACTTTAATCTGGGCTTTTCAGTCCAAGCATACAACATTTATTAATGCTGCAACACGAATGTTACAGTTGAAGTAAAAGGATTTCATGGCATTGGATTTTTTGGCACTTTTGCTTTGCTAGACAGTGAGGAGTAACACGGAAAATGGGAGCAGGAAGGGATTACTGTAAATGTATGGAAATATGCAATGGTCTCAACCCATTTCAGGTGCATGGTAGGGTCTTTGACCAGCTCATCCTCCGAGCAATTATTCTTATCTGAAATGTATATCTATGTCAGCAGGGCTGGGAGGCTTTTTGTGTTTGCTCATGTCGTTAAAGTTCTGCTGAGGCCGGGCATGGGATGATATGAAAGTTTCACGTCACGATTATTGGCAGAGTAAATGCAACTCACAATATTATCCTGATAAATCTTTAGAGTATGCTTTAAACTCTGGAATCACTTTACCTGACATTTTGTTAGGAAACAAATATTCTATTGCAACACAAATGGGACACACGTCTTTTGTTAGTGAGAAACAAACAACCTTAAATGAGGTCATCATAAATCAAACAGTGCCCCGCATGAATAAAGGATCCATTTTAAAAATAGCAACATTGTTTGTTCTCTCTTTCATGATAATCCCAGGGTTTTTTTTTGGTTTTGTTTTTTTGTTTAAAAATCAGGCATTATTTGTTAAACCTCTTTACCATATTTGTCAAATGGAACAGAGAACAGTTTCATCATTGCCTCTGTACATGCAATTTGTCCCTGACTGAGGAAATACTGGATATATATTTTAACACAAATAAAGTGCAAATGGCCTTGTGGCCTGGGGGGGCTCAACTATTCAGCATGATCAGTTATTGTCTGGATTTTGATAAAATCACATATTGTCCCATCCTTATATATCAGTATTTTTACTCAGGTTTGAGGCAGACCAGTGAAATGCTAAAATAGTGGAAGATTGTGGCGCTATTGACGTGTTTCTTATGGAAATCCATTATTTCTTTAAAAGATGATGGAGGACGAAATATGCTGAGCATTTTGTTTCATGAATCCTTCAAATCATGAATGTTAGATAAGTGATGACTAAGTGATTCAGGAACCCACTGAAAGTTCTAAAACTTCGAAATATGTCTAGCTTTTTTATTTTTAGTAATTATGCCACGTCATTTAAAAATGTTTATCCTCTATTTTTTCCTCCCTATATCAGCAAAAACCTGTTAACTATTAATGGCCAAGAGAAATAGCCATTCATTCTGCTTTTGGAGACACATTTTTTCCTTTCTAATGACATCCCGTGGGATTTTCCCTCACCTGAACATTCCAATTGTTTTGCAGCAACAGGAATTTCTAGTTATCGCCCCACTTCTGAACACATGAATCACATGCTGCTGTATTAGAGGCAGGAGGGTAGATATGGCTGCGCCTGCTCACTCATCTCTCAGAATCATTTAATCTCTGCGTGACATTTATCCCCCTCAGAGACCTTGTGTCACCTCAACAAATTAGACGTTTGCATCTGTGCCTCCCCCTTGCATAGCTCCATTGCCATTAAGCAGAGCCCAGGAGAAGTGAGGAAATTGTAGAATTCAAAACACACTTTATATTTGCCCTTCCTTTTTGGTTGCAAATGAAATAAATCTGAATAAGACGGTGTTGAAAATGAATCAATGCAATACAGTAGGTGAGAGTCAGTGTGATAGACTATTGGATGCAGAGAAACCTATGAGAACATCAGTATTCCTTACAGTGATGCAGTGTCAGAGTTGAACATACATTTTATATATTACGTATATATTGCAGAAGTGTTGTTGCAGCAATCATGTGGAGTGGAAGTGTTTATCACAAGGCACACCTTGAGATGTACTGGTGCCTAAATGGGTCTCTGCTATAATCTCAGCCAAAAGCAATAATCATCAGGGCCATCGGGGTCTGCTGAATTACTACAAGGGCCCATGTTTTCCGCCAGGTACATTTGGCACAGGTAACTGCTGAGCATTAAACCCTACCTTTAAATACTTGACTTAACAAGATTAAACTAAGTGGGTTCTGCCTTGTGGCCACACACTGATTACTGAGTGAAAGTGCGATATCAGTGACATCACCGACAACCCGGTGAACTATGACCGTATGTTACAGACTCCTGGCCCGGCTCTTTTCCTGTTGCTTCCCCACTCTGCTGCACCCCTGGTCTTCATATGCATATCGTCATCTCCACCATGCATAGGCTGACCTATTTACAGCCTACCCTGACCATTATCTGATGCAGGATACAGAGGAATGAGAGATCAGTATCAGGCCCAACCCGCCCTTCTGCACATCACATGACTACCCTCCTCCTCAGCCGCCATTCTTTTTCCTCCCTCTCTGTTAATTAAGATTGTAGATGTGATAATGTATTAAATATGCACAGCACCTCTCGTCTAAGAATATCTCGTCACAGTAAGGAGGGTGGGGGAAGAGGCGTACTTCACTTCAGCAGCGACTGCTTACATGGGCATTGGTAATGTGTTTTAAGCTTTCATCACGGAAAACTCAAAAACTGTGAGACGAAGTGTTGAGCTTAAGAATTCACTCAGATGAATCTTGCTGACATATTGTAGTCTGAATCAGTTTTTTATGAATACAAAGTGTCTGCTCCCAGCATGCATCTGCTACCAAACTATCACAGGATCATGCACTATTGAAAAAGAACAGTATCTCTTTCAAGGGTTCTTATGCAAGACTTTACAGATGCCTCAGTGTGATGAAGTACTTCATAGGGTTAACGTTTTTCAAAAATATGAGGCATAATCCTGTATGTGATGAAAATGCTTTGGACATTAATATGGATCAGAGCGGACCCACAGTGAAAACTCGTCGCCCACGCCCATGGAGTGAGTCAGTGTGGGAAAAGTGTTGCTCAGCAAGTAGAGAAATGGAGGGTTAAACCTCCAGGTTGTCGCTCCTCTCTTTGATGTCAGGACAGAGAGAGAGTATAATTACAGACTACAGCATAATAAGGCCCAGCAAAACCACAGTTTGTGCTTAATATGCAATGATTCTGTCACTCTCATTAATTGCGGGGTGCATTTTAAATGATTTTTATTTCCTCACGACCTCAGTCTGAAACTACAGCTTTACCACAGCTGTGAATTAATCCAGAGAATAAACACCATCTCACTGACATTTCTCCCTCATTTACTACTGTGGATTCCTCTTGAGTATAAGCTATATCAATACTATGAAGTTTAATCATGATGCAACCTAACCTCACCTTGCTCTTTATTCAATTAAAAATAGATTCCGCTGTGTGAACATATTGGTTAAACAATTTCCCGTTTAAACTTGATGTTGAGTTCCTTAAACGGGTTAATGTTAAGTCCACTATAACGAAACATAGCAAGACATTTTGTCAATAGTCTCGGTGAGTCACCCAAAGACAAAATTGAACGCCGTCATTCGACTCACAATTTACTATAATAGTCTGCAAGTGTTGTAAAAAATGAACTAGTGAAGAACTAATTCTCCTACTTGAGTAGCCATTCCAGTAAACGAGAGCCCGACCACAGGTGTGCAGTCTCAATTCCTTAACACTTATGTAAAGTGGTTATTGTAGTTCCCTCAGAGAGTTTCGGGCTTGATCCCCTCTTGCAAAAGGCTTACATGTACAGTCTAATATGTGAAAGCAGTGTGGACAGAAATGTTGGAGTCCTTTGATACAGCTTTGAAAGGCTTCATTAATATTTAATACAAATTATGTATTAAGAGCTCAAATTCCGTCATCCTTTCATTTTAAGGTTGTCATTATGCCAGTATTTAAAACTTTGACACAATACTAGTTAAAAAAATACTTGATACTTGAAAGAGAAAAAAGTCCCAGAAGCTCAAAATAATATCTTATTTCTTTTTTTCTTTACAAGCTGCACAGTGCTGGTATCAATAAAAGGCAGTTGATACAGAACTACACAGTTAATTTTCTTCTCTGTTGTTTTCTCTGTGGAGCCTTGAGTTTAAAATGATGTTTTTCTATAGCTTCGGTACACCTTTGGTACCTTGATACCATTGAAAATATAACTAATGCAGATCTTTCTCAAAATCTTATTTAATTTGCTAAATTTCAGCATAAATATGCATCTTAGTTATAGAAGATAATGATGTTGAGGTTATGGAGTGATACCTAGTTTTGACTGACTGATATATTGTAGTATTTGTGATAATGTAACTTTTAGCTGGTATTACAAGTAAAAACACACTGTGAAACCATGCTGCAGTAGTACCTCATGCATGCATGTGTTACACATGGTGTAGTTAAGAGGATAGTGACTCAGTGTAGCTGCCTCCAGATGGAAGAACTGTGTATCAAGACTCTCAGTGGAATAATAAAGCATTAAAACAATGCAGCCTGCCATTAATATTGCAGGCAAAGTGTAGAGAGAATATGAGTGTGTCTAAAGGAACAGATTTGCCATTATGGCCCCTGACATTTAGTTAGCCACTAATCATTGTCATTTGTGAGTGTGTGTGTGTGGTTGTGAGTCCCAATCTTAGCCCCCGTAAATCTCTGTCCTCTATTATGTGTTTGCGGGTGCATGCAACATTACATGTGTGCTTCTTCATGCACGTTTGGCTCTGTGATTGTGTGTTTGAGCACTCGCACTAATGTGAGTCCTCATCACGGAAATGGCTGATATTAGCCATGGTTAATTAAAATGAGTAAGGACAAAGGTCAGCCACTCAGCTCTCACGTCTCTCTTCTCTAGAGAGGGAATAGATACAACACAAGTGGAGAGGAACTAAGGCATTTTTATTTGGGCACTTGGAAAAGTCTTTACAGGTAACACAGCAACGCTGTCACACTTTCACTCATGCACATTTATTTTTACCACATTTTCTTTAACCAGCGTCGCTCAGAATGTCAGAGTTTTCTTCATCTTAAATTCAGAGGGATCCATTATGGAAAGCTTGATTGCTCTCTGCGTGACGATTCTGGACCTACTTTACTCACAGTGAATGGCAGAGTGATGTTTTTGTACTCTTTGTACTTTGAAATACATGTTTACAATTGTAAATCAAAATGAGCTTCAGATTATAGTAATGGGGTTGTTCCAAAACAGAAAATGTGGATTTACTTGCTGAGAATTTTCTTGGACGCTGTCCCACTTCAATTATGCTTCGTTTTTCCGATAAACTCTCTACATGCCTTCACTTGTGAATAACATTAGATTAATGTGCAGGACATGTTCATCTCCCTTATCACTCACTGTTGCTGGTAGTTGTAAATAATTGGAGACACATAGCAAGTTGTCATGGTGCAGTTTTTGAATTGTGAAAAACAGAGATGACAGTTGTTAACATGCACAGATGTCTAATAACATAGTAGAAAATCAAGTAAAAGCGTGTGCTGTAAAATCTTACCAGAGGCATAAAAAGTCAATCATCAAGTCAGTTTTCCGTTCACAGCATCATTTCCATCATTACAACAACACAGTCATAACATACAAACCCTATAATCAGACTGGATTGCCGTTTTATTATCATTTCATTATTCAGCCTGACATCTTGTTTATGTTTTTGTTATAATTCACACCTACAAAGTCCGTGAGCATAACGCCAGACCTGTTTGAACACTCAAATATAGTAGATTCAGGATTATGTCACTATTCTCCATGCTTGCTCCGAGTCTCTCTTTTACAACACAGTTTTATTCAGTCCAGTCCTTTTCTTTTTCTTCACGTTAATAAAACTCAACACTTGCTGCAGATCTTTCCGATTAAACGGTAACCAATGCTGGCACAACTCATAATCTCAGGTCACAAATAACCAAAAACAATGCCAGATCTTTAGATGAATCCATATTTTTTATCTTGTTATCTCTCTACACTGTCCAAATTGGCCATCATCCAATTTTCCTTTCCAGTCTTCTTTCCCTCCTCCACTTTGTAGTATGAAACTGTGTACACTGGAAACTGCAATGGACTTTTTCCACTGTTTTTGGCTTTTCTTTTTTGTCCAAACAATTCATCAATCAATCCAAAAGTAATAAATAATGAAAATAATAATGAGTTTCAGCCTGAAGCCCTGATTGCTTTTATCCATATCTATTTCAGTGTCATGACAGTTTTAAAAAGATGTCTATCCTTAAATTACAACATCTGCGAGCATTAACCGCCCACACAGATATGTCTTAATCTTCCGAGTCGTAGCTTTATTTTGAAAGTATATTACTTAAAGTGTGTGTGGGTGTGTTGGTAATGCTCAAGTCAGCTGAATTAAAAAAAAAGTGCTGGTGATGGCAAGTGGACATGAACAAAAGCTTTTTGTAAGCCATCTCCTTTTGAAAATGGTGCCGTGTTAAATAGGGTAAACCTAATAAGCTGTATTTACTTTATTTCATTCTGGACATGCAGGCCATTTTGGAAATGTCATAGAAGATGAGACAATCAACTGAGTGTGAGAACAATCTAAATTCAGAGTTTAGGCCATGGCTTCTCTCGTACTAAACAGTTGGTTCTCAGAGGTGTAAATCACAACAGAGACATGGGTTCTCTCACTTCTATGCTCATCCAAGCACGATCCTCTAGGCAGTGTTTATCATACAATACAACCTTCATCAACAGAGCGATACTGTAGCTGTGAAACAGATTTGCTGGGGGTGACGCATTGGCAGGCTTCTCAGGGATACACTGGCCTTAATTGGGCAGATAAATATCACAGGCTGCGCTCCCTGGCCCTACAGCACTGTTGCATACATCACCCTGAATGCGGACTGACCACGAGCAGCGGGGTGCATCCTGCCTGTCTCATCCCTGAAATTCATCTGGTGCCCAACGCGCAATTAAAGAGCAGCGAAAGATTTCCTCCATCACTCTACTTCCTTGACTTGCAGCAGTATCTGAGTCCAGCAGCAGAAGCCCTCCTGCTTTGTAAGAGGAACCAGTGGTCAGATTTATTGATAGACCAGCACGGCAGCACGGATGTTTTTTAAAGACACAACAACCAGGCAATGCAGATAAGAGACACATTTAAAATGATCACAGATGTTGTGTGTGAACATCATTATTTGATCAATCAGTGCTCCAGAGTAACACTGTAAACAAACAGCAAGAAGTGACATCTGTATTCTGCAAAGTACAAGCTCAGGGTTTTTAATAATGAGCAATTTATTGAATAGTCATGACTTTGGCCTTTCCAAAGCCCTCAGTGGGTATGAATTGCCCCATATCACCTACGTGTTGTTTAGTCCAAATCTTCCCCTACCAGCCCCACGGGGCATCGGGAGGAAAAGCAGTCGATATCAGGCACCGTCAGAGAATGTGGCAGCTGACAGACACAAACAGCAATACACATAGTGTATGTGCACAGCTTCACTGTTTGTGGGTGTGCACAGGTACACATGCTGATACAGACAAACACACACACACGCTCTGAGAATAATCACTAATCCTCTTCAGCACTTGAACCTTGAATTGTTTGGCAGCCAGTGCTATTTATCATGGACTTATATGACTCACCAATGAGAGAAATAAATCAGGACAGAGAGAGACGGAGAAAGAGAGAGTTAGACAAACAATGAATGTATTTAGACCCTACTCCCACTAAACTTTGTTCACAAACAATGCACTGCCCCTGCTGAAAACTCAGGCTTCTTTCTATGTCGTGACACAGTCAGAGATACATTTTAATATTTCAAGGTAATAGCTTAATGCCATTACACATGCATGAACAAAGACAGAGCATTGCACGGTACCCCGATGATGATGGGTCCTCGAGAAAGCTCAAACTCTGATATTTTAAAAAAGACACTCATCGTAACTATCAAGAGCACTTTGAGAAGTATGACAGTTGACAGCTTCTGTGCCCAAAAAGGCTTTCCACATCTTTGAGACTTTATTTCCCATGAGCAACTGGGGAGCTTCAATAAAATGACATGTCTGAATGTTAGTATTTCAAACAGATGATCATTTTACACATTAAGTGATTAATTAGGTTAAAGATAAAAATGTCCCTGATCTGATGGGGTCGGAACAAGTGGCAGGTCTGAAAAGGAAGGTCAACACAGACGTGCCTTCATTCTTCATCCTTCAGCAGGAGGCGTTTGGTGTTTAAAAACAGATTGTGTAGAACTCTATGAGAAAATTATCCTTATTCTCATTTGATTAATTACTCCAGTAAAAAATGTCCTAATGAAATTATGGTCTCAATCGCTAGTTGCAAGTCTTCTACAATACAACATGATGTTCATTTAGTAAATTATTGAACAATTTAGAGTAAAATAGATGATAAAGATGACGAGTTTTTGTCTTAGTTTTGGCCTTTCAGAGTGTATTTTTAGTTCATGAAGGTTAAATATTGGTAACCTAAGAATGTCTTGTTCAGCATCCAGTTGTACTAAAAAACACTCAAGGGTGCTCTAACTTTAGCTGGTCACTGAGTGTCCCTCTCTCCATCCTCTTAATATATATTATATAATAGACAATACTGAGAAATCTTGAAATGATTTAGTTAGAGGCTTTTATTTTATTATTTAGTTAGACATTTTTTGGTCTCTCCCTGCACTCTAAATTATTATTTTTAGGTTTAAACTGTCTAACTAAACTAAAACTACACTTCTGGTTCTGGAAACCAAGATAACGCCAACAAATAATGACAAACCCAAGGCTTTATAACCTTAGTCCACAAACCAATGGGTGATGTCAGGATGGCTACAAGCACTTCTTTTACACAGTTTATTCCTTAGACAATCGTCACTTGAATATTGATAGATAAGAAGATAACATCTGAACATGACTACAGTAACACTGGAACCAAAAAAGAGCCAGTAAAAGAACACAGCAGCCGCCCGCTGAGCCAAGCTCCTCCCTACCACTGGATGTTGTATGCGTCTGTTAGCTGCCAACTGCTCTCTCCCCATTAATCACGACCCGGTTTCTAAAGTTTGAACTTTGACCTTTAGCGCTGCATCAAGGCTCAGTGACAGATGGAGAAAGAGCTTTGTGTCATCACATCAGATCATCCATTTCACACACACACGGAAACACACACGGGCTGAGAGTTGAGATGCACGGAGGATCACCCGTAGCAACGGTCGTTTGTGTCACCGGCTGATATTTCGTTGTTGGGAAGCAGCTTGCCCTCTGACAGTCTCAGTGTTTCACTTTGACAATAAACTATTTGAAATGAGCCTTGTGCATGGCTGCGGCTATCAAAGACACTTTGTAGCCACACAGCTAATTGAAAAAACCAGTGATCATCCTTGAAAGCAAAGCAGAGTGGCCCATGCTGAGAAATTTTGTTTATCATAAGCAAGATGCTGAGGCTGAAAGACACTGATTAGCATGAATAAATTAGAAACTATTTCAATAAGTGGGTGATAGCTTATCTTTGAATTACATGCCCAGTGCAGCTCTCCCATTGAAGATTAATTGCCTCTCACAAGGTATTTCGAAAAGTTCATTTTCATCAATTGATTTCCCTTAATTCATGAATTCCCCAGAAGTGCATGAAATTGGTAACAAGCTCTCCATAATCACGCTTTCTGCATCGTTAACTTCATTGGCAATTTCTCATCATATGTATTGGTTGTGACATTTGCGGAAGCATGTTATTTTTGCACCATTAGGTCATGACAGGAATATTATCATAAACTAATGGTTAATTACAAGTTGAACAAAAATGGTGTTCAGAGTTTCCTCGGATTTCTGCAAGGCGCAAAGCTTGTTTCCAGCATGTTTGATAGTGGAACATTATATTCTTTTTATCGTTCTGATCAGCTCACTATCTGCCATTATAATTACTGACAGAAGATTATTATGACCAGCACATACGCATACAATAATGAAACAACTGACATCAGAGGCTGCTCCACTGAAAAAACAAGAACGTGGACATGGTGAAAATTGTTTCATATGACTCTGGCAACATCTGTACTTTGCAGGGAACATTTTGGAGGCTCGAGGTAGTCTTGTCTAATGCTTTTTCTTTCTCCAAAGCCATCATCACTTCACCGGTACATTATTGTTTCCACAGTATTGGGGTCATTTCTGTTTCGGTCAGAGACAGGAATGCTGCCTCCAAGCAAAAAAAGTGGGCCACTGAAATAAACCTTCAGGGTTACAACTAAAGTAATTGGCACAGATTTTGTTGTAAGAATTTACGCCAGGTGCATTTACAGTGATACGGTGAGAGGTAGGTGCTTATGGAGACAGAAATAACAATTGGGTCACACCTATACAAAAATATCTACTGTACTACAGAGGAATCCCATGTTAAAGACAATTGTTTGCATGTTGAAGACAAACATTTGAGCCACGAGACAAATATTTATATTAAAAACACATCTCGGATGTCTTGGATCGGATGCAGTATTGATATCGGTATCAATACCGACACAATTCACTCATCAGACATTGGACTGATGAGTGAAGTTTTTATTACATTATCTGAACGTGTTTTTCTTTTACTTTATTTCAAATGCTCACTTAGCAATCCTATTGAAGCAGTTGCCACTAGACTCTTTGAAATTAACTTCTCTCATTACTGTTGAACACGTATACATATTACATAAAGACTTACTTGTAGGTGATAATGTATTGCTGTGCACTTAATTTGTGCAAATTATTCAGCATATTAAAGGAGTTGCCATAGCAATTTACACTCCTAAATCTGTTTATATGTGAAGCCTACTCAACCCACACTTCAAATAAATTGTTTAATTTAAATGTAATGCAAATGGCAATGCAATGCTAATTTTATGCAAAAACAGCTCTGGTATTGGTTTTCATATTGGCAAATTTCCAATTCAGGTATCAGAATCTGATTTGAAGTGAAGAAAAGTGGATTGGTGCCGCCCTATTATACAGTATATCATCATATAGCACTGTTCCCACACTATCACACACTATCATTGGACCCTCTGGCGGATTCCTGCAGTACATTAATGGGGTAAATCACTGGATTCATCATATGTAATGATACCATTATGAAATAATGTTCATCAGCTAATGTGCACTTGCTGGGAATATATTTGTGTCTTTAGTCGCTTGCTGTCTGCTACAACTCCTCACATATCAATTCTTTATTAACCTACCCAACATCTTAGCCACAAGGAGATCTTAGAATATGAAGAGATGCCAAAACCAGACAAGCAATAAGGGCTGATGAGGTTTTATGTCTTGGCCCTGCCGTTCCAGCACTTAGTCCACCTCCTCTATTGCTGCTGGGCTCAAATAAATGGAAAGAAAAAGAAAACATCTCTTTTTCGCTGAACATTTTTATTGCTTTTTATTATTGGCGTATGGTTGTGTGTGTTTTTCTGTTGGAAATGATTGAGATTGATATGTTTAATAACGGCATGAGAGAGCAGCAGGTGATATTGCAGGTGAAGCTAGAGTGACTTTCAGAGTTGATGCGCTGCAGTCAAATACTGCATAAGACTTCGCCAATGCAAATACATAGACACAAGCACAACATGCTGTAAATCCAAAAAGTCTTTGATTTTTGAAGATTTTTGTAAAATACATACAAGTCAACTGGCAACACCTGAGGGTTATGGAATGTTGAAAGCCGTGCAGAAACAAACAAACATACAAGGCCAAGACTTTTTCTAGCCTCTTAAATTATTTAATTTTGTCCATCCAGCGAAAGAGCCTTGCCAATAATGACAAATTTCTCTTTTTACTTGAATGAACTTTTTCCAAAGTTAAGTACTACAAATTATCTGTGCCTGCTTTATGACACTGCAAATGGAGGTAATCCCTTTGAGTAATATAATCTGTCACTGTTTATGTTTAGTTTCCGTGTCTGACACCTAATTAACGGGCTGGAAGTTGGTTCTTTCTTGCTGCCTGCAGTGAGGAAAGGGAATTGAAAACCTTTAGGAATAGCTGTGTGGGAACTGTCTCATTACTGAGGTTTATATTACACCCCACAAACACAGGTATATTTTACAGGTATATTATGATCCATCAGTATCAATGTCATCTCCAACATCTTGCGGTTTAGGGAAGCTTTGGGATAGGTGAGTTTCAAATTGCAAGGAGCTATTCAAAGATCTCCTAAGGATTTCTTCACCATATCAAGCAAAGCTGAAAAGTAAAACTCAAAGCTGCCCCTAATCCAATTTCAAAGTGCTGCTTGTTGTTGATTAAAGACAATCTGTCCTCAGATCAGTAAACATCTGCTTTTTATTAAAACCATTACATCGTGTTGTGTTTGGACAGGAAATAGGCTCGAGGCAGTTGCAGCACCTTTATTCCTTTGTTTGGTTTGTGTAGGAAGGTCTTGGACAAATGAAGGATCTGAATTGCAGAAAATGAAGCAAAAGTTTTTGTGTTTTTTTTTTTTTTCACTCTCACACTCAGCTCTCCCCGACTCGTCTACCTCCCCAGTGCCTATACTGCCATCCATTACAACAAGTGGCCGGGCTTCCCCTCTGTGCTCTAATTGGAAATCTGGATGTCAGTAGGTTTAGCCAGTAATGGGGTCCTGCAATTTGGTAGCAGAAGTCATCCTGGAGAGACCTGTCAGAATTCAGAGAAGAGCCCAGTTGTGTGCATCCCACTTTGCAGCTCCAGAAGAAAACCCCTGCATTTTAATAGTGCAGCTGTAAGCATTTCCGTAATTCAAGGTGGCGTCATTAGAGGCTTATTTATTCACCCGAGGCGTCTGCCAGGAGCGAGATGACGACGCCCAGATCAGCTGTGGCAGCTCACTCTCAGCACCTCCTGCAGGGCTGGAGAAGGAGGAAATTAGAGAGGAATGGGCAAACATGACAATCATGGCATCGTTACTGAATTAGCACCTAAAGAAAACAACAAGCTGTGTGTGTAGGTATTGAGGGGTGGGTTATAATGCATTGTTGTTCAAGAGGCAGCACAGTCACATCTGCCTCTGATGTTTCAAGAGGTGGAGGAGGTGTAAAAGGGGTCATATGGGGCACTCAGAGAGATGCACCCTTGGAAAAAATAATGTTAATGGACTTTGCAGGCTTTCAAGGTAATCTAACAACATAACCAAGAAATTGGCAAGTGTGGATTCCCGCAACAGTGCCTAAGAGGCTTTTCAAAGCAGGGACGAACATCCATGTGAGTAATTTGTACATAACACGTGACAACAATCTTTCACTAACCTACTATAACCAAGTCAGGGGTGCACCATCAGGAGAGCTAGGCAAATGTTTGAAGCCCCCAGAAAAATTTGGAGGGGGCAAACAGGCTGGCTACCACATTGCTTATTAACATGTAATTATTGTTATTTGATTTGTTCAATCAGTACAAAAAGTGTAAAAATTACTATTTGTAGCTCTACGGGATCTTTCCTGGAGGCAGTTACTTATGTGGACTTCGCTGGTTGCCTGACAACTGTTCAGAGCCAATAAATAGTGCATATATATAACCCTCCAACAATGTTGAAACGCCATTATTACTCTCTTTGTACGACGAGTTATCAAACGTTGATTTGTGAGTTTTAGACATGCTTGTAGTCAGATTTTGTAACTAATGGTTTTTCGTGAGGCTATTGATCTTCTTATCTGAATCTCTGCCATAAAGTGATTGAACATTACTTTCTAGATGTGTAATTATGGCTTTCAGAATTAATCAATACTCATGAGATCCTTCAAATGTTCTTTGCAAGGTTCTTCATTATATTGATATTCATATCTAGCTTTGGGTACTTAACTACTGTATGTGTCAGTGTAACTGCAATGCAGTATTTTATACTGCAAAGATCCTTGTGAAATTGGAGTAAAAGATAATTGCATGAAACACTTTGCAGAAACACATTGCAAGTGTGTTCCCACTTAAACTGTGCAATACTACATAGCATGCCAGTAACTCCAATTAAAAAAGGAAAGCATGCACTTGAAACACACTGCCAAACATTGATTGGGTCAAGGTATTTTCCATGCTGCTTTCTGAGGGATGCACTGACATTGAGTATGCCTAAAGAATTCACGGTATCATTTCAGCTCAGAGAGGAACATTGTCATTGCTGACACAACTTGTTGACTCGGTTCCTTTCATTCAATCCAGGTGCATTTTCTCTATTTCCGTGTGAAATGTGACACAAAAAGCAGAAAATCACCCCAGCCAACGTGACCGAAGGTTGACTGCTGTGATTCTGTTTGCAAATTTTTCGCATATTTGCTCTCTCTTTCTGTATCACACTGGTGTGAAACAGCTGTAATGGTAGAGCTAACTCAAACCCCATTCACTGTCAATGTCCTCACTACAAGGTTAAGGCTGTGTCCTCTCTGCTGTGTTGACTTTTAATACTGCCATTGTTTATAGTAAGTCAACTGAACTGAACAATTCTATTCAATCCACCTCTCTCTCTCACACACACACACACACACACACACATCCAGCATCCATATGAATAATTATTGTGCAGTATCAACAGTTATAATGTGGTCTGAAATTACCCGGTAATAAGTTTCACCATTAAGAGACAACACTGAAAAGCAAACAGAGCACTTTAACTGCTGCAGCCACTTGGTAACTTGATTTACTCATTAGTGGGTGTGGAATTTCAAATAGATTTAAGTTTCTATTTGCCAAATGGAAACCCCCTTTAGCCCTCAATATCAAGTGTCCATCCTATGTCCCCTCAGCTACAATACTTGCAATGTCTCCGCATTGTAACCTAGCAACGAGACTCTCACTTATATAAGATCTTGTTTAGGATGCTTTCTTTTTTTAATGAGGGACAACAGATGGCAGAATCATATATTTGTTTATGCATTAGCTGTGTCCAAAGTCCCTCTTTCACTTCTCCTCACAGAATAATAAATGCTTCATGCTGAACACTGAGCAGTAAGTTGAGATTTAAAAAAACTTTTGAACCGTCAGCAATTTGCTCTATATCTGTCAGCCTAACTGCAAGAGCTTGAATTGTGGTCATTTTTTTTTAGCAAAATTAGGTAAAACATGCATTTATTTTTGTTGTAAAACTTATTTTTTTAAGATTCTACAAATCCATGACTCAATTAGACTTTTAGATTTTAAGGTTATGATTTCATTTCAATTTCAACTTTTTTCAGCACTGAGAGCCTTGCCATTGTTATCAAGTCATAAATCAATAATGTATATAAATAATGAATATGACACTTTGCATATCATTATGTGCACTGTGGTGATGCAACAGGTGTAACTGTTATCTAGCCACCAAAGTTTCACTACTGAATAACCAACTAGCTGCTATTACTGCTATTTTGTGAACCAGAGCTGATGTTGCTGCTAACTTTGGGGCTAAACCCCATCACTTTAAACAGCAGGTGGCAAGTAGCAAGACATGAGAACTTTGCTTGCGTCCCGAGGAACTTTTATTCACCAGCAAATAGCCTAAAGTGTACACACACTGTCCATGCTATCTTCACAACTATAACATCACCATCACACACACAATATCTCTCGCTCTTTCAAACGCACGTTACAAACTTTACTTTTTCAGTCAACCATGCACTTGTTGTTTACATAACTCGATGAGAAGGCAAAATGTTCCCCACTTCTGTTACTTGCTACCTAAAGCAGCTTTGGTTACCCCAGGTCTGAACTATTTGATGGGGTCCAACTAAAATAGTTTTTTAAAGACATGAAACAAAAGCATGCGTTATTGTCTGGTGAATAAATTACTGCTCTGTTCTTCAAAGACATTCCCATTTGCCTAAAGTTTGACTGATTTCTATTGATCTTTTATTCTGTTTGCTGGACTTTTTGTTATTCTCAGCTGGAGCAAATACAGTAAAGCAACAGAGCTACAGTAGCTCCGAGCAGAAAAACTGAGGGCTCTTCATCTGAACCTTTGAAAACCCCTCAGTCCCTGCCAGGGAGAGATAGGATCAGTAGACAACCCCAACATTTTCAATTTTGTGCTATCAGACACTGAGGAGATGTGTCAACACTGGGGTCCTACAGCAAGTAAACACAGGAGTCTGACAAGCAATAACCTAGATTCAACATCGCCTCTGGTCCTCTCCTACTGAAGGTCTGCCACTTTCATCTCATTTAGATCCAGATCTGTTGATCAAAAATGACGCCTATCCCCCCCGCAAAACAGAAAACACCAGTGATGAGAATGTTTTCCAGGGTCCCTGATATCATTGAGGGCTGAGCCTGTGTGGCTGGGTCAATAACAGCGCAGCGGGTACCATTTGTGAAGCATAGATGTTTTTGTTTTTTTCCCTTGCACCATAGAGGTTCCAGCTATAGTATTGATGCTTTTAATGATGCGCCATCCTGTATTTGACTGTAGGCTATTTGCTCTTAATATACAATTAGTGAACACAGTCAGTGCATTCAGATTATGGCCTGTGTTTATGGGCTTAATGCTGATGAGAAGTGGGTTCAGACCACAAATCATCATTTCCAGAGCAGTAAAAATGTTGGTTTATTTACTTTTCTTTTGCTCCATAGATTCCAAAGAAGTTTGGACATTGTCTGAAACGTAGGGGAGGGGAGACAAAACCAGTAACTCTAAATCAGTGCAAAAACATATGGTGTATATTGTCATTATTCATAATGTATGTTCTTAGCCACATCCTCTGCATTGTTGCTCATAATAGAGTGAAGAGGAGGGTTGCTGCAGCTAAACTGGACAGAGCTCAATGACAAAAGAGACCATGTGACTCCAAAAAGTGTTGGTGGGTCTATAGAGGAACTCTGGAAATTGTTGAATCAACTTTTCTTTTGTTAGTTTTTTAGCAGGCATCAGGAGGGATCAGAGGGTAGAATAGTTTGAAGCCCCAGTCGACTGAGAAGCCATTACTGTATAGCACAGTCCACTGCAGAAAAGCTCCCTCAGAGATTCAAATCTTGCAGATTAAAATAGTGTCTCATAAGCCTGTATGTGTGTGCAAGTGTGCATGTGCCCATGTGTCTGCATGTGTGCTTGGCTGAATGTGATTAAATGCCTTTGTGGGAGGCTGCATGTGTGTCTGCGTGTGTTTTGAGCAGCCTAAATACCGAAGCTTTTAACATCAAAGCTCCAAGAGGATTTAAGTGCCCAGAAACTTGTCAATTATGATTGTAAGTGATGTCCAGCAGGGACTGTTGATGAGCTGCCCTCAATAGAGAAGAACTTTTCTTTCTCAAAAAGTATGCTTTTTAGGTTTCTAAACCACCAAAAGTATAGCCTTGTTCCAGACCTATGAATCACTGCCCACGTCTTTTCTTTTTGTTGAGTGGTTCAAAAAGGCCTGGTTTTGTTTCAGTGAATAACTGTTTGAGAAATAACTAAGCCTATCAAAGCCTTTGTGGGTGGGACTAAATGACTGCCAAGCTCTGTCAGTAAATATTAAACATTGTTACGGCCAACAGCTTAATCACTGCTCATGATATATTTAACTGTCTAACTATAAAACAAACACAGATAAATCATGTGCTTGATGATGTCATTGTTTTAAAAGAAAGGTGAGCTTATCCTGCACTGTAAGCAGATTCAGGCTACTGAACACATGCATGGCTGACATAATTACACACAATTGAGAAAACTATAGTACAATGAGAAAATATTCTCTCTGTGTTGCTGAAAAGTTTGCTGTTTAGCTAGCTAGTTTACCATCCTAACCTGCATGTAACTGTGTGTCTGCTTAAAGGGCAACAACTATTTGTATTTGGTTCAATATATCATGTTAAGTTTTTTAGTGTCCATGTCAAACCAATATGGCTTCTAGGTCCCTCGAAATACCTATTATTTTCTGTGTTTGGCAAGTGGAAAATAATTTAACAAGATGCCCATGTCATACGCATTAATGGAGTCTGAATATTGTGTCAGTAGGCGATATGAGGGGGGCTGCCATCCCCCTTGTTAGCAAAATGACCAAAATGATCTTCCTTGTTAACCTCTTTAAATCCACCTTTCAGGGTAGGGGGACAATTTTGAGCCAGAGCTTATTACAGAAAAACTGTGAGGCCAAAATGCATGTATGAGGATTCATTTAAATGGTAATATTTTCTAGTTTCTGAAATTGTGCCTTTTTAGCAATGACTACAACAACCCTTCTCATAACTGTGGCCAGCAGGTGGGTTTTTAAGAGGTTAAACTTGCCATCTCCCCTCTCCATCCCCTTGCAGCTGAGAGAGTGCAGGGGCAGAGGGGTGGTTTAGTTGAATATGTTAGTCAGCCTTTCTCATGGATCTTTTATTTGTCTGAGGTTTATGCAAGTTGTAAGAACATGTATGGCTTAGAAATATCAGTAATTGTGCAATGTGTTAGAGGACTGCATTGGGAGGAGAGGCGGGGCCATCCCCCTGTCCAAAATTTTTTTTAAATCACCGACTGCTTACTGTGATTTTACCCTAGAGAGGGGTCATTTAAGTCCAGCATGCACTTTATCTTCTTGCTCAAAATGGGAACACGAGCCAGATCTCAGTATGAAGATATCCACCATTACTCTCTAAGGCTAATATTAGATATGGATGATGTTGGTGGATGAGCCAAAGGTTGCAGATTTGAAATGCTAATCTTGTTTGTGATTTTTCCTTTGTTTTTTTTCTTCTAGTTCCTCCCAAGATATATGACATTTCCTCCGACATCACGGTAAACGAGGGCAGCAATGTGTCGCTCATCTGTACAGCCAGTGGGAAACCCGAGCCAAGCATTTCCTGGAGACACATAACCCCATTAGGTGAGTTCACTTCACCTCTCACATCCCTATGCTAATGAATGGGTGGGTGGATAAATGGATGGACGGACGTATGGATGGATGAATTGAGAGATGAAATGAGGAGGCATGGACAGGATCAATAGGTGATAGACCGAGGACGAGAGAGGACTGGTAGTTGTGTTGCAGATGAAGAGATGGAAGGGGGGAGGGGATGGAGCAAGAAATGGAAGAGGTTGGATGGATTCATGACAGAAGGAGGGAGGGGGGATGGAAAGATGTAATAATATATTCAAGTATACAGTATCATGGAGACAGTAAGACCTGGCTACATATTGAGCTCCTGCAGTGATGTTGCCATTTAGCTTCCTGTATTTAGGGGCAGAATAATCAGCTAATTCGGAGGTTTTCCCCAGGGGGGCTGCCAGCAGTTTAAGAGGAGACTCGGTGAATAGAAGTGAAAAAAGCTATTACAGTAGTTGTAAAAAAGAAGATCACATAGAATAGACCAAATATGTGTGATCTGGTTAGAAAGTTAATTCATTCATTCATTCAGATACAGTAGTTTTACTGTTTCTCCAACTTTTCCAGTAATAATTGCTTCCGGACAGACCTTTCTCATCTATGATTATGTAAAAGAACAATATTAGGCTATCTCGGCTTGAATATTGAGTATCTATATAATCAAATCACATAATTATGATTCAATAGGCATCCAAGGATTTGAGCGTAACTAAACAAGTAAACTAAGGAGGGGTGAGGTGGCATCTTTTCCAATCCTTGCCTGAGGGGTGGGCCACAGTCTCAGACTTTGAAAACCCCTGGGCTATTTCATGTTATTTCTTTAAACCAGTTATAAAAAAAACACTCCGACCAACTCGCCTTAGCTCTGAACAGCTGGAGAAATACAATGATAAAATAAGGGGATTTGTGTTGTTGTTATAGTTTTAAAAAATGGCATATATGCAAACTGTGAAATTTGAAATGTCACAATGAAATAATAATTATCGAAAAACTGCTACTGGTATGTCGACACCTCTCGGCTATGCTTAAAGAATTTCATGAGTAGTCCACATAAGCAAATAATGTGCAGTTTCTTAAAGTAGTCATGAGGTAAAAATAATCAATTTGAAAAGTGATGAACCTTGTAAACTCTGTGGACATCCTATAATATGCAATAAGCCAGGGTTTTCCCCAGTGTATTGCAAGCCCAGATTGTTATACAATGCAATGCAAACTACTTTATGTCAGCAAGTGTGCGGTCGACCAAGAGAGAGAGAGAGAGTGGGAGACGGAGAGAGAGTGTGTGATGGTCACTAAGTTAGCAGTAATGTTATAGTTTAAAGTAGCAGTGCAGTGAGTGAATAAATAAAGACCCAAGCCAAGTTCTCGAGTCTGGCTGAAACCCTCAATGAGTGTTTTCTCCAAAATGTTGAAGTAGTCTTTTAACTCTGGATCTTGAATGTGACCTGATGTGCTGATGCACAAACTGTGTCTGGCATAATTGAAAATCTTTCAGCAGCCTGTATTAATGTATATATAAGCTAGCTGAATAGCTTTGTTTCAGCCTGTTAGTTACCTTGACGGCAGGACCTCCATCGGATATTACTTTAAGTAATGAAATCAACAGAAGGAGAAAATAATCTCTTTTAAAATTTTAATACAGCTGTCTTGGAAAATATGTCAGTATTATGATGTATAAATATGAGTATTCAAAAATTTTCAAATTTTCCTATTTCTTACTTCCATGCATAGTCAAAACCAACTTAACTGAGTCCAAGTCAAGACCAAGACCTGGTTCAGTCGAGTCTGAGTCAAGATTAAGTCCAGAGCAGAGTCCTGTCTAAGACCATAATAGCTATAAGTGTGTTTACAATGTTAATATAGTGATTAAGGAGTTAGCGTAGAAAGACTGACCGATCTTCTAAAATCCAACTAATTGGGCGCATCGTGTTGGTAAAATCAGCCAATCAGGGAACATTTGGAACTGATCAGGAAACAGCAGCCAGGAACAACTTGACAAGTTCTCAATAACGGGGCCGAGACCATGGCAAATGCAAGACTTCAAAGAAGTGGTCTTGAGACCAGACTTGAGACCAAAACTGGGCTTGAGCACCACAGTCATGCTTACCAAACAGTGAAAGAGCCTCTGTTTCTGTTACTTGCTGTAGGCAGCAGATAATTTGTTACCACAACACATTCTGCCACAAAATCAAACACGCTGATGTGTATGCAAGATTTATAGTATTAAAATTGCTCTCATCACTGCAGGGGGGACCCCAAATTGTAAACTCTCATTTAGGATGCATTAACAAAGAATTTTTTTTTTTATTATTATTATCATTAATTTATTTAGGTGGCAGTCAGAGTACACATACACCATTAAGTGCTTTGAATACTGAATCCTCCCTTTGAAAACTCATTCCAAAGCATTTAACTGTTGCTGCAAAGCCCCCACCCAGCCACTTCTAGTCCTCCCTCATTTTCATATTAATGGATTAGAGCATGCTGTGCTTATCTGATAGCTGTGAGGATGACTGCATTTATCTTATGGCTGTCAAATCCTTCTCTCTGGTGTGCTTGCCCTGATTGCGTTAGGGGAGTTTTCAGAAGATGATCAAAAGAGCCATCCTCAGAGTCCGAGTGGCAGTCACTCATTCTACTTTGAAGTGTCCACACTTTGAAGTTTGCCAGGGAAGAAATGATATGCTGGTCAAATGAAAGGGCCCGGGACTAAATGTAATCACAGACTGTCTCCTAGCACATCAGAAAGGAAGCCATTTGCCACGGGATCTTTGAGTCGGTTATTGTAGTAAGGGCGTTTTGTCCAAAGGACGTGGTACAACTGAAAGGTTGTAATAGGCTAATTACCTATCGATGGAATTCCATTAAATCTGTTGGATATGCAGAACAGTCTGCTCCAACCAGTGCACAGGCGACCTGAATATGCACCCACAGCATATGGAAATATTTATCTACAGTTATGAATGACCCATCAGATAACTGCAGACCTCCAACTGCCAGCTTAACCACTTGAGCTACCCTTGTCACACACAAAAAAAAATATTGAAATAAGATAAAAATGCAAACGTTTTTTTGGGATTAAAGAAATTGCAACAGGTGATTCATTGCAGAAAGTAAACATGGTAATGATGAGAGAGTTACACAATCTATCAAGTTGAGATGGGGAGTTTTTTTTGGGAAAAAACCTAGTATAATTTAATTATTTATGCAAAAATAAAAAAAAAAGCATTCATTTGCATTCATCACCACATTTGCTTTGGAAATTGTCCATACTTATGTTTCAGTAAAGGTTTATGGAGATTAACATAAAATGAAACTTTGTTAATTTCTGCATCTGAACATCACATACAATGCATGCAGAAAAAGAAGTTTGCTACTAATACAGACAATACAAACAAATACATTTTGTAAGTCGAACACCACGGAAAATTCCCAGGGAACCCTTTTGTTTTATCTATTTGCTGCGCTATTAACTGCTATCTATGTGTTGAATGGTTTGGTTGTTTCTTTTTATTTGCTTATATTTAAGCTTTTTACAAGTATTGTAATGTCTTGATCTCTCAGTATCTGCATTTGAAAACAGTGATTTAGTTATTTATTTAAGAGATTATTATTTGTATTTACATCACAATCTATGGAAAAAAAAACTTTAGTATCAAGAACAGGATAACAAATCTTTCACTTCACTACACCTGTAGCACAAAAAATTGGGCTGGCTATATTTAGTAGAGGCAATTGCTTTCATTGACGTGAGGCCACACAGGTGAAATGGCTGTAAAGTGGCAAACATGTCTACATGGCAGGTTTTTATTTGCCGGCCTGACTCTCTTCAGCACTCAGCCATTTTGGGGTGGGGGAGGGGATTTTTTGCACTGTAGATAGTTCTGCTGCAGCAGTCAGTGAAGTTTGACAGGATGATAAATTGCCCTGACTGACTGTCAAGTTCCTATTCCCACTCCGACTGTTTTGTGTTTGCATTTTTTCCTTCTCTCCCCTTCCTGCCAACCAGCAACCTGCCAGCTAATAATAAACTTTGTGCATCCAGTGAAGTGTGGCCATAAACTGTTTATTGAGATGATAATTTGGCTCAGTATGTGTGCATATAAAGGCAGTGCATAGCCTTCAATTAGAGGGATGCAAACTGAAGCAAGTACTTGTAACACACAGATCATTTTTGTTGACATGCTACCAAGATAGGGAATTGTGCCAGCATATGTCTGAGGCTTAATGTGTTTAAAGAGCCATTGCTGTTTTGTGTAACAGTTTAATTATCTGTGTAAAAATTGTGCTTGACAGTAAAGTCCTCGGGAGTTTGTGGTGATTGCTACATGATAAGGTCGCTCATGACTGGAAAGTCCTCTTATCAGTTGTTAAAATTCGGGTTTGCAAAGTGAATATTTCAAGTCCTCCCTACCCTTATTATCGGCCACTGATGTGCCCCTGAGTAAGGATTGAACCCCCGGCTGTACCAGCGCTGCAGCTCAGTCACCAGTTGAACAGAATTAATGGGAAGCTGCCAAGTTTGTGTGTATCACTGCGATCATTCTGGACCCCGCAGCTCCTCCCCCAGGATTCTGATGTTCTCCAACAACTTGCATGCTAAGATACGAGCTGAATTTAATGGAGGAATACCATTAGAAGAAGTTCAGTTGTAATACTCCCAGAAGCCACTCTGTCATTATTAATTCAGCTCTTGACATTGCTACTTACTTTACTCCTAAGCTCACAATAGCTTGGGTGACATGTCAGCCTTTCAGGGTATTGCTTACGCATGGAGTACTGTGCTGTGGTTCCTCACCACTCATTTCATAGGTCATAGGGAGGGAGGGGGGTGAAATAGCCTTTAACATAGCCTGTCTCAGGCTGGTTTGGTTGGTGGATGGCTGTGCAAAATTGCTTTGATAAGCTTTTTCAATTGAGATTTGAATCCATGGGATAGAAGTGTGACCTTTGAAAAGGCTGACTAGAATACTAGAATACATATTTGATTGTTTCCTGTGATAGGACTCAGCTGGGACACATTTTTTCTCTCTCTCTTTCCAAGCAGTCACTGTACATATACCAGCCACATACTGTATATAAATATATTTATTTATTTTTGTGCCTTTTTATTTAAGTGCACAAGGTGCATCTTCCCCAGAACACCTCTCCAGGAAACAGACAGCAGCACCTTCTACACTGACAAGTTACTACAGTATGTGTACTGTAACTTACTCAAAGCTGGATCCAACAGAACTTGCTTGGTCCTGAACTAAGTGGCAGCTGCATACGTACAGTAGCTAAGTCAGTGTGAACGTTGCAATGAATTATTAAAACTTGACTTTATATTACTGCTACATACTTTGAGTTGTGCCTGCCATGTCGCACTGAAATTTGGCAGCTCTTTAAGAGATGCTAAGTAAGTTCCTGGCAGTCTGTTCACCAGGGATCTCTCATTCACCACTGGCTTCATGTTTTCCATGGTTTGCAATGAACTGATGCGTGGTTCAAGGGGTGACACTTAGGCATGCTTTAAGCACGATGGGAGGTGAAAGATAAAGAGTTAGGCGCTGCATTCCAAATTTCAGATATCAACAGCGGGAGCCATTTCCAACACTTCCCATTCAGCTGTTGTTCAGCTGGGCTGAGTTGAGCTGAGTATTGTGGACTAAAGGGGCGCTCAATGGGCACATGCTTTATTGGAGTGTTAGTAACGTGATGAATAGTGGACCTTTTCTAACTAAAATGTGATATTGAGTTACTGCCACTCTGCACATATGTAACGGCAGCTGGCAGCCAGAGATGATTTCCTCCCTGGCAAGAGACTTTATTTTTTTAAACTTGCCTGACTTTCCTCGCCCGGTTATTTTCATTCGGGTTTAATCTGGGCAGTTTTGGCTCTGCAGGTAGAGACCAGCCCGCTTTGAAAGAGGAGGGACTGATATGTTCAGTGGTGGAAAAGTATTCAGATCCCTTACCTAAGTAAAATTACTGATACCACACTGTTAAATTACTCCACTAGAAGTAAAAGTCCTGCACTCAACACTCACTTAAGTAAAAGTATATTATCAGATTATTTGTATCAATGCATTTGATCTTCAAGAAAAGAAAAGAAAAGAAAAGAAAAGAAAAGGGCAGCCATGGCCTACAGGTTAAGAATCGGGCTTGTTGCCGTTCGAATCCCAGGACTGACGGGTCACGGACTGAAGTGCCCTTGAGCACAGCACCTAACCCCCACATGCTTCCCAGGCGCACAAACTGCTGCCCACTGCTCCTAAGCATGGTGTGTTCACTGGTGTGTTAAAGGTTTAAGGATGGACAAATTCACTGCTCGCTGTTTCAGTGTGTGTGCCAGAAAACTGAAGCTTAATCCTAATTTATGTAAGCAGCATTTTGATTTTAACTACGTAAAATAAGCTTACAGTTATGGGGTTTCATCTAAAAAAAAATGTCTGATCAGAAAGTTGTTTTTTATGTTAAATATTGACCTGAAAAGTAACTAAAGCTGTCAGCTCAATGTAGTGGAATAGAAAGTACAATATTTGCCTCAAAATGTGGTGGCATAGAAGTATAAAGTCACATAACACGGAAATACTCAAATAAAGTACAATTACCTCAAAGTTGTTGCACAGTACTTGGGTAAATGTTCTTAGTTACACTCTGCCACTGGATATGTTCATACATATATTGCATGTCCATATTTTTTTTTAACTTTTCATGGTATAAGCAGCCTGATTGATTGATTCTACATAGTTCTATGCAAAAAGATTTGTGAAGGTGTTTGACTAATTATCCCTATGTGTCTAATATCCTAACCTTGTAGATATAGACAGATTGGTTTTTGTTCCATTCTCGTTACAATTCATCACATCTTGTAAGAGACACTTATTCTGAATACATACAAAGTGAAACATGGTTAAAAATAATTTCAAATACTTATAGCAGTGTGTTAAGTATTCAGGCTTCGGCCAAGCTAGACAGATTGATTCAATTCCACGCACTGTGGTGGCCAAGACAGTTAATTAAACAGTAAGCACAGCTGAGCTCTGGTATTGAGTCAACTTTGTGCTCAGTTGTTACACACTACAGTATGTTCCAATTTAATGGTTAAGTAAGAAGTATGTTATATCTTTAACTTAAATCCTCTGAGAGATTCTGCTATCAATACATAGTTTATTTTTTATTATAACTACTTTTTTGCTGACCCACTACTTTTAGTGGAAATTCACCATATAGTTTTTTGAGTAAACTAATGAAATGCATGGTATATTTGGACTGTAATCTGGAAATTGTTATGCATTGATTCTTATGCACCAAAGTAATGTGTTTTAAATTAAGTGCAATGATAAAATATTTTCCTCAGCCACACTTATTTAGCTTTCTACTCCACGTCATTATTTGCTGAAGCTTTTTTCCCAAAATCACAGTCAAACAGATCTTTCAACCTAGCAGAGTCCAGGGCCAGAATTTGTGTTTCTCTGCCTACAGTGCATTTGGCTAAATATGTCAGTAGAGAAAGTAACAGTGAGGTAATTCCACGGGTCACTGAGGTGGCAGCACATGCAATCAGACATGACTTAAGGCTCCTTTGGCCGAGTTCCACCCTCTGGATTTTAGCGTACTCGGATTGACAGCCAGGGAGCAGGGGTAGGGGTTATGTATCAACACAGACTAACAGCCTGTTTTTCAGGCAGACCCTGCGCAACGTGTGATTCTACCCCTAGTTCTGGCCCACACCTTGAGTTGGGGCCAGAAGGCAACAGCACACAATGTAGCAGCGTGGGTTGTTCTCCATTTTCAGGAGTTAAAAGGATAAATTGATGTAGAAAATGCTGCTCTATGCTATAATGGATTCTTCAGCGATGCCTGCCCTATCTGTGTATTGCAGCCCTGAAGGAAGTGTACTCACAGCTCCCCTACACAATGTGGGAAATTGCTTACTGCAACGCGACTTAGCAAGCATTGGCGCTGAATGTGAAATTAACCTCGCTATGATTTCTTTAATTTGCTTGGAGTGACATCTCCCTCAGGTGAGAAGGGCCTCTGTCAGTCTCTCAAATATCTCAGCACGCACTCGTACACAACTCATGTTAGGTCTCTTGGTGGTTTTATGTTACTCACACCAACAGTAGAGGTTATTTTCTTCCATTTTTATTCTTTATATTTCTTCAGAATACATAATGCCTTGTCTGTTTTGTTTCCTGCAATGTCAAGGTTGGGCATTCAACATATAATGTTCTTCAAAGTATATATCAAGGATGGGATTCTTGTTTAATGGCTCCTGTGACCTTTGCAAAGCCCTCTTCCTGCTGTAATCGATAGGAATACCATTTGCAGCCTGGGCAGGATGATGCAACTAAATATATTGGCTTCATTTATCAGGAAAGACTGCAGCCTAATTAGATTTTTTCAAATGGAAATTTGTCCATTTGTTTCAGAATTATCTGCATCTGTGTATTTGTTCAAACAGGAGGCCGTCGACCATATCTGCTCAGGGAATAAGCTAATTATGAGATAAATGTTACAATATGAAACTTTCAATACGTCTTGCATTAATGCTCATAATTAAGCCACGCACATAATGTAATAGCATATCCTTTTGTTTTGCTGCATGTTTACAATATTCTACATTTCATAATATTTTAATAGGGTTGTACACAGAAGTCATGAATCTGATTATATCCTGTTCGGTGTTTCATTTCAGTCACACTGGTAGACTTATGTTATTTTATGTTTCTGTGCATCAATCTGCATACCTTGTATTCGTGCGGCTGCATACACTGAACATTCACCCTATACCGTTACAGTTCGACAAAATTAGAAGAGCCACAAGAGCCCTAATATCTTTTATTACTTATAAATGAAATAAATAATAATAACCTCAAACTCACAAGTATAATTGTTCAAGATTCACCTTTTTTCCATGCATCAAAGGGCAGTATTTGAATTACAGTAGTGGTATAGTCAAGTCTTAGTTTATTACAAAAACATCTATGATAGCATAGAATTTGGTGTTTTTAATTAATTCTGTTTTTTCATGTTAGATTTGTAACACAACAGAACGACAGATTTCTGTTGTTGTGTTACAATTCTAATATTAAAAAAAATACATGTTCATAAATGCATATATGTTGGCGTCAATCAAACTCACATTTACTGTTAACAAATTAACTCTTAACTTTGTAGCGAACTTGTTCCCCTGAGTTTCCTAAGCCTTGATACTGTAGAATTTTATATGGCATCCATTCTGGGTTTTGTCAAAAAACCTGCTTCTACTTGTGCCACAGAGTTGAACCATAATTATAACTTTGTGCAATGGGAACCATCTTTTTGCTGTCTTTAAAACAGCTCAGCAACAGAATTTGACAAACATAAACAGGTAGTAAGTCTAATCTCTCCGTTATCTCTCCAATCATAGTCAGAATTGCTGAGTGGGAAGTAATAGGTAATCATTTACCTCTTCAACCTTACTGCACTCACCTGTGGGACTGTAGATGGTATGAACTATTATTAGTGAAGACATTTACTGCCAGATTATCAGCAGCAAACTTGTAAGATTCAAGCTTTTTTTCCCCTGTTCGAGCAGCCAGAAACCATTCAGAAAGAGGAACACAGCTCGACGAGGAGCACAGCTCAATGAAAGCAGAGTGCAACAAGGACAATGTTAGAGAAACAGCAAGAACAGGGATGTGGGATGTAAGAGCACAGTAAAAGTCTGATAATGCTTCGTGGCATTTTGTGGGCTTGGCAAAACTGATTCAATCATGATCATGCTGTTATATCACCCACCATATTTTATTTGGATTAAGTCATCCTAGAGGCTTGACTAATCTCTGACCACCTTAAAGATGTTGCTATTTTCATGCTGAATCATCAACACAACGCTCCACAATTCTCTTCACATTTGTAAGCACTTGCAAGCTGTAATATTGAGCTCCATCAGTTTAATTGGGAGCCTACATGCCACCTGTGGATATCACTAAAGGGTACTGTTGAATGTGGGAGTCATTATTACTCACACCTGTTCCTCATGATTGTGCCAGTTACACTGTGCCTTGCATTTGAAGTGTATAAATTGAGCAAGCAGACATTTTGACATGTACTAGAAGGAAACCACTGGAAGGACTGGTGACATTTATAATGGCTGCAATCTATTTACAAATGCTAGGTTTAAGGTGTGGTATTGTGCGTGCTTACCAGTATGGCTTACTCTGACTCCTCAAATTAAAAGAACCGTTGTTAACATCATAAATTACCTGTATTTCACCTGCTATTATAAGTGAAAATATCCATATGATAAAAAGGTATTTTCCATGTGACAAAAGGATGGTGTATCTTGGTATGGGTTGAATCCGTCTTGTCTTTTACTATAATTACGGCACAGACAGTTAAATTGTCCTGCTGTTTTAACTGGCTATAGACTGACATTATGCACCATTCCTGCTGTGAATGATCCCTATTTATTCTCATTGCCAAAGTCTCCAGTGTATCTGCTCTGCATCCTCAATGCTCAGTGGTACAGAACTTACTTTGTCAGATGTATTTATATTTAATCAAATGCTGGGTTCTCATTTCCAAGCCACTTAGCTGGAGGCACCAAAGAGTCGGCCAAAGATGCTGTTTTATATCATATGGTCAACCGAGCAGAGACGACCCATTTTGTACCACTCTTTTATCATCAAAGCTGCACTTGTTAGCGGTGTTTGAGAACTCACTTTAATTTCCCTCTATTGATTCTCGTGCCTTAGTTAGCATCTTAGTGTTTTTTCATGTTGCAATGACAATAGAGTGCAGATTTTTATGTTTTGTTGCCACAAAACCAGATATGTATTTTGAAAGGAAATTAAATGAACAATGTTAGTGATTAGGCCTTTATTCAGCATGGCATGAGTTCTTGGACTGAAAGTCTTATAAAGATTGTCTGGTCTCTGGTGCCACACAGCTGGACATCAGACAGGGTGGCATCAGCCTGACTGCCTCGAAGAAAACAATTTCAGACCAAATTAAATCAGGCAGTATCAGGTGAAACTGATATGTCCAGTAAAGTGAAATTCAGTTCTGCTGGTAAGAATTACATTTCCAGTTTGGGTTTTTGCCATTTAAAATAAAAACTCAGATGTCGAAGAAACTATTTCAGGAGATCAAACTCCAACTTTGAGCGCTTCTCTAATGTATCAGCCACGGATGAAGTATTCTTCTTCAAGACCTCTTCTTCAACTTTCTTGCATTTCTCTTGGTCTCAGGCTCGGCTATTCAGAATGAGTTGTTCCTGGCTGCTGATTCTGGATCAGTTATACAGAATGTTGCCTGATTCAACCAACATGATGTGAAACATTATCTTATTGTTAAAAGACCACATTTTGGAGAGATATGACAGAGGACATTTTAACCATGTGTGTTTCACCAGCCTTAAAAACTGTACCCTGTTTATTTAAATTCTACTATATGAAACACTTACGTCAAAATGAAGTGCTCTACTCAAAATCAGATAAAATGCTCTCATCATGAGAGGAGTTTGTGATTTTGCACAGGTCTTTTTGAGCATGTTGAATCACCACCCCGATTTCAGGTCAAACTGAGTGTAACAATAGAAGCTTCGGAATAATATTGATGCCTTTCAAAACGTTGTCAGTGGCATCCAAGCTCCTGTTGCCAATGAAAATATTTGAAGACTGAGAGGCTGTGCAACACTGTTGGGCAGAAGGGAAGGAAGCCTGTCTCTGTTCTCATCCTGCTGATCGTACCACCATCGCATAGAACATAACTCATACATTTTATATTTATATGTTTTATTTTTGTTTATTGTTTTTGGCAATTGATTGCTTTAACGTGCCCTATACAACCAACTACTCCCCCCAGTGGCGAATAATGAAGAGCTTTGGTTCCCTGGATGTGACAACAAAGTTTCTGTGCTCTCCTGTTGGAACCACTACATTTGATTCAGCCATTTGGTAAATGGCATTGGAAGCATCAGGCATAGTTGGTCTCATGGGTCACCGATTTTGATTTCATTGCCCTAGTAAAAGACACAAGTGCACACAGTGGATTTCCACTTCCTGCGTATCATAATTCCCCATTACAGTGAAATACACTGGAGCTGTGCATTAAGGGCAGTGTATAGGTCAACCATGTTAAGTACTTGGTGTAAGGGAGGGGGGGCGTATACACAGAGGACAGAGACATAAAGTCATGTGAAAATCTGTAGTTCTTTTATAATCCGAAACTGTGAAAATAAAGTATTTTTATACAGCAGGGCTCAAGTCACAAAGTGCTTCAAAATAAAATACAAAAGCAAGAGACAATCCTGCGGTGTAGTGATTTGTAGCATCGATCATTTATGCAGTGGACTGGCTAGACACAGTGGAACCACTAATAGATCATAAAATATATGTATAAGGAACATGAGTGTCCCTCTGACACATACCAGTTACTACAAACATCCTGTTGTCTTTCTCTGAAACATTAATGTCATTTATGTGGCTTTGGGTAAAAGCACAGCTATGAAACTGCTGGATATTTGAGTGAATCTGTATTTATCTGTGTCATCTATGTCTCATCATGACTAACAAATTTGCCCCCAAATAATTTGCTCCCGCCCAGATGTAACCTGAACTTTACTCCCATCTGCTGACATGATGATGTTCAATTATGGTGCTACTGATGATGTGGGCACAGATGTCTTCTGTAGAGATGTAAATATAAAGCTTATTTAAATCTCAATGACAACTGCATTGATAATCAATACCATGTGGAGAGAAAACCAATTCTGCTTGATCTCAAGGCTTTCTAATACAGTAGATCATAATGTGGACAGTGCTTAGTGCTGCAATAAACAGCTGAATAACAGATAATGAATAAAACAATTTAATTTGAAATGAACAATACTGTATTTAACTGTATTACTTAACCAAAAGAGATTTCCCTATCACCAACACAAATGAGATTATGTCATATTTTAACAGTATTAATTTCTAAGCAGCATTGTTGCAAAACGACAGCTGGCTGGTAAGACAAACACAATGGGCCTCATGCAGAAACATTTTCTTAAATTTCTCTTATAATTTCTCTCTTTTTTCTATAAGAGAACAACTAAGACAAGTCAACACCAGATGTTCTTCGCCATATAAACCTGCTCTTACTCAGGTGTGCTGAATAATGAATTCTACTTGTTCGTAATTGTTTTTTAGCAAAGGTAACGCCCCCTGAACACTATTTAAGTGCAGGTGTTGTGTCGTGTGCAGGTACTCTGGGGCCTGCC
>CAFUXE010000685.1:707755-743321 GCA_903364295.1 Serranus cabrilla
TCCGATCTGTGTGTGTGTGTGTGTGTGTGTGTGTGTCCAGATCTGCCTGAGTGCATTGGTGGATTGCACTGGTGGATCAAAGGTACAATAAATGTTCATTCCACGCTTCAATAAAATCTATTATTGCAAGTATTTTAACATCAGGCACGGAGTCTTACTTGAGCATTTGTCGACAGTTTGCAGTATCCATTGAAATACTGTGGCTTACAATTCAAAAGAGAAGGCTTCCTCGAATTGGTTTCTGATCCAACCCTAAGTAGAGTTAAAGCCAGTACCCTCGAGCTGTTTGGATGTAAATCCATCTCTCTACATCTCTCCAAAGCTCTCGTCTTGATTGCTATTTGGATTCCTTGCTGCATGCGGGGCATGAATAAGTGAGCGGAATCTTGATCTTCAGCAGAATAAATGTTCTTCCTGGTACTGTTTCAAAACAGATAGACGCACTGCAACCTCATATTTTAGCTTGGTCTGCAATTTTTTTGTGACTCAAAATAGCTTTATAACATTGGCATAAGACAAATATCCAACATCACAGACTTGCACCAAGTCTATAAAGTGGATGTTTTGCGTGGGCTGGTGATGTAGTATAACGAGAGTCACAGTACCGTCAAGGAAGTGGTCATGGTGGTTGGATGGGTCAAACAGACAGCAAACATTCCCCTTCAGGGACCGGTGTTAGGGACCTGTTTTTGTTCCATTTTAAGTTGTTTTTGATAAGTTTTAAGTTAACCTGTATATTAACCGATATTCAATATTTTATTGGTTTGTTTTTTTTCAAAAATTTTATTGAAACTCTGCCAAAGAGTCCAGTACAAGTAGTTATTTTCATCCAAACCTTCTTGTTTAGTTGCCTAAAACGCCTAAACCAGTTCATTGTGGTGCCTTAGTCTCGACTTGCCTTTACTCACTTAACACTTCTTTTTCTTTTGTTAAAGATATCTTTTTGGCCATTTTACAACTTTATTGATAGTGAGAGATACAGAGCGAAAGGGGGAGACAGAGGGGAGGACATGCGGGAAAGGGCTCCGAGTTAGATTCCAACCCGGGCCGCTGAGGCCTGAGCCTCTGTGCTCTACCATGTGTGCCACTGGGATGCCCCAACTAGCACTTCTTTTTATACACCCATGGACCAAGTGCTTCAGTATGTTTGATTTTTTCCCCAAAGCGTTATCACTGGGAATGAGACGGAATGAGACCAGGTTGTAGCGGTTCATAAACATTTAGATTCAACATATCTGGGGTTGAAAAACCTACAGATTCAGTGTATCTGTGGTTTGCAGGAACGTACAATGCCAACATTTATTTTGGTGACTGGGTTTAGTTTAGTGTGTTTACACAGCTGGAGGTGACTTACTGAACTCTCCTGTAGCATTAATAATTTTTCATTGTGTGTCCTGGTTTGTGGCACAGTCCTCATCAGAGCAACCCCACCATCTCATACAGGAATTTAGTGAGATAGGTGGGGATTTGTGTACCTTGAATCATTTAGTGTTTAACACAGACAATAGGTTGAATCCCTGGTGCTGTGGACCCACACAGTCCTGCACACTAAGCCGGTTATTTATATTCCTTGCATTGTATAAAAAGAAGGAACACAATGTTCCCTAGCTGTTCTGAATAGAAATCTTAATTAATTAATAAATCTTGGCAGCAGAACCATTCCTGACCGACAAAAAAACAGGACAATGAAGCCCACAGATGGCAGTGGGGAACAGTGTCTCTGTGTGTAAGCTGATAAGTCATGCACTGATGAGTCCATTTCTTAATTGCAATGAAAACTCATTTTCAAATCTGGCTGAAGAGGTAGGGTTATTAATTGATCTTTTAATTAAAAAGCTTGCGTTCTCTGGGTTCTCTTGGCAAACAATAGTTTGTAGCTAAATAAATCATATTCAGTAGTGAAGCACACCAATTAATCATTAATAGTCACATGAGGATTGCTTAAGGCAAGCAGCTCGGTGAAGCCCTGTACATTAAGGTGCGATGCTCTCTGAACAAACCCTGTCCATTAATATTAGATGGGGAGAAGGTCAACCATTTTATTCATCGTTAACATGCTTGTATTCATGCACCTTGTAGAGACATACAAGTAGAGACATCGTCTTTGTTTTGATGACAAGCTCCACATAATGCAGATGTAATGGAAGTCGGTTTGTGATCGACCCACAACTGGCCATTTGTCACCCGGCGGGGCCTTACAGCACCCATTTTTCTGCCATGCCTGTGCTATTCCTGGCCCAACCCCTTACCCCCATCTGGTGGAGTCACCATGACTCCAGGCATGATTTACAGCACCACCACAGCATGCTCCAGACACTAAATTACCTGGATTATTGGGCCTTCATGAGTTTTAGTGCACTACTTTGCATTACTCTCCAAATCCTGATGGTGTATTGCACAATATATGATGATATAGTATGTGCCAGCATGTTGAAATTGGAATTATTGGATTGGACCGGATTTTATGGCTGTGATCTGTCTTAACAGATCCCAGTGCCAGAATCTAAATTGGAAGGACTTGATATTATTGATATGCATATAAAAGCAGAACATTTTGGACCACCTACAAAATTATGGGGTGGTGTTTTTCTATTTTCCAGCACATTGCAACATTGAAAAACTTGAGTGGTGAGAAGGGCATTATCCTGGTCCCAAACTACTTTTAAATTCTGCTCATTTGCAGCATAGAAAATATAGTCTGGTGAACTTTTATGAGAGAGGTGCCCTTGATAAGATAGATGATGATAGACGATAACGGGTCATTTGATGAGTAATCTGGGTTCATATTTAAAGTTACCACTCCTTAGTTACACCACTGAAGGTGATGAGGCCTGTAGCGCTCATGCACTATGTGTTTATTTACTATTTATTTTTAATCTAATGTAGCTTTCCAGGACTTTAACTAACTTCTAATAGAGGGCAATAATCCACGTTAACCAGAAATAGAAAATCCCTTGAGTCTGATGAAGAAAGCACAGTGTTCTTGTTGGCAACTAGCTGATCCAGTTGGTAATGAATAAAAGGGAACACATCAGAATCCTCCAACTTCAAAAAAGGAAACAAAGCTACATGAAAGGAGCAAATTTAGACAGACAGTTTGCCAGTGGTTTTGTGTTCTCAGTTTTAACATAAAAGACAGTAGCTCTATGAGTGAGGATTCAAGTATTGACACACCTGCCTGGGCCACCATGTCCACTGTCCTAGCAACTGTACAGCTCGACAGCCAGGTCACCCTGGCGCTTTCAGAGGCTTCAGATAATCAATGTCGCCGCACAATGACACCAATGGAGGATTACAAGGATTCACTAAGCCTCTGTCGGTCGCCATACTGCATTGATTTTGTCATACTTGTTATTGGCTTATATTTCTGTGCTGTAGAGCACTGTTACATTTTTTCTCCTTATTCCGTCCCTTTTCTTTAAGTGTTGTACAGCTCTTCTGTGGTGCACATTGGCAAATGCTTAACACTCTGATGTTACTTTAGAACAAGTAACCCACTTATTCTTTGCTGCAGGTTGTTCTAGTTCTGCTGCACAGATGCTGATGGGGCCTGGAACTTTTTTGCATGCTGTCTTTATGATGGTTACCATCAGGGAAAACAAAAATCTGAATCGACAATACTGAGATCACAATTGATTAACATGGTAACTAAAGAACTAAAAATGTGTCACATAGGATTTTCTCAAACTTTAAATGTAACTTAAACTAAAAAACACATAAGCCCCAGGGTTTGGCTACGTAAAAAGTTGTATATTTGATCTGTAACTGTCTATTCAAACTCAAAAGTGGAGGCATATTACTTGGATTCCAATCTCTGCTTTTACATCTCTAGCTCTCTCACCAATTGAGGAAGCAGTTCTGCAACATGTAGCATTTATTGCTGTTGTTAGCTAATGTTGATGTTAATATGTAAATAAATCACAATATTTGGGCAATTAAGAAGCATCCCCTCAGTGGTGGTTTTGAAATACAATCCGGAGTCCTCTTTGTCTGGCACCGAGACTTTCAAAGAGCAGAGAAAACTGATCTTGAGTTCACTCAGGCTGCTAACCTGCCTGTGCTTACCAGAAATGCGTTCCAAGTGAGACTGTAAACAAACAGAGGAAAAGAAAGGCCGAGGCCAAAGCTAACCAAACCCAGCATCTTCCTCTCCAATCTACGGACTCTGGCGTACAACATGGATGAACTGCGGTCTGCAGCATAGTCATTTTCAAAGACACTTTCCAAACTCCAAACATAAAAACAGCATTTGGAGAGTGAGTTTGGGCTTTTAGGGAGAGGAAAAGCACACTATTGTGTAAAGGAAAGCGGTGCACTGGATTTATAACACAACACATAATCAAAGGCAACATTGTGAAACGGAATATGGCACCGTAATTGTTTTATCTTGATTATCTTGTTTTCATAATTGTTGAAAGCAAAAATCTAAATTGAAATTAATTACGATTAATCATGCACTTGAGCTACCATTAATGCTGGTTGTGACTGAAATATTTACAGGTCTGAAGCAACCTCTAAAGTTCCAGAGATTAAGGCAGAAAGTGTTGATGCTTTGAGTTTGGGTATTTCACAGACACAGGGGCACACACACACACACACACACACACAGCACAGCGCAGCGCAACACAGCACATCCAGTCAAGGTCTACTAATACCCCCCAGCATGGCACCCAGCGTTTCATACAGTGATATATGAACAGGTAAAGCCCTAGCATAACCCACCGCTCCGTTCAATGTCCTGAGTCCTTCGGATTATTCAGCCCAGCCACAGAGAAAGAGGAAAAAACTGTATAATTGGCACACATATGCAAGGACAGAAAATCAACAGACACTAGTCATACGAATGCGCTCATTAGGATGCAGAAGAAGGTTGGTGGAAGGGCATCCATCATCACAGAGCGCACTGTCACCTCAGTGCGCCTCTCCTACATGATCATACGCCGCATGTACAAATGCTCACATGTATCTTTTTCACCTTGCACAGATCTGTTGCATCCCACCTCATCTATCTACTCAGACATTCACAGGATCTGATAAAAATGCACATGTGCTGTAATGAAGTATGTGGCTGCTTCCATGTGCCTGGAATACACATCAGAACAATTCTTATTCAGTGGGAATAATAATGTTCATTGGATTAATTTGTCACTGTTTGGAGTCTGGGGAGTTTGATGCCAGTTAGTACCTTGGGGTTATGTTGATGTTAAGCTGCATCAGTCCACACTGCAGGGGTCTGTTAGGAACATCTCCAAAATACAATTGGAAGTAAAGGTTTTGCAGGCGCCTGGCCAAGCTCCTCCACTGGATTCAGGCTACAGCTCTCACTGACAGGTCGTTCTTAAAGGCTCATTGTCAGGAATATAAATAGTCCAAATCTCACTTTCAGACATGGCTCGGCAATCTACTGCTACTGCAGGACTGACCCTAACAGTGTGAGCTTTTGTCTATGTATCATAGGCTTTTTAATCAGTATCTGTCTGAATGGCACATAGTAATTTTGCCTGTATTGTATGTCAGATCACTCTGCATCTGATTGTGTGTTTACAGCGGTTTTATTGTTTGTCACACTGTGGGGAGTCAAGCCAAGTTTACACAATACACAATGTCAGATTGAGCCCTGTGCCTTATTATGATTGCTTCTCCGGTTTCCTTGCCTCAGTTGATTAATGGAGAAAGAGGAAACCAGTCATGATAATACCAGTGGGCATTCAGCTCTGTGAGGAACAGTGCTACTTACAGCACAGCTTGTCCTGAATCTTTTAAAGAGCATCATTTTATTTTGTTGCCTACAGTTTATGAATTCAGTATAACTCTGATAATGGCCAACAATTTCAATTAGAACAAGTGAAACATTTTTATTCCCATTATGCGACTAAGGGAATGGTGAGAGTCCGGGATTTTTTTGTCCTGTATCCAACAATGCCATTGTTGGAAGTCTATATAACTCCAGTTCATTAATTTAATTTCTTTCAAGACTGTCTTACTATAAGCAGGGTAAATATTTGAAGTACAAAAGGACCGGGCTGCTTCAGAAACCGTCCATATGTAAAGCTGCCTTCATGACACTGGCAAAGAGATTTACACCACATTTCAGCACATGAAAGGAGCCTCATTTTGCATTCACAAAACCTGCCTGTGCCATTGAGTCTTTGAACTTCCATTAAGCCATTTATCACCATGCAGTGCAATTCATTTCTTTTTCTAACACTGGGGATGGATGCCCTCTTCCCTCCCTAACTCCGCCTCTGTAGACTGAGTGTTGAGTTTACACTGCCTGCAATGACCAAGATGTCGGAGGATGTCATTTTCAAGTTCAACAGCCCTCCTCCACCGGTGGCCTGTGTCTTACTACAACTTACACTTTTCCTTTAGAATTACCTACTGCTGGTGATAATACTGATGTTTCTTTTCACTGGTATGTTGGAACCCTCACTTTATCTCTCTTTTTTCTCCAGTTGCTCCATCTATCCATGAGATGAAAAGCCATGGAGTTGGACTCGGACGCACAGCTCTGCTAAGGTGCGAGGCAGCTGCTGTGCCTTCTCCGACATTCGAGTGGTACAAGGGTGAAAAAAGGTGAGCCCAGATGGATTGTATAAGCTGTCTTGATAAAGTATGTTGGCTGCATCACTCAGATGTCCACTGGATGCAGCTGTGATGCATTTCTGTTACACAACGACGTCTTAACTCACCATGGCTCCAGCGTTTCAGGAGTGGAGGGTCATAAAGCCATCTGTTCTACAGCAGACGCATTTCATATTGTTTAGAAGAAAAGTTTTCAAAGTGGGAGGAAGAGATTCCCAGAGGGGCTCAAGGCGGTTTCATGGGAGATTCAGTGAATGAAAGTGAAAAAACATAATGCAATAGGTATCAGAAGACGATCACATAATATAGCCTCAATGAACTTTCACAGAAACAATGAAATACTTTAGGACATAGGCATTTTTTATGTATTTAGTGTGGTCAAACGTTATGTTGAATAGAAATTAAGGTTATCTTGGCTGAATTGTTGAATGTCCATGGGATCAAATAACATAATCATGGCCCTCTAGGTGTCAAGGAATTGAAATTAAGCAAGTAGGGGTGCATTTTTCTAAACCCACAGTCTCAGACTTTGAACAACCCCTAGTTAAAAATAATTGTCTGGCACTGAAAACCCCATTCATTTGGTAACAGATACTTTTTTGGCTGTACTTCACTTATTTTAATTACAGATACATGTGTTGTGTGAACTGTATATTTGTAGAGGGAAACTGCAGATTTATTCTCCTGCTTCACAAAATATTAAAGTAACATAAACAAACAAGACAGAATCGTTTTGCATTATGTAAGTAAAGACACAGTGAATAGCAAATTAAATGCATTATTTGAATATAAGTAATAAAAATCTGCTTTTATCTGCATTCAAAAATGATTAAGAGGAACTCAGCACATAAAGATAGGAGGAAAAGAGAATAGAGCAGCGCTGTAGCAGGAAGGATCCGGTCACACATCAGGTGGACATGAGCTCATCGATTACAAGGGCAGGAGGTCATCGCAGCAGATGTGATACAGCCGCATCCAGGAGACATTCAGGGTTAGTTTACCAGCAGGATTATAGGTGAAAAGAAGTGTTTGAGATTATTTCTTTTAGCGCATGAATTAGATACATCTTGCCTCATTTATTTAAACAATTATTTCTATTAGCATTTTTCTCATCGACATCGTTATCAGCCCAGAATCTCATGATTGTTGCTTCCTTACTCGTTTTTTCTGAGGTTCACAGTTTAAAGTTGGACTTTGCCGCATATCAACAATATCATGTCATACCTGTGAAGCGTAAATGTGAGATAGAAATGTGGTTTGCATCTGTTTGCTCTTTCCCAAAGCATTTATTTTCTCTGCCATTCGTCCGTCCTCTGGGGAGAGCCAACATAAATGCTGCTGCAAGAGTCATTTGTGCCTCGTCCTCACCTTGCATCCTAATAAAATGTTTTCTGGCAACTGGCTTAAATCATTCGCGGCACATACATCAATCAGTCAAGATTCAAGTGTCAGTTCTTGAATTTAAAAACCAAATTACCCCCATTACCCATCATTTACCCACTCCTGGTGAGCACAATTTCAATCATCAGCTCACACTGTGCTAATTGTAATTATGGGGTGGATTCAATTTATTCAAATTGCTAAGGAGGCAAGTTGGCATGATTCTAGTCTTTACTTAATTCAAGGACTTGTTCTTTTTGTGGCTTCTTACATGGCTAAATAGTGATTTCTTCATTCACTCCTCATCATGAAAAGGACATTAGTAGAAGGACTTCAGCACAGAACATTTGCACTGCTGTACAACATTAAGGCAGACTGTGACTACTCCATTACCTGTTCAATGTGTATGGGATATTAAGGCCACTTCTTATTTTGGCCCTGTGTTGATGCAGCCATACCATCAGTTCAGTGCTGCTGCCAGTTTGTCTCTATCAGAAGTAGTGTGACAGTTTTTACAACCAGATCTTTCTCTTGATGTGTCACTGCTTCCATTCTTCAGTGGAAGTGGGTGAGTGTTTATGTGTGCGTATGCAGGGGAGGGGGGGGTTCTTTCACTATGACAGAGGGGAGCATTGACAAGTCTGATGTTGAACTAGCGAAGAGGCGAGACTCCCGCCGAGATTATCAGTGAATGTTCAGCTAACATTTGAGGAGGTCGCCATGGGAGAGGGAACAACAGATTTGCGGATATTTGCTGGACATAAGGTCACACATAGTGTTTCAACTCAGAGTGCCTCTCAGAGCAACTCGAGCCAAGATAGAGATCATGGGGGGCCCCAGCAAGGCCAAGAGAGAAACATGCCTCTTCTCTGGACATTTTCATGGTTTATAATGCCAAATGTGAAAATGTAGCAGTGGCACAACAACAGTGATGAAAATAAACTCCCCTTTATTATCTGCCATAATCTCGCAATCAGGATGCACAGCATATGCCGTTATAGAGTGAGTTTTAATCTCTACAGGCTGTTAAAGATCATCACGACCACCAAAGTAAACAATTAAACATTTGTCAATTTCAAAGCACAGATGCCAGGCACAACTGGAATAGGATTTATTGTAATCCCCCCTGCACCTGCAACACAACGATGAACAACATGTCAAGTGGCACCCAGCTGGTTCATCTCTGGGTCATTTTTCTCCCCTCTCAGTCCTTCAGAGTGTCTCTCCAAGGCAGACGTGACAGACCAAGGGATAAACCGATCTGTTGAAGAAGGCGATGAAGTATTGTACAATCTGAAGATCCACTAAAGGATGACAAACATTTGTGCCGTCCTTGACTCGTGCTGCTTCCCTTCCCGACCTTTTGTGTGTGGGTGAGAAGTCAAGGCTTCATTTGTTGTGATTGTGTTCTGTTTTCAGGATTATCAAGGGTCAAGGCATCGACATCAAGAGTCTCAGCTCCAGATCAGTCCTCACAGTGACCAACATGACAGAGGATCGTTACGGGAACTACACATGTGTCGCCTCCAACAAGCTAGGGACGGCTAATGCCAGTGTGCCTCTCATTCGTAAGTTGTCATTCTATCTGCTTGTGGCTAACTGGAGTGGTGAAGAGTGAGAGGGCTGAAAGCGTGTTGTGGATGTCAGTGGGGGATTTGTGCCCTCACAAGTGTTTTCATTTTCGCTGCAGCATTCTTGATACAGGATAAAAGCTAAACTTAAAGCCAGTGCTGCCACTGGGTGCCCACACATCTCCAATAGAAGTGGTTTCTTATTTCCTAGTCATCAGTTTTGTGAATATTGATTGTCTATTATGGTTGCAGTCTATATGTGTGGGTGTGTGTGTCGTAGTGTGTCTGCTTTTAAAGTCTACATCTGCATGTGTACTGGACAAAAACACCACCTGAAAAAGAAATGTAGCTTGAGGTAACAGCATCACAATTACAAAGGCAACTACACAGGTCAGCTGTGCTAAGTTGAATGCCAAGTAGCAGTATGACTCAGATTTTAAAGAGGTCTGAGAGTCAGCCCTTTCACTGTTTTCAAGATGCCATGAGGCATCTAACTGAGATACAAAGAGGCCAAATAATCAGAGGCCAAACTGCTGGTGCATCAGTAATCGACTGCAGAATTATTTAACATGGTTAAAGAAGCATTCTGCATAAATTCAGATGCTGAAAAAACAGATTGTGTGCTAAACACCCTGAAACTAAGACAGAAAGTTTTTACAAACCAGGTGCAGGCACACAACATCTCTCATCATGGCAGAAACCCAGGTTTCATCCCCGGGCACAGGACCTCCAGCTTGGTGGTGCAATCCAAAAAAAACAATTGTTCACTGGTGGGAGTCCAGAGAGAGATCATGTCCATGTCACTGCACTAGCAAGCTATTCTAGTGGGGCAGGGTGTTGCACAGATGTGGTGAGATCAGTGTGAGCCTTTGGCCACACTCTGCCCTCCAGGGGAGGGTTGTTGGACTTCATATATATTTGAGGAGGCACATGAAGGCAACTCTACCAACACTAGAGCAGGCTGTCATAACTGCAGTCCAAGACAAATTGGCAAGAAAGGGCACAATATGTATTATTTTCAGCCTATACTGATAATCAATAAATACCTCCTTCTTGTGGCAAATACTGGTATGATAACTGATCATTTCACATTTTTGTATTTACAAAAAGGAGTTCATAACTTGTAGTTTATACACATATGAGGGCCAGACACCTGCTGGCAACGAAATAAATGTGGCTTTGTATTAGCTATTTTTCGGTCATTATCATTTATTGATAATTAACTATCATGGCCCATACCGATAAGATAACTGGTTCCCATCATCATTCTGATGAATATTGTGCATCCCTTGAATTGGCCACTGTGGACTAAAAAAGGGGAGAACATTTGCATTAAAAGTTCTGTAATACAGCCCAAGCAAAATAATGTTCATTTTGAGCTTAACAAATCTAGTTATTATATCATCAATCATTCAGAAAAAGCTTGATAAGAAAGCCATCACACAGAGGCACATGTCATTGTATTAGGAGAACATGATCGACCCATGAGCACTGGGACATCTGGTGTGGTGAAGTGAAACCTTTCAATCTTTTTGATGGGTTTGAGTTTAAAAAGCCTTCAAACAATTGTACATTTTGCCAACTGCTGTGGTGTTCGACTTGTAGGATATACTGTTGGCAGCCATCTCATACATTTGCCAAGCGGCCATCAATGTCTCTTTAATGGCCATCAGTTGGCGACACCACAGGTTGCAAAAAAAAAAAAAATCCATTTGTGTCAAATTTTAAAATGTCAAAAGTCAATCAAAAATGATCCTATACTTCTCACTTAATTTATTATCTCAGTAATCATTCTGATAATGAGTTTATGTCTCAATCATTAGTTTCAAGTCTTCTTGAATACAGCATTATGTTAATTTAGTAAATTTTGTTTGGGTAAAATAGACAATAAAGCAAAATATGCTTTAGAGCAGGGTGACCATATGAATGACAAGTTTGAGAGGCCAGCTGTTCATTTACAATGATTGTTACTTGCTAATCAAGCTAGCACTAGTGTTTACTTATGATAGCATTATGGTGGCATTATGCTAGCTCCTGATCCATTTTGTGCATGTGCTGGTTGCAAAAAAACTATTAAGTGATGTTCATAAACCAAGATGGCAAGGGGCAAATTGCTAAACTTGAGGCTTCACATCAGCAGTCTTTAAACCAGTGGATGACATCACAGTGACTATGTCCACTATTATTATACAGTCAATGAGGATACCCCTGCCAGGAGAAGGCATCAGTGTCATATAGGGCTAACTGGTGATTTCAATGGATAATTGATGTTTGTGAATTCTTGATCATTACAGTATAATAGGCCCATTATGCCAGGGATGCTAAAAAATTATCAAAAAGGATAAAAAGCACCTTTAAATGCCCTGAGGCTTATTCCCATTGTAAAGCTTAACAGCTAAGGTCTGTCAACAGGTCAATTAACAGACAAGTTATACAAAGCTTTTTTGGAACGTGGTGCGCAAACATCATTTTCCTATATTTCAAAAGAGAAAATCCTCTCATTTCATTTTTATGAATTCCAGAGTCTGTAGTCCACAGCTGCTCTACTCGCTGCATGTACTCATCTTTGAATCTCAATGGGAAGTGGCTTTCAACCACTTCCATTGTTGAAAGAACAAGACACCTTTCCTTCTCAGAGAATGTTACAATATCCTTCTACCCACATTCAGGAACTTGTTCAAGAGCACTCTACTTTTTCTAAGCCCACATTGTTATGCATTTCGGTTATTTTGTCCACCTGCTGTACCTGCCAACCAGTAAAAAAAAAAGATATGACAGCAGTGGATTGGGGAACATATTTTCCTCAACATTTTAGAGCGAGGTATGGGTGAAAAAATTCCATTTAATGTATTCAGTGATGAAATATGAACAGGTGAATTAAATTATTCACCAGTTTGCGCTGCACCCTCTGATGATAACATTGTCCCGAGCAGACCAGATACTCCGAATACAAAAAGATATTTCTGTAGAGTTGGCAATTGTCAAAGGAGCACTCCACTCTCCTGTTTGTGTATGCACAAAGAACATCAAAGACTTGTCTCAGATCCTCAAATGGATGATCTTAATGTGACACTAGCGAGGCCTCAAAGGCAGAGCGCCAAAGAAACCCTCAGAATAGTCAGAGGAGGCAGCTTCCTGTGCTGCCACCCCCAACTTCTCCGTCCTCCATTCCCTCTCTTTATCTCTTTGTCTGTCTTTCTATCATGGCTTTGTCTTCTCTTATCTCACTCTCTCATTCTTTTGCCCCCACCCTGTCTCTCATTCTTCCTCTCTATCATCTTCTTTCTCGCACACCCACATCGTCTGTGTTCCCTCCCTTTCTCTCTCATGATCTCCACTTATGGAAGAGAGGCCAATTCTGCTGTCGTTCTTAATGAGAAATGGCAAGCAATCGCCTTGGCGCACTCTCACCGGTACATCGACGCAAATAACAAAACCCAGAGGTTAGATTTCACCACAGGTGACTTTGGCTTGCTATTTTCGAACCAGTCGATAGCTATTGATGAGCACGATGGGAAGGGGGGAAAGGGGCATGCATATTTGATAGAGCATCATACATCGAGGTGAATTTTAAGTGGGAACACAATGTGGGTGGTTTGCGGCGAAGGAATTGAGTATTTATGTATACAGTAGTTTCTTTGGATGTTCCCATTACACAGCGAGGTTTCGTGACTGTGCATGAATTGTTTGGGTCAAGTAAGGGTCATCCCCATTCACAAATGCCTGCTTGAAATACAGCCAGTGGGAAGAAGGATTAAATATAAACCCGAAATACGAGGCATTCAGGGCTCAGTTTCATTAGTCTCCTGTCAAGATTCTGGGGTTGAAAGGTGCTTATCCTTCAGCAGTGTAAATCCTTTTTTTGTTTTAACCTAACAGTGTCGCTTTAAATCAGTCCAGGAAAAGACTTGCCATTATCACTGATGAGATGAACTGTGACTCTGGAAAGCCTTCTCTCAGGGAAAATAAACACATTTGCCTTCCATCCAAACCAGCCGCTGGAAGACAGCTTGTTTGGTTTCTGTTTCAAATAAAACAAGGATGAAAAACAGAATTTGCATCCTGGCTTTGTGCACATGTTGACATGCTAGGTTCTGACTAATTTCGGAATTTTTGAAATGAGTTGGATGGCCGTGTCCTCACTGTGTGCTGTACTGGGCTGGTTTGGATTCAACTCTGCCAGTTGTGCTAGACCATGTGGGGTTTTGTGCTGTTAAACCATTAGTCAGGGATTGTGATCTCTTTCAGCTAAGTACCACTTTAAGCTGTGTGTTTAAAGCTGTGGTAAAACACAAACTGGGCTTTTTGGAGCTGAAAGAAAGCATAGAACCTCTTTGTCACTACTTGTTGGAGTACCCCGTGTGTGTGCTTGTACGTGTGTGTGTTTGTGTTTGTATGTACACAAAGCTTTTTATACCTGATCGCTTTTTGGATAACACAATACCCAGTGTCATCAGTGAATGAACGGAAAATGAAGTAGAAAGGCACTTGTCACAATTGTCTGTACTTGTAAACAGTTGTTAAGTTACAAAGGTGTAATGAATTGAATTGTATAACGAGCTCGAATGCAGGCACAGAAATCATCAGAAATAACTTGGGAGGCTTTTTGTGACTCGACATATGATTGCAGATGGAATATTTGTATTTAATTGATTCCAGCTGAATCAGAGCTTGCGCAGTTATAGTTTCTGTTGTGATTCATTTTCAGTCATTCAAATTTAATCACAAGACACAGGTTTTTCTCTCACTTCCTTCACTGTAACAGCAGAAAAGTAATCACAATTAATGAGATATCAGCTTTTGGAGAAAATTATAGCATAATGGTTTTTTGTCTGTTTGTGTTGGCAGTTGTACAGAAACCAAAGCAGTAACACTGGAACAAAGTGTGAAAACTGACTGGTGCATTTGTTCTCACACTGAGACAGCTGCCAGTTTACTGCAGAAGGAGAGTTAAAGCTTCATCAGCTATAGCAGTTTACTGTATGTGATGATGTGTGTTGATTTACTTATTGAGTTTATTTGACAGGCACAGTGTATATTATTATAATTGCCATAAATTAGCCAGAGCCAGCCCACTAGTTAGTTTTGTGGCCAGGTGTTACAGTCAGCATGTCTGGTATTATGAACAATATAGTTTTAGTCATATCTCTACAGGTTTATGTTCCATTAGTGCTGGCTGTGCAAATGTGTGTGGGGAATTACTATAGCAGGCTCAGCAGTATGAGCATTTCTGTTGGATGTTCCTGTAAAAAAAAAAAAAAGACTACAGTTAAATGTGAGCATCTGTCTAAGCTACATGAAATTTGTTCCTTAACGGAAACCAAGTTGTCCTGAAAAACATGATTTTTTTTTTGGTGTATGGGGAAATTTGGCATAAAAGAAAAGCAGAGGAGGAAGGAATGGAAGTAAAAGAAACAGAGAAGACGAAGAATCTGCTGCTTTCACAGCCCAAACTGTTACAGATGGGAGCGGTAAAATGCTGCGATTCAACACAGTGTGACAAAATGTAGTGATAACGTTTGGTAATGTAGTCATTAATGAAAACAGCCTGCCATGCCATTGCTAAAAAGACACAAAGAACATTGCCAATGTGGCTGTTACATTCTGTGTTAATTGTTCATCAGCATAATCTTTAGTTAATTATTGTTTCAAAACATAGTTCTTTATAGTTTACCCATAAACAGTCGTACTGTCTGCTGAGCGGGGCCCAGTCTGTGTCTCTAAGGTATATTACTATTATTACCTGGGAAATTACCATTATTATATCATTTATAAAGGTATCTCCAGAAACATCAAAGACTCATCTGCTGCCTGATAAAAAAGAAAAACTTTTTACCCTTTTGGTTTGGTCATATGTTTGTCTGTTTTTACCAGGATTGCGGAAAAACTACTGGCCCAATTTTCATGAAACTTGGTGAAGGCATGTAGCAAGAACTCCTTACATTCTGGAGACAATCCAATACACAAATCATGTTTCACTTTCTTTAACATTGACAGATAGGGCATGGCCTTGGCAGAGGTCTGGGCTTTCCAAGTGCCCTTTTAGTTCATCATGGAGCTGGGCAATATATCAACTTCATATCAATATTGTGATGTGAAAAGATCATGTCTTAGATTTTGGATACTAGTGTAATAAAGCATGAGTGTTGTATTTTAGCTGGTTTTAAATGTTGCATTACAGTAAATTAAGGTACATTTTTAAATGAACAACTTAATGATTAACGACCCACTTCCAATCATATCCATTGATTATGATTAGTTATCAAAAAATTCATAGTGTTAATATTTTGTAAAATCACCAATGGTCAATTTAATTTTCTCCATATTGTCTAGCCCGAGTTAATCCAAACAAATATGGTAGCCAGAAATAGCATAATTGTAGCTCAATTTCTACAACATTTTTATAAATGATGATAAAACTAGGTATGTTTTATCAGTTGTACTGGTATACCGGGATGGTTCCAATCTTTTCCTTTTCCTTTTTTTTTTGTTTTTTTTTGCAAAATATTGGGTTAATGAGAGTAGGTGTCATTTCCTAAAGAACAACAGTTGATGGTCAAAAAGGATTTGGGTTGTTGGGTTGAACGCTTCACCCTGTGACGTGAATGTAATGGGAACAAACTGGGGCTACAGCTGAGCTTTTCAGAAGTCATGTATCCAAGTTCCTATAGACTGCTGTCAGCCCAAGGAGATACTATATATAACAGTTATTTTTTAATGAAAGTTTCTGGACTTTTCTCGAGAAAAAACATTATTTTTAAATGTACCAAAACATCTGCAGGTTGTGTTTCTGACAGTCTCTTCCTGTGTGTACACATATATACTCTTCACCACACACACACACACACACACACACACACACCTTATGATTTTAGCTGAGGTATAACAATCACCAAACTGGCAATCCCTATTTCAACTTTCCATTTCATGTGCTAGATGGAAGTGAACTCCGATGAAAAGACTGAGGCTGTTCACTCCAATTTTCTGAGGAGTCCTCCAGCTTAATTGGTCAAGCTCTTATCCCCCAGCCCACCTCGGCTTAGCCCTGGAGGAGATTTTCTCCGCCTATACCTCTGCCTTCATTTCCTCCTTTCTCCTCTCCCCTCCCCTCCTCCCCTCCCCAAGCAGTAATCGGAAGAGACTGATGGGGGAGAAAAAAGAGTTACTCTCTCTCTCTCTTTCTCTCTTTCTCCGTCACTGCTCAGCCTCCCTCAGGCAAGAGAGACACTGCTGGCTAGTTGGTTAATGAACGTCGTGTTCGTTTGTCACGCTTATCAATCACCGCATGTGTAGGTGTCATTTCGACATGTCTCCTCATCTGCCATTGTTGTTGATGATGTTGTTTGTTCCCACACCGTGTGATTGTACCTGAGTCATGGAGCAGAGATGCAGGAAAATGGGAGCTAAAGGTGAAACCTGAAATGTGGGAGTGTGATTGCAGCTTAGAATGCAGAGAATGATACCGAGGCCATGTGGGGATTGGAAGGCACATTTTAGCAAGTTGTTTTCATCTTTGTGTAAAATTACTACCTCCTCTGTTTATATGTCTACATCGGTCATAAACCAGCTTTATTCTGGTAATATTTATCATTTTTCTGCTCGTTTTCAGTTCTAAACTTTTTAAACATGAATACAATGGATTGTTTTCACACAATTTTTAAGCGTCACATAGGCACATATGAAAATATGCTACATAAATTTTACTCGGTGAGGTTGCAATGTCCTTTATTTTCCCCAAAAGCACCCTTACAGTGTTGCACCATTTACCTATCATTTGAATGCCTGAATTTCCATATTTAGGCAATCAGAAAAGCCATTAACATTTTCCCGTCTCACTGCAATGAGGAAATGTTTGGTGCTGTAGCAGAGCGTTCATCCTGCAGCCCAGCGGGCAACGGACTTTATACCCATCCACCCTCACCGACTCCTGTTGGAGGCCAGCTGCACTGCTAGGAACGCTCATCTCTGGATGACTGAGCCCAGTGGATGCACACAGGATGATACACTCTCTGGACAGCATTAAAAAGGACATAGGATGAATAACTAATTTGCCGGCTCACAAATTAACTCAGTCTTTAACAGCGACTGTTCCATCATTGCAGAGAGATCAGTGAGGGAAATGTAAAATAGGATAGCTGAAGAGTTTACACAAGGAATGTGTCCCTGCCTGAAGAATAAGTTGATAATGCACTCAAATGGAGAAGTGGAGATGAGCTGGAAGCTTCTCTGGAACATCCTCTTCCTACCTTTTCCTTTAAGGGATACTTAGGAAATTTCTACTTCACTTTAGCACAAAAATGGCCATATTCTGTCTGTGGAGGGTTGATGGGATTAGGATCAATATTATTGACTCAGCATGTAATTCACGAGGTGCTGGGTTTTGGCACAGATGCCTGACAAACCGGAATGTAGCCTTTTTGCTGGATGCTTCTTTTGGATCTTTTGATTTCATTATCGCTACTGTTTTGAAAGAAATTCCAGACAGGACTACCCCCTCACAAACTGTACAGTAGCTGTCTGAGTCGTAATATCGCAGCTTTAGTATTAACTCCTCATTATGCTTGTGATGAGCTAAACTGAGCTGGGCCCCACGTGAGCACTGATTCCTACAAATCATGTCCTATAAATCTCTCGCATTATCCCGTCTCCAGAGAACAAAGAGAAATAGCAATCCATGAAATGAAATAGCTGTGAAAACTAATGTGTTTTATCTTGCAAGTGAGCAGCCTGTGCAAGGTCGAATGCCATATACAGTGCGTGAAATGATGCATTGCTTTGCTGAATGAGAGAAAGAGCCAAGTCAGTGTGGAACTATGAGGGGGAGATTGCATGTCAAAAGATATGTTCCACAGTAACGGACGAGTGTCTGAGAGCTCATGAAATGATTCACTAGTGAATTCATGCTCGAGTATTAATCAGATAGTACCCGCCTGCCTGTTTGAAGAAAGAACTAAAGAGAAACTGTCTTCACATATGGGCTCCCCCAGGAGTAGTTGAAGTGGAAACATTTGTGGAAGAAAAGATGAATTCGACCACTTTCCCACCAATATACAGGGGGAAAAGGCATATCATTTCACTTATGAATACTGATTCCTACACAATTTCTCCATCAAAAAGGATGATGAAATCAAATGAAAGCAAATGTTTTATTGTTGTTGGCATAACAGTAGCCTTTTAAACAGCAATACAGTCATTACACAGTTGTTAGAGTGCCTCTGAAAAGCGACACAGAGCGCACAGATTGAGAGCATGGTGTGGACTACAGTGCACCCTTTTGCCCCACAATTGAAATGGCCATATTGAGTTTCCATGTAAATGGATTAAAATGGAGAGTCTAAGTAGGCTTCTGCACTATTGCATGGCCTAGATACAGCAGCTCACTGCGACAGCATAAAGTAGTATTCTCTTTTTGTGTGAGTGTGAATACGTGTGAGGGGTAATCATGGCTGCCATGGTTGCGCTTGTGACACATAAGCTCCTCCTCCACCATGAAGCCGTCTGGCAGAAGGTGGTTTTCACCTCTGCGAGGAGTATAAATAGTCTTTTCACTGCATGTTAAAGTCGCAATGTACTTGTGCTGCTAACGCAAAGCTGAGAAAACCCCCGCCATGAGTCCAACAGTGCATCACTTTGAGTTGAGCTCTCATGGTAAAGAACAGCTTCGCTTTGCCACACATCCCAGATTCTGCTCCCTGAGTGAGTCACTGCACAAAGCTGGTCCCAGCTTATCTTGAATTAAGGGCTTGTTTACCAAACAGAAAGCAATGCTATTTATTTATTTGTCTCAAACTTCAGATCAAATGGGTAGTAATGTTTACATTACAGTGATATCTTTATACCAAAGAGGCATTAAATTATTTACGCTGTGCAGCAGAGTATGAGTTCAGCTTTAAGTCTTGGAAAGCCATAAATCAAAGGGATTGGAAAACTAATTCTGAGGCCTTGGCTTCAATAACATCATCAACACCTAAATGTGTTGAGGTTATTTTTATGCCTTTGCGCCGGCGACAACCATCACTGGAGGCGTTATGAAATCGGGTTGTCCGTCTCATTCTCGTGAACGTGATATGTCAGGATTGTCTGGAGGGAATTTCTTAAAACTTGGCACAAACATCCAGTTAGACTCAAGGATAAACTCGGAAGATTTTGATGGTCAAAGGTCAAGATCACTGTGACCTCACAAAATACATTTTTGGCCATGACTCAAGGATTTCATGCATTGATTATGACAAAGTTTTACACAGATGTCTAATAGGATAAAATGATTAAGTGATGATATTCCTATCCAAAAGGTCAACTTCACTGTTATGCAAAAGTTGGCCATAACTGAGGAGCAGAAGGGGAACATCTTCTGTCATACTGAATTGGTGACAATAATCTTGGTTGCCTTCCTCACTGTGGTGATTGTTATATCGTCTGCTGCTGGGTTGAAGATGTGTGTGCAGCATCCAGTTGCAGCCACGTCTGTATTTGAAGAGTTGTCTCCTGTGGTGACTACATGTGAGTCTGGACAGACATGGATGTAAACTGAAACATGACTGGTTGGTGAAGGCAACATCCGTGAGGCAGTTATTCTAGTTTGGCTTCAATATGTGTCAAAAAAATCCGACATATTGCATTCTTAAGTAAACAGGTTTGGTTTCTTGTAGAACTAAATCTGCAGAAACATCTTTACCATAAATGTGACGAGGCATAAGATCCACTAGGTGTGACATTTTACTTGTGCACTTCAAAAGTAAAGAAGATGTGTTTGCTGCTGTCCTTCCGTGGACACTCAGCTCTAGTAGTTTGACACACTGGACTGAACATTTATGGATGTGACATTATTCCATTTCCCAAATGCCACCAGTGGCTCAGCCTGAAATGAGTTCATAAGGTAATCAGATTGAGACTCTTGAGTTCGGTCCACAGAGGGATCAAAGGCAGACTAAAAGTCCCCCTTTTTTTTTTTTTTTTACTGCCATTCGCCGGGCAGTTCATACAGCCAAAAAAGGAGGACATGAAATGGAGTCAGCCATTTGTTTAGCCGCCCCAGCTTCCCAGGTTCCCCTCATTTTCTGTCTTAGCAGTAACCCATGCAAATCCGAGGCAACTGGGGGGATGAAGGGTGTTGTTTATGAGCATGTGGAGGTTGCATCTTGCCACAGAGACACCGGTCCTTAATGCATGGAGAGGATTTGTCTCCATTCCCTGTCCTTTTGTCCTTGCATGCATTTTTATTTTTTATTTTACGTCTCCATTCTGTTAATAATACATGAATGTCCTCTTTCCCTCCCCCTCCCCCTCCCCCCCCTCTCCTCCCCTGTAGCAATTATTGAACCCACCACCACTAGTGCTGTCTCAAGCCCAGGTCAGTATATGTCACCATGCTGTACACCAAATCAGCAAAGAGGTCCGCTGCCTCATACTAACCTGAGCTGAAATCCTCTCCTCCATCTTGATTTATTTCGATTGGCTGGCTGGAATGCCTGCTGGGTGTACAGTTTCATTGTATGTCCTTTATTTTGTTTGATTTGCATTCCTTTTTTTCTGTTAATTTTGGGTTGGCTTCTAAAGCCTGGCTACATATACTTCCTGCAGCCTGTGTCATTACAACACCCTGCCCCCCCCTTTCCTTTCATTACAACGCCACCTCCGCCACCACCACCCCCTCGTGGAGCAAACAGTAGAGTCATCAAAGTGGCTGTTCCATAGCCCTCTGGGGCTGATGCTTTTCATAATGCTGATGGCTTCTTCTTCTTCTTCTCCTCTTTCTGGCTTTCTCACCACAAACACCACCTCTCTGCTGCTCCTCAGTGCTGCTTAAATGCAGTATACATCAAAGGCAGGAAGCTGTTGGTGGCAAAGGGCCTTGGATTGTTGTTTGCAAGATGGAATCTCTGCTGTCTTTGTACTTTTATCACTCCCTTTCCGTCTTAATCTTCCTATATCCCTCTCTCTCCTTTCTGTCTCTGTTCTTTCCTCTTTCTAGAACAATCAGTTGGCTCTCTGCCACCCTTTTTAACCTGATCTCCTGCCAGTGCTGTTTTCGGTGCTACACTGTCAATGTCGCCCTTGTCCCCCCCACCCCCGCCACCGCCACCAGCCCTTCACTGTATTCTGCCGCTTCCACATTCCAGCCCAGAGTAATCCCCTCTGCCTGGCTGTCTTTTCTCCCTCTCTAATGGTTTTAAGCAAGTCACAGAATGTAATCTCTCATACTGGTTACATTATTTTTGCTTAATACTGCTCACACGCACAGAAACATGCAGACATGCACTCACACTGAAAGGCTTTCACACACAATAGACACTGGAATGAAAACACGCTGAAATATTCAAACATGCTCAGATGCACCTGCACTTACAGTACACTCGTAATCACATGTGAGGATTCATGCTGCATGATGAATCCGCTAAGCGTTTTTGTGACTTCTCATCCAGCTCTGTGGATAGGCGCCATCGTTTCTCCTCTCGCGTTTTATGGCGACACTGCCCTGGATTCTCTACCTGCCTATCTGAGCCAAATATAATTATCCATGGAGATTCTGTCAGATAACAAGTTAAAATAAGCTCAGCAGCAACGAACAGTCCTGGCATGAACTCTCATTTGATGTAACGCTTGCAGAACAAATGACAATTTCATGGTCCAAAGGAACACCACTGGTTTCAATCGTGGAGATAAACTCACTCAGCGACCCACTGTTCTTGTTTTGTTCCAAGTTGTATTTGAAGTTAATTTTTTGATGGCGCCTTCACTAAATGGCTTGGCAAAGGGAATTATTTTAGATCCCTGCAAATGGCTCTTTGTCCCAACCATTGTTTAATCAAGTTTAATAATTAATTTTAACAGTATATTATCTGCTTTTATTCCCCCTGTGAACGGGTTTGGGAAGATGTGCTTCCAAAATAAGGAATTAAATTGTAGTCTGTTAGGTGAGCAAAATCGGGAGATCTGTGAAATGGAAAAATAGTTCATCCCCCACTGCACTTGGAGTGCATGTTTCAGTCCATTGATCAAGGGCAAATGATGAAAAAATTCAAATTACACAAAGAAAACAAAGTTAATAGGCAACATCAGTCATTGTGCCTTTACATCTAACCTTGTTTTGTCAGTACTAGTCTAATAAAAATCAGTTCACGTGGGCCAAAATGTTAACGTGTAGGTTAATTAGATTCTATTTACATGCTAGATATTAAATTGTTTTGACTCAGAGCTTGTTTACTCTGATCTTTCAAAGACAAAGCTGTGGACATTCAAGGATAGATTGTATAATGATCCAAATGTTTAAGCAGTTGAATTAAAAAGTCAGATGGATTACATATTATAGGCAACTTTAAAGACTGTGGAGCACAATGAAAGAAAGAAAACCAGTAGCTGCCTGAAAGGTGGGAAAAACATGTAAAACCAAGTATGCTTCTTTAGGTTTACTTGATATTCTGATTTTTCAAGATGCATGTATACTAAACAGAAGCGTACCTAACTATTAAGCTGTACATAGGATTAGGCAGACAATGGAAATGTATTGTGATCCAACATAAAATCAGAAATGGTTCCATCCCATGATGAGATTTGATCAGCTGAAACTGGGCCTTGACCAACTGTGTCACTGAATGCAGAATGGATTTCTTGAAGTATTAATATTAATTGTAATGGTAATGGATTTTTACCCAGGGCAACCAAACCATATTTTGCCCACATTTAGGATTAAACCAGTTTCACCACTGACTACTAACCACAACATAATAAGTTGTTCCCTTGAGTTGCCAATAACTTGAATCTGTTATTAACAAACTAAAGTGATGGTGGACTATACAAGCACCTTTGGGTGAGACCGAACCCACTCTCTCTGAGGAAACAGTGTGTGCAACAGGCTGCTGAAAGCCGGCGGTGGTCAGTGCACTGTTCTTGGCTATAGTGCTTTGGGGAGGCGGCATCAAGGCTGGTGATGCCAGTAAACTGGTAAGGAAGTCCAGCTCTGTGGTCGGGCTGGAACTGCACAGTCTGGGGGCAGGATGATGGACATGATGAACGCCGTCCTGAATAACCCCTCCCACTCGCTCGATGATGAACTGTGGCAGATGGACAGAACATTCAGCCACCAGCTCATCCTACCACAGAGCAAGACGCCACGCTTCAGGCGTTCACTTGTGCCCACTGCCATCGCAGCAACTGTGACCACAGCCTAAGCCAGCTGTGACCCCCCCACACCCACACCTAACCCACTCCCACTCAGCCAGACCTGTCACATTCACTGCTCACATCTCTGACTGCTCCAACATTTAGACTCAGAGGTGAAAAATGGCCTTTTTCTACATCTGTTGAATAATGACATATGAACTTTGAAATAAATATGAATGGACCTGTTGTTTTCACAATTATAAGTATTGTTAAAGGTGGTAGAGGTTTCCTTTCTTGATCGCTTTTATGTCGCCTCCTTAGATATGAATCTACAGCTAGCAGTTAGCTTCACTTAGCAGAAAGACTGGAGGCAGCTCCAGCACCTTTAAAGCTCATTCATAAACATGTTTCTCATTCGTTTAATCTGCACAAATAGAGAAATGTAAAAACAACAAGTTTTGGTGTTGTTAGACAGATTTTATTACTTTTAGATCCAGTCAGACATCTCACTTTTTCCAATCTGTATGCTAAGTGAAGCTAACTATCTCCAAGTGGCTGTTTTTGATGTGTAAGTTGTTATTATTACATTTGGAATACAATATTTAAACGTGTCCCTTTGGCCTTAGTGTGGTGGAATCTCAAAAAAGCATGGCTGATATTTTTGAAAAAGAATTTAAAAAAAATTGTCAGGTCATGAACCCAATTATTTTCAGTTGACCTTTTTGAATCAAGACTTGATACTCTAACAAAGACATATAGCTGGAAAACAAAATGTTTAAATCAAAAGTCAAATAGTCTCGTGGATTGGGACAACTGTGATACCCCTTTATATTATAATATAGGATATATATAGAATAGCATGCTTAAGGTATCACTGTGTGTGATTTTTGCATAATAACCTTCAAAAGGCCTACTGATAAGATATTATAACAAAGATGGCTTTCAAATTAAAATTCTACATTATATAGTTTCTCTATACCAACAGTCAATGTTTTACCTCTGACACTTAAATTCATGCCCCGGGCGTCAATAATATCTCATCTTATCTTGTTCTTTCTTGACTTATCTCATCTCATAAATGTCATACAGATATGTTCACACTTCAGAGAACCACAGATAGAAATAGAAACCATCTGTTGTTGTAACTTGACAGAATCTTTAATCTACTGCACCACCAAAGTTTACACTGCCTTTGTTCAAAATGGTAATATACCACATTTTGTTGACAATAGAGGTCTTACGCTTGTTTTATCTTTACCATATGGATTTGTATGTATTTACCTAAACATAAAGCACTGATCCAGCACTCCAAAGCATCTGGCTCGGTGCCACCCTGTCATCCCAATGAAGTGTAGATCTGTGATAATAGCATATGCTCCCACAGGCTTTCACTTCTGTTTATTTCCGCAAATCACTTGACAGTAGAAAAACAATGTTCTTAACACTGTGCTGAGCCCAGTTTCTTGTCTTTGCAAGGCACTGTGTATAGTGCTACTGGTTCAAGGAGTAGTACATGCATTATACATAGTGTGTGTGACTCTGATTCCCATGTGCCATGTTTACTTCCAAATAAACAAAATTCAGGCAGCCTGAGTGTAGCTAAGAAGAGACATCCACATGCTCTTTCACTCCCCAGTTCATCCCGTTCTTCGCCCTCATTTCTCTTAGGGCGTTATTTTTATTTAGTCCTATTTTTCCATTATCTGATGTAATATAAGCTAATTACAGAGGGGAGGTAACTGATGCTGTTGTCTTAGAAGCCTGGCATGTGAAGCATTTATTCGACCCTCCCCCCGACCCAGTATGAAGCACTATGGGAAGGAAAGATTAATGAGTCCATAAAGGTTTACATGTCTTGGTAATATCGTGGAGTAGGTCATAAAACCAGTGTTGAAGGCATCCATAATGGAGCAACCTTTTAAAGGGACAGTTCCGCCCAAAATCAAAAAGATTTTTTTTTCTTATACCTGTTGTGCTATTTATCAAACCAGATTGTTTTTGTGTCATTGTTGGAGATGCCTCCTCTCGAATATAATAGAACTAGACTAGCATTTGGCTTGTGGCGCAATGTGTCTTTCCAGAAATCATGACCCAGTTACCAAAGATAATTCAGCTTGTGAACAGCTCATGTAGGAACTATTTTCTCTCTAGTAAACTGCTTTCTATTAAAGCTCACCAATACTGCTAGCTCACGTCCAACCACTGATGTAGTTAACATTTCAGGTCTGAGGGTGCTGAGGAAGACGCTATTAATTTGAAAATATTGCGTGAAAAGTGAAGCCTGTGCCAAAATGCCAGATATTGTATTTCCTCGACTGGCCACTTGAGGCTGGCTCCAAAAGGGAGTCAATCCTCATTGACACGCTTGTTAAAATGCCCAACTTTACAGCAGAAATATATTTACAGCCTTATTTTAAAACTGTTTTGGTCTTCTCATTTCAACTGTAATAGGAGTGAGGTTTTTTTTAAAAAAACCCTCGCATTCAATTTATATTAAGATCATGACTTCTGGGGGGAAAACATTGCTTACTTTGAGCACCACAAATGAAATGCCATCTAGTTCCATTACATTTAAGCAAAGGCAGACGGATATATCCAACAGTCTGCAACTCCAAAACTATGTAGATTGATAAATGCAACTTAAGATAATAGGAAACATATGTATTTTTGATTTGGGGGTGAACAGTCCCTGTTTATTCAGAATGGTGCTCTGCATTTTTTCTCTGCAATTTCTGTTTCTAGATGTTTTGTAATTAGAAGTCTCCCCTGCGTAATGAAGACCATTTTCTGATTGATTTCGAATGAGAGTGTGTCATAGAACTTTCTTTATTCGAGGTCCAGAGCAGAACATCAAAGAGATAATCTACCTTATTAAGTATTCTTCCAAAGTCCTCCAAAATCCAAAAGTCACTCACTCAGCTCCCCAAGGCTCAGGGAGCTGGGTTAATCAAATTATTTTAGTGAGCATGTAAAGCTTCTTCTAATCAAAGGATAGCTGGCTCATTTTAGTCTGAAATTGGGGTAATGTCTTCTTTGGAAGATGACTCTAAACAAGGTTAGGCTTCCTCTCTCAGTTCTTTATTTGGTTATCTGATGTTAGTACAAGTGGAACCCTGAGGCACATTTTGTTGATATTACACTGCGCACGGCCTTCTTAATAAATAAACAACTTGGCATTTTACTCTTAAGTTCTAAATTAATATTCTCTCTTGGCCATCACTTTGTAAATATTAGACTAATTATTACTGGAAAAAACTCATACACACATTGAGTGTGTCTTTGAAACCATGTGATGCCTTACTTTAGTGATTCAATCTGCAGCTGACTGTTTTTCAAAATACTGTTGCAACATTTTCTAACTTTGGCCCTAATGCATAATGCATCTTTAGCTGCATGCATTAAAATTTAATCACAGTTTTTTTCATGTTTGGCCTCAGTGCGAATTTATAGTGATAAAAGAGTAACAGTTTCAAGTAACATTTTAAATTAAAGTTTTCAGATGTTCGCCTGGTTAGACTGAGGCACTCCATTGTGGATGAGGAACAGTCTCTCCATGGAGTCTGAATGCTGGTTGCTATCAGCTATCGGCTGGTAATGAAGGCAAAGTCACTTTAAGATTCAGTGCATTTCTTTTCGTTTGAAACAGCGTCTTTACTTTGTCTGTGGGGCTATTGTCAATATGGTGTCACATCAAACACAAGTTCTGTTTCTAGTCATATTTCAACTTGAAAGCTTCAACATCAGAGCCAGTGAAATGGAGAAACTGCCTCCAATATTCACTAATTAACAGCAAATTATTTCACATGTTGAACTCAGAGCTCATTCCTCAAAAGCATAAATGTATTTACTGTAAATATTACACTTTATTAAACTGAAAATAAACAGAGTGAGATAGTGTTTCTACTCTTGTACTTTGCAGCAGTACCCTGATAAGTTCTTGCAACATATTCATATTCAACGTGTTTAAACATATGCTACATGACTATGAACGACTAGATATTGACGCGGGTCATTACCAGGACAAAGTAAAAGATTCACAAAAGTCACGGAGGGAAAAGAATATTACTGTTATCTTTGATTTAAGACACAGTAATAAGTTTTTGCTGCCACAGCATGTCCTTGATTTCCATCTGGATTATTTCTGACATTGTGCAGGAGAACACTGATGCTTAGAGATTGATATTTGATTCTTTGGATGTGATTGAGTGAGTTAAATAGATCTGGCTGTCTTTTGTTTCACCCCAGGAACAGTCAATCATCACACGTCACCAGTTGCATAACTCTCTCCATCTGTTCCTCAGTTCTTCTCAAACCAAACCAGGTTCCCAGATCTTTTTTAGGCATTTTCAGCCTAGCAGAACAGTCAGAAACTGCTGGAGAGGAACCAGATTTTAAAATGTTTTTTTCCCAAATAAATGGTTCCATTACATTTCTGTAGCCAGAAGCATGGACCAAAAGTGGTAAAGTTGAGTCGCGTCAAGTGGCAATTACAATACAGTCACCAACGTGACTTCTGACTACTCGGATTTGTGAGTCACCCCCAGATAATGACATTATAAATACACTGCACTTATGAAATATTCAAAAGGATGGAACATCTCCCACTGATTAGCTTACGTCGGGGCCTTGTCTGCTTCAACTGGTACTGTAAATCCTCCAGGACAGGACTACAGCATTTAACTGCTCGAAGAGCCTCTACAGTAAACAGCCCTGACTCTCTTTACCCAGCATGCCTGGTGTCAGACACACTGAGCTACCCACAGATAATCCTTTTTGGCAGTGCATTTTCTAGCAGCCTTATCAGTTATATGGTGGCAAGATCAAGAGCTGCGTGAACCCCTTCTGCACCCGCCTCCCGCCACCGCACCACCACCCAGACTCCTGTCCCGTACGGTTTGTTTTTGAGGTGATATGCTGACCTTCATTTTTCCCGAGTGCTAACTCCCCCAATCATCTCTGGAAGGTCCTGATAAGCAGATGGCATGTCATCTATCATACTTGACCCCTAGATCCCTGGACAATGTAAATAGACGATGGGTTCTGTCCTGTGGAACTGGAAGCCCGCAAGGTTTCCCAGTGGAAAGCTGTTGTTACAGCACATGGGTTCAAAGACACATAGGTTATGCTCAGGAAATAAAAACTGACATTTACTTCCTTTCTCGTGAGTATTATATTTAATGCAAAGTAAATAGGAAAAAATAATTCTCAAGTGATCACATACACAAAACACCTCATAATGCTTCACTTTCTACAGCATACATCTACCACTAAGTAAGATCACTAATTATCCTCTTTTATGGCACTCCAGAGCGCTACAGCGTGATTCTCGCTAATATCAAGAGGGGCCAGTGTTTGCAGAGTTCATATAATTGATCAACAGTACCTAGGTCTGGAAAGGAAAGCCATTATTTGGATATTATAAAAGCACACAATATGATTGCCGTATGATCCTCTGTTTTTTCTCTCTAATTCATTTTAATCAGTGTGAATCAAGGGAAGTGTTGTTTTTGCTATTTGGCTGATTGGTGCCCGGTTGTTTGTGTGATATTAGTCATTACGGTTTAGGTTCTTTTCTGCTGTGGCCGCCTGGGCGTTTTATTACAGTGCCCTAAAACACATTCTGAGTGCTAATACTGATTAGTTAAATGTGGGAGATACCGACAATGAAATTGATTTGAGGCTTTACTGTGCTAGGAAGGAAGGAGTGTGCTCTAAAACTAAGTGATGGCTCTTTCTACTTATTTGCTTTGGCTAATTAATTGAGGAACACTTAGGATATGCTTCAAAAATGGGAACTTATTTTAAAAGCCTCTGAAACACGGACATTTAGATTGATTTTAGAAATGTTGCAAAACAAAAGATGATCCACGGATCAACATACCAGTATCCACAGGTATTACATCAATTTTGGATAATTTGCGCCTCTCAATTCACGTCAAATGGAAACATTCATTTCCAATGCAGGAAGGAGTAGTTGGTATTCACAGTGAAGTGTCCTCCTTGTGATTCATGAGGTGTAGACAAATCAACAACCAGACTCCACTCAGACACTAAAGACAGGAAATACTGTGCAAACTACATATTCTAACCAATCTGGATATTTTTAAGTGGCCAGTATTAATACTAAAAATACGTTTGCAATTTTTGAAGTGACAGATTTTAAGCTACTGAACGGATTCGCAGACAAACGATTGTTATTATATTGATATAATAACTAGTCAACGACTATTAAATACAATCATTTAACTAAAATAATGCCAATAATATAGAAAAGAACATTGAAAAACTCACAGGTGATTCTTTCTGAAAGCTTTGAATAAGAAAACTGTTGTTGATTGTACTGGTTTACTTCCTAGTTTAGCTCTGAGCCAGTTTTATTTAGTGATTAATAGCTACAAATCAACTTATTATCAATCTTACTAAATTAAACAGTACCTTTTCCTCTAACATGGAACAGTTCCTGGTCTAGTTTGCACTCCTGATTTTATATTCGGAGCATTTTGATCAAAAGCAAATTGATTCAGAACCCCAAAAAGTTGGTATAGCGTGCTTTATTACCTAACATGCAAATTGTGATGCCATTAATGGGCATGTCATATTCTTCTGAAGAAATGCAAAATTATCAGGGAAAAAAATCTGCAGTGGGTGATTTAATGGTTAAAGACAAGTATCTGCAATAATGGAACAAAGGCTCGCAGGTAATCAGTGTGACCCGTCCTCTTGCTCTTGCTGTTCACTTCTGTTGGACAGTGTGCAATGCCCTCTGCTGATAACACTTCTTCATGGTTCTGCTCAAAACTGGTGGAAACATGGGCTGGTTTGCTAGATAGAGCCAAGTTTCCAAGGATCCTACACAAAATTGTTTCAGAGCTTATTTGGTGGAAAAGGGGCCACAGTGAACTGAAGGTGGAGAAGGCAAGGATTCTGAAAACACTGACATTGGAGTTAAAAAAAAAAAAGATGTATTGATTTTCTTAAAAGGGGATAGGGTTGGAATGCATCAGGGAGTATGAGCTGAAGCACCTGAATCCTGTGATATGTACTGATGTTAAACACAGTACTAATGTTGTTATAGGACCACTACTGCTTTAGCAGTGATGCAGTATTCCTTCACATTTCTCTGATTCAAGGCTCTCATAGAACATTCAGAACATTTTTGGACTCCCACAAACACCGATTTACCTCTCTTCCCTCCGATCTCTACTATATAAACAGGTTGTTATCCATATTTCATGGGCCTTAGCCTTCTCTTCTCGTCTCTACCCCCGCCAAAGACTCGTTTTCAGGGTTGCTTTTCACCTGTTTGTCAGTCTCACATATAAATGGGCGTGCTGCCTGTCCCCCAACATCAGCAGATTATTCTACTTACCCCACATCTCTCTCAATGAGTCTCTGTGCCTCTCTGTTTCCAGCTCTATCGCTCCCTTGCTCCCACATGCACCGCTCTCCTCTCTGCCTCTGATTATCTCTCCCACTTCGCGTCTCCTCAGGAGTGTCGGCCATTAAATGCAAACCTGGTCCTGCTGTCAGTCCCACGCACACACAGAAGAAACACAGCGGCACACACAGAAACCGTAATAACTGTCTTCAGAAGAACAAGAAAACTATTTCACAGACTTCACTTTTTTCTCCGCTCATCTTCCATGGATATTTCACCGTATTTGTGAGGATAATATTGGTTGTGGGTATTAAAACTGAGACCTGTCAGAGCATTTACAGTTTTTAAATTGTGCCGAAGAATCTTCTTTCTTTCATGTGTTTATTCCCACCTCTTATTTGAGCTCTTGTTGCAGGCGGTGCTTTTATCCCTGTCGCTGTCACTTATATTCTTTTTTCTCCAGCATAACTTTTCTGAGTTTGCAGATCACCAAATCTCACACATCTACCGCTGTACCCGGAAGATCAAAGCACATTATGCATTGTAGCTCTTTCAGGTCTGTGACATCCTTCTCCGGTTTTGATGTTGTATTTACAACTGTTTTCAAAACCTGCCTTCTTACTCTCGAATTGAAAGTTTGGCAAATAAGAAGAAAAGAGCACAAAAGGGAAGTCACAGTTAAAGGGACAAGAAAAGTGTTTTTTTTGTCAATTCAAATCTTTTTCCAACTTTAATTGGCCTTCTTGCCACAGCAGTCAGGGTGATTAATAATGCGATTCTTTGGGAAAGATGAGTTTTGGTGCTCCTAACAACAGACAGGACTCTGCAGCTTCTGTGTGAGAGCTGGAGCAGAAAATGGATAGTCATTTCCTTTTATGGCCACGAACGGCTGCTGTAGAGATTCAGTCTTGGTCTATAATTGAGACACCAGGGTATATTCTCTTTCTGGACAGACTCTAATGGTTAGTGCATTAAGGAGGATGATTGAAGAAAGCAACACACTTACAGTAGAGGCTGCGGTAAATCAGAAAAGATGGCTTTTTGGCCAACTTGTAGATTGCAGCGGGTTCACACTGTGCAGTGCTTTAGGTCTTCCCTCTCTCTCATCTCTGCTGAGAGCACTCTTCAGCAGAGTTAAATGGGTGTAATTTTGAGGCAAAAGAGAGAACACTTTTAGTGGTAATGGAGAGAAGGCTTTGGACATGTTGTCATTGCCCTTGGAAATACAGTAAATGCACTGTTCAAGCCTCGCTCAGTTGTTAGCGCGCTCTTCACTGCATCAGCCCCTGGTTTTGTATTCAGCTCAGGACGGATGAGCAGCTGAAGCAGGAGCTTTCATTAAGACATCAGCTGGATTGCATATTCACAGACCTGCAGGTTCAAGGTTCATCGCTCTGCCATTTCTAACACAACAGTGTTCATTTTTAAATATTTCATTCCGTTTTTATCTCGGTCCTTTTACAAGGATTCACTTCATTAATTTTTTGTGTGAAATCGTAGTCTCATTTTAACTGCATTTTTAATTTTTCATGTCTTCTCAGAATCCAGAAGTTACACCTGTCGCTGTATTTGATGTGTACTGTTACCATGGTTACATGAGTTGTGCTAGCAGAAAAGGTGCTGATTACTTGTTTATACCAGAATGTAATGCACGCAGCGCCCATGTAAAACAATAGAGTCAGTGTCCTCAGTAAATACAGTTATTATTCCCAAACTCCAGCCCAGTTGTCATGTTTTTGCAGACCACAGGTGTGCTGAGTCTCAATGTTTCCACACCGCCTCCAACCATTCTCATTCCCTTTCCTGCCATGGGAGTAATAAGCTGTTTTGTTACTATTTGTGAACATTTTCAGTGGTGATTGTGCTGGAACTTAGTCCATATTCTCATATTTTTAAATAAAAGAACAGAAAACGTTGGCTAAACTGGCTTTGCAAGAAAAAAGTTAGATAATTTGGTCATTTTTTAGATGATAAATGTTATTTGCTGACAAAGACTAAACAAAAAAACATTAAGTCATCATTTTCATTGACGAAGTTAACACTGCCTCACAATCCTGTCATATCACTGTGTTCTCTCTGTATCTGTTACACAGCTTCTGTCTCACATTTCATACCCTCTCCTGTGAGCTTCACTGGTGACTTTGGGTGTCAGGCCTGGGCTGCTTGTTTTGTGGTTCCTTATATATTCATATATGACAGCTGGCTGCCAGCAGATTACTGGTCTTTCATGTGATTGTGCCAGGGGGGCTGAGTCCTTGTTGCCAAGTATCCTGATAATACCTTAACCGCAGGAATTCTACCCACCCATGACATGTCCTCTTCCCATGTTCTTAAATCTTGGAGGGACGGGGTGCCTATATGTCACTCCATGATAAGTGTTGGGAATTACACAGTAATTAGTTTGCCCATTCGAAACAAACCCTGACTGACACTGACAGTGGGAGACGCCTGAGGAGTAAAGATACTGTGCCCACTGACTCCAAAAGCAACTTCTGCTAAACCCCTGCCTCCAAAATATGCACAGAAATTATTATTCGAGGATTTGTTTCACTTGTATAAATCAAACATACAGACATAATGATATGGAGATGCATTTAAGCTGCAGTTTTATTGTTTAAGTCTGTCGCTGACTCATTTTCCTCCCTTCTTAAGTCTGCAACAAGATTAGTGACACTTCGGAGGTGGAATATGTTTGTGCAGTGTATAAAAACATACAGTAAATTTAATGAAGCAAAAATAAGAACAACCTAAATATTGATCCATATCATTAACTATGGGCTGTTTGAGGGAAGGTAATATAATGGTAAGGCAATAGGAAATTGTCAAACCTTTTATTATACCATTCATATCAAGGGTGTTTTCTCTTTCATATCTCTAGTTGTATTAGACCATTGTTTGCGATTTTGGCAATATTAATTATGCAGAATTTTTGTCAATATGAAGAATGGCCTAGATTTTCTTGTGTATTTATCCAATTTCTCAATGGAATGTGCATATAATGATCACTAAAAATATCAATACTGCAGTGTGAAACTACACTATGATAATAATCTTATCACTCAGTAGTGGGGGATCATGTAAGTAAGGCACAGTGTTTCCTTAAGGATTTATTTTTATGCACCTATTTTTGCCTCTTCTGCATCAATTTATGGTAGAAGTGTCCTGACTTATGGAAAGTAAGACACAGGTAAAGCTTCAGGTGACAATTCAAGGTATAGGTAATAAAATAGAATACAGTTTAATGCAGTAAAGCTCTCAGGTGTTTGCTTTTAAAGAGCCATTGTCCGTATTTATGAGGTGCAATTGAATGCACAGTGCCTTGTGAACACTCAAGTCATGTAGTCCTCAGAGGCCTGAGCTGAGATATGAAGATGGCCATTCCATCGTTTCTCTTGCCAAAATTTAGCCTAAATTTAGATTGTTATTTCGCACCCCTGCAAACAAGATATTGGCAGCAATGGATTCCAAAAACTCAGCCCACTCCTGCACAGAAACCTTTATTTTGCATTAATATCATCAGTGATCATCATCACTTAAAGTGTCATTAAATATATTTAAAACCACATTATCTGTACATGTGTTATAAACTAATTAATATTGCTAATAAATGCTAAATAGGAGGACTTAAAGTAAAGTGTAATGTATACAACCAAATGCAGTTGGTATCTGTTATTATGTGACTATAAACAAAGTGTATTGATGCATTTAATAGGAGGATGTGTCAAACAGAGTCCAGTCAGAGTGAAACACACGGCGCTAAAGGTTTGTTTGGGGCTCGCCTGAGCTCGCTCCATCGATTGAACTTTAACTCCTACTTACAGCACTTGCATGAAAATGCCTGTCAGTCATCGGAGATGTGGCTGCATCGGCTACTGATTTGCATTTCATCCAGCTTTGGCTGAAACAGAATTCAAGCTCCTCTTAATCACAAAAGCTCAGACACAAACAGCACAATTCTAACCGCATTCACTCTCCACTTTGTATGCAAGATCATACTGCAGGGAATGTGATAGGAGGGCTCACTCGTGCTATTCTTAAGTAGGGTTTTCTACACTTTCCTATCTCTGTCCGCAGAGATATTTCTAAATGAATCCTGTTGACTTCCTGGACTTGTGTCACCTTCAAAAACATTGTGCTATCGATTATGTGGTTCTATACACGCTGTCCTCATGGCACAGCAAAGATTTTTGTCTGCCGTCTTCTGAAATCACACCCCAGACACCTTCCCCTCTTCTTTTCTTTAATTCTTTCCTCACTTCTTTTGTCAAGTTTGATGTCTTCAGTGTCGCCCCTCCGCCCTCTCAGGATGAACTCTGTGCTCGGTGCAGCAGTGCTGCTGCACAGTGTTGTTTTACTCTGGCAGACAATTATCTCTGAGACGCCTGGACAGAAAGAGCTGCTCTTCACGACAATTTCCCCCTAACCTTAAATCAGTCCACACTGCCCATCACCCACTAAATGGCACAAACACACACACATACACTAAATCACACTGACACACACCGGTCCCCCTAAAGCATTTTCTCTCTTTTCATTTCTCTTGTATTTATGC
>CAFUXE010000685.1:752061-843825 GCA_903364295.1 Serranus cabrilla
CTGTCTGTCTCTGTCTTTTTTTTTTACCCTTTCTATTCCCTTCATGTTAATAAGCAGAGTAATGGTGTTGCAGGCAGTTCCTGGTTGGGGAGTTAATTAAAATGGCAAGTTACAACCCACACAGTCAAAACAATGGAGGCCCCTGCTTTTTCGCAGTGACACAGGGAGATATTAAACAAGCCCAAAAATCAAACACAGCGAGGAGGCAGGAACCCAGTAACACTGACTATTCCCCAACCTCACTTAACACTTCCTCTCCTGAAGTACGGAGAGGTTTATTGTTAAGCTCTCCAGCCCAGTCAACATTAGTCATAGCAGAGATACAGTAATTACCTCCTGAGCTCCCTGAACTGCTGCATGAAAAGCAGTTGTGTACAAAGATATTAATGTGATTACTGCAGCATTTACTGAGCCAGAAACTACACTGACACTGATCAGATGAGAAACTGAAGAAGGGAAATAGTGACATCTGCCTATTCCCCACCCACCACCACAAACACACACACACTCACACACACACACACACAAACAACCTAAATGATTTTGCTAGCGTGGCTAGCACAATGCAACGCACTCAGGCTCCGGCAACAGTGGGCCGGCTGAGCAGGACAGGAGCTGTTGCTATGGTTACCATTTCTCGGCTCGCTCTCACAGCCCAGGAAAACTGTGTCATTATCCTGTACTTTGGATAGGAGAAGAGAGAGGGAGAGAGAGAGGGAGGGATACAAAGAGAGGGAATGAGGTAGAAAGGGGAGACAAAGATAGAAAGGCAGAGACAAGGAGAAAGAAGAGGAGGAGGGGCCGCAGTTCACACAGGCCAGCCGTGCATCTAACACACACATCAGCAAAATTTGCATCCATTTGTGCTCTTCTCTCCGCCACTTTTCTCTTTTTCCGTCTGCAAGCGGAGCTATAGTTTTCACTCTAATAGGTAAACAACTTCAGTGGCGACGAATAATGCTTGAAAATATCATGTAAAAGCAGCGCCGTGTCAGGTGATAATGGGATGTGTGTCCTTTTTTTCCTCCCTTCCTGGCATCTCCTGTGAAAATTGTCTCCCACAAGCTATTATGTTGGCAAAAAAAAGATCAATCTCTGCATCATTGTATTCATTTTAACACACCAACAGCCATATGCTACTCTAATGACAACGAGCACAGGTTCTTATTGAATAAATACCCGGGCCACGATAATAACAGCACAGTGGGATAACAATTCTCTGTGTGACTCCGAGTCGCTTCTTACCTCAGAAATACACTCAGAAAATAACTTCATACTGTACGTTCGTGATTGCATCTTGTGTGTGTGTGTGTGTGTACAGTATTTTTGTTGCTTCGCCCGGTGTGTTTGTGCAACGTGAGGTCCACATCAGAGGAGTTACATTGTGAACTAATTACATGGCTGTGTAAATAGAGGCACCCTGCTGATATGGGCTGTGCACCACATGATTTCCCCTGGTAGAGCAGAGCCTGTTTGCACTGCCTCGCTGTGTGTGTGTGAAGGCATGCATGTGACCCGTACATACGTGTGTGTGTGCTGAGGGAGAGCATGTTTTGTAACCTGTGAGGTGCGCTTTATTGAGCTGCAAACTAAAAGAGTGTGTCTGTGTTGTCGAGGAGGCAGAGTAGCCCCTCCAAATGAAAGGCTGCCCTCTCCCTCTCTGACCGCCTGACGCAGCTCTCCAGAGAGACCTGTTCATATTACTGTGGCTGTCTGCTGGCCAGAGGAACACAAACAGCACGAAACAAAGCCGCCTTCGATAGGAATGTGAAGAAAAAGACCTTGTGTCGCCCTCATTTATTCTCCTCTCCCCGCTGATGGCTTTTTTTGTACCAATAATATGAAAGCGGGAGAAAGAAGAAATGTGTTTTGTCACCAAACTCGAAAAGTTAAGATGGAAGAAAAGTGTTTTTGAATATGTTAGAATCTAAAGTTACAAAGTACATTTAATCAAGCACTGCACTTACCTTTACTTTAGCTGGTCATTGAATGCAGCTTTAGACTTCTCCTGCACCAACTTTTATCATATTCTGCTCTACTTCATGTGAGATGCACTTATTGAAGGCCCTACACCCCCACACGGGTGCTTTTAATTACTCAGGCTCATTAGGCTCTTTAACAACTTGGTCCGTTTGGTCAATTCTGAGTCAAAGTGAAATTTATACTTTTGGTTCGTTTTGCATTTAGTCTGGTTTGCTTTCACATGTTGCATCTATCTGTATACATCTCACAACATGCAGGTAGCCCGCAATCCACAATTATTAAGTTGGATTACCTTCACAGTCCAATCAAAACGCACTAAGGTTTGTGTGGAAATGGACTGAGACCTTCTCTCGCAAGTGGTCTCGGGGCAACCCTCTACAGTGCAGGTGCAGAAATGAAAATGAGAATGTACACACCTTCAACATATGTCAAAACACCTGTATTCTTCGACTACGGGTCTGTAGCAGATTAAGACTCAGCTTTTTTTATGTAGACAGGGGCGTCCCAGTGGCTCACTGGGAGAGCACATACCACAAAGGCTGAGTCCTTGTGAAGCAGCCTGAGTTCAATCTGGCCTGAGGTCCCTTTGCTGCATGTCTCCCCCTTCCAAACTCTGTCAATATCAAACTAAGCATGAACATCCAAAAAATACTCAGTAAAAAATATCCAGTAAGTTAATTGTTGGCTTTAGATTGCCTGTAGGTGTGAATGTGAGCTTGAATGGTTGAGTGGTTCAGTCTGTGGTTCCTGATCAAAAAGCAGCGTCTAGTTGAACATTTCAGATGTTATTCAGTTGCTGATTTTCCCTCTGAGCTTCTCATGTTTCATTTAATGTTCAATGGTTGAAAATACTTTTTTTTTTTGGTTTATAAATGCAATCTGTTTCTGCTATGTCATGTGTTTACATTCAAGTGTTGGTATTTTTCTATAAGTACAGAGTGAGAACTTCCCCACTGTTCAGAGTACATTAGCAGCAGTGTTTCTGTTTCTGTAGAAACCTGCTTTAAACAGCGGAAAGGCTTCAGTAATTGCAACTTTCACAGGCTCATTTGGAAGCACCATACCAAGCTGACTGACTTTTCTTTTGAAATGGTGAAAGTGCAATCACAACTAATCAGAGCTTCTCTTGTTTCCTGCCCACAGCGCCCAACACTGCACCCTATGGGAGCACAGGAAGTGCGCACGTCCCGCTGGCCTGCCGATACCTGGTCCTGGCTCTCTCCTCCTTCATCAGCGTGTACTAGCAGAGGCCGGTCCAGACACAATGACTGACTGTCGAGAGCATTTATGAATCCTTTTTGACATTGCTGAAGGCTGGAATCCAATCTGGTACAGTTTGTTGAAAAGCCGTGATGGGGAAAATAATCAGCGTTACTTTGTGTGGGGAAATCTTATTTTTCTTTTGTTTTCTTTTCTTTGCTTTTTGGTAAAAATTTCTGTCATGTAAATACTATAATGTTTTTTTTAATTATTGTTATTATTATTATTATAATTATTATTATTATTTCCTCTCTTCTTTTCTTATTGATTGACCACCTTGTGAATCAGTGCTCACCCCCCCACCCGCCCCACCGCCAATCATATCAAAACTTCTCAAAATGAGTTACTCTCATGCCTCTTTCTCTGCGAGACGATGGCGCAAAAATTGACATTTCCATCCGTTTTTGTACATGGCTAAAAAGAAGCAATTGTGCCAAGTCTCTCAGTACACAGAATTACCATACCAATGTTGTATTGAATGTATTATGGGTTGTTGAACAAAGGAAAGACATTTAGATTCCTAACAATACAAATTCTGATTATGGAGTGTGCTTAGAAAAAATACTGAAAAAAATACTGAAAAAAAAATCAAAAGAACAAACAGGCAGGGCTTTTTCAGGACCTGTATTGTCATGATTACTCAATAGATGGATGAACAGTGTTGAAGGTGTGCTTTGTTGTGTTCTGAAATGGGTCCTTGAGTTACTATGCCTGCCTAACAGATTGATCAGGCAGCCGTCAAAGTAGCAAAGTATACTGTATTGTATCTTTATATTTTAATATAGTGTAGGCTTTTGTTTTGAAGTGGGACCAGCTTTTCTCATCCGACCAAGAACATTAACACAGTCCATGACTTTGTACAGTACGAAGGGAGGAACATCGCTGCCCTATGTTTACATTTTTCTTGAAAATATAAATACTACAGTATATACTCCACACTTTTTCTTTCAGAGAGTCCGCATACGTGAATGTCACAACAAACTGTTGCAGTCGAGAAGAAAAAGCAGAGCCCGAGTTCAACTGTTGTAAGCTTTTCTCCTAAAGATGCAGTTCTTTGAAACATGCCTCCTCCGGTGGGCGTCTGAGCCGAGCGTTTTGTTGTGTACCTACTGATCATCGACTGGCTGAAAACCCACAGCTGCACACTGTAGGTCGCTTGAAGTTTTTGGCTTCGACTTTTGGCATGATACCTAAATAACGGACTCTGGGAAAGCAGCATTCTGCAGCATTGTATTTAATTCCTCAGTTTTTATTTACAGATAATCCAATACATAAAAATATCACGGTCTCTTTGACAGTAAATATATCAACTTCACAAATAACGGACATCCAGCCAAAGGTCGCATAACTAAAGATTTTTGGCAAAAACACCGACATGCATCATCTAAAAAAGGACAATAATGAAACCTGCTTTGCCTCCGATCGGAGTCCTTCTCGTGTTAATTATGAGAACAGAAAAATCACATGCCTGTCACTACAAACATGGCCTAACAGCTACATTCTATTCAAACGGCTGATCAGCGTCCACGGGGCCAGTGAATGTCCAGCAGAGAATCAATTAAACCATGAGGTCGTTTAATAGGAGAAAATGTGGCTTTTTGTTCACTGAAATCAACCATATCAAGGCTCAAAAACAACGTAAGGGTTTACTTTTTGACAAAACTTGTCATGGCATACTCATCCTCAAGTATCTTCAATTCATGGTGTAATCAGAGATACTGTACTGCAATGCCTTAATAGTACCATAGACATGAAATTAACCTCCTTTAGAAGGACACTTCCAGAAGCTCTCAATAAAACACATTTGTTTGACATATTACTGCTTATTGAATGCTCATAAACCTGTAGCTGACTTATCTTTCTAATTAGGCGTTATATTCACTCAAAATTCAACTCTTATGGCTCTTGCAGGTATTTTCCAATAAGCCAGTTTGCATCTGATAAACATGCAGTATTTGTGGTGCAGGTTGACCTGTTTGCAGGTCTTGTTTGGGTTCGGATTGTGTTGTATTTTGCCCCCGCGGTCGAGGGACTAACAGTTCACGCAGTATTTTCACATGAACTTGTAACTGCAAACCTATAGAGAAATAGCCATCGCAGTTAAAAGACTTAAAGCACAAACACTGTTATTACTTTTTCGTTTTGTGGTGATTTGTTTTAAGGTCTGCTAAACATTTTTTTTTTCTTTTATTGTTTGTACTGAAATTGTTATCAGCTTGTTTTACAAAAATTATGAAAATACTGCACCATATGATCTTGTTTAAATGTTAAGGTATAATGAAAATGGGTCAGAAGTATATTTATTCTCTTCCTTTATGAAAACAATGTATAAAAAATTACATTTGAAACATGTAAACTGGATATGTGACATTTATTTGAATGAGGCACAGTATGGCATAGTTTATAATGTTGTCGGGTTCATTTAGATGCCATAACTGTTGTTGATTTTTTGTCAGACGAGTACATTAAAAAGAACAATGTTTGCAATCAAATTACCTACTTTTTGAAACAGAGAGGGTGTGAACCAATATAACAGTATTATAGAACAGAATCAATGTGTGTATATTTGGAGAAAAATAGGATACCTTTTGATCTTTAGAGCCAGTGTGTAGTCATAGTTTTCACACACTTGCGTGTTTGACGATGTGCAGAGAGTATGGTTGTGCTGCATGTCAAAGTTAACCTGTGTTTTTGAGGTGGCCATTTTACAGATATTCATACTTTTTATGAATGGAACCAGTTTTTTCCAAAACGTTTGGTTCTTAAACCTGGTCTAAAAATACATACCTCCTACAGACCAGCCGGCTATGTTTGTTTGTGATTTATTTGAATCAACTTTTGCTGATGAACTAAAAACAACTGCTGTTCAGAGTCATAATGATTATTGTGGCACATTGGTGACAGTCTGGAGTTATGTTGGTTGCTTGTCTAAGCAGTCAAGACCATGCTAGTATTCATACATATGAAATGTACTGGATGTTGATTATTTTGAATAATGGTATTAACAAGTCCCTTTTATCGAATCATTATTATTTGCAATAAAAGTCTTCATGTTACAATATAAACCCACATCTGAGTTAATGAGCACTCAAAGGGATCGTCCTTATCACTGGATGTCACTCAGCTGTCCCCTTTAAAGTCCCCCTCCACTTTAAACTGTGCTTTTCTGATCTTTCTGTCCCCTAACATGTCTGACCTTGACTATACTGACTTGTATCTGTGCTAAGTTTGTCACTAGAGACGTGTTTTCATGTTCCTCTGCTGGAGGGAGAGATGCACTTTCTCTACAATCTGAGACTTAAACACACACTAGATTAGATACGCCACTACAACAAGAGCCAATCACTGTCTGATATGCAAAAAACAAACAACTGAAACCTCCAGAGAGCGATAACACACTGTAAATTCATAGATTATTGTATGTTTGACAACCAGTAACTCTTTCAGCCACTGCCACTTAGAAAGCAACATAAACAAATCAAACTTCACTTAGCACTCTCATGGACAGTCACATCCCTCGAGCAGCGTTGGTGGAGGCCAGATATGGAATTTCTCAATGAGGGAGAAAACATAGTCTTTTTATTATTATTATCATTTATGTAGCATTTTTTACAAATTGTCTGGAGTGGGACTTTAAAATCGAGGGCAGGGTTTTAGACTGTATAAGCTGTGTTAACATTTACTTTGCAACTTAGTTTAACTAATATGAACAGTTGGCTGTGTAACAGGAAAAACACTCGACATGCATCAAATAACTAACACACAACCGTCCTATCTTAGTCACCTTTTTGAGTTTGCATCAATGTTAGTTTATATGGAGAACATAGACACGACCTCCACAGCAGTCAGCACTGAATATAATTCCACTTTACAAGCAGTGATTAGAATAATAAGAAGTCGTTTTAGTGGCTGGATGTGAGCTGTGGTGATTGGGTCTGTTTTGTAGATACAGATGAATTATCACTTTCTTTGAAGTTGACTTCAAGCAGAACACTGATCTGCCAGCAGCACAGTTAAACCCTGGTGAAACAAACGCTGCTGGGACTATTCTCCAGGCTGGAGCGGCATGAGGGAAATATCAGTGTGTTTGGACAGTGTAGCTGGAATTATTGAGTCATCTTAATTTTTCCGTATCATGCATATTTGATCCCCCTCCGCCCTTAAACACTGCATAAATCCTCCTGAGCCCAGATAGCCAGAAGCCACAGTCCATAGGATTAACCACCGTTTGCACTGCATCCTCATCACCGCCCGGTATATATATATGATCTGGAGATATTTACAAACATAAATCACTGCACAGCCAGGCCCATAATGCATCAGCGGGGGCGATTATACCTTTTTTTTTCCTCGACAGCAGAAGGCTTTCGAGTATCCTCTGACCTGAATACACTCTCGACTAAAATCCCACGGTTGTGTGACCTACCTCATAAAAGTTCAGTTGAAAAAGTCGTGTTGATGTTAAAGCTGAAAAGAGGCCACGCCACCCACCTGCAGAGATCACTGCCTCACCTCCCAGCTGACAGCGGAGGGGAAAAAATCTCTCTACTTTTAAATTTAAGATAAGAGGATTTTAAATATTCATGCTAGTGCGTATTATTACGGCCCCACATTCCCCACCCTGAATTTTTAAACTGTCCATTTCCAAGCATCCTGCTCCTTCTCAGCCGTGTTTCAGAACCACATTCTGCTCTTTTAGTACAAGTTTGGGTTCATGAAACAACAGCTGACAAAGTACTGTACTGAATGTGCCTTTAAAATATTAAATCAATCATAACCGACCCTCATTTAGAGCAGTAAAGCTCCTCTACACAGTCTGACTTTAGCTGGTACATTTTCCAGCACATTAGCTATTTATAACATCAACCAAACATTTAATATGTCAACACAGAAGCAAACTACAGCGCTAATTAACTTTAACAGTTATTCTGACACATGTAACCCCGATGTAGCAGAGAATACAAATGAATTAAACAAAGTTAAATGTCATCGTAATTGAAGTAATTAGGATTAATGCAGAGCTGGAATGTAGTTATGTGCATTTATCCTCCAGGGAAACAGAAGCAGGGTTCAGATCATCTTCATGCTGGTTAATATGAGGTTAAACTGCACCGACGCTCGGTCAGTGTGATACGGATGCACGAGGCAAACTTTAGCGTCTGTCTGAGACACACCAACGTAAACCATCCCCGTCATTATTAGACAGTCAGAGCAGCTGGTGAAATAAAGGCCATGAGGGTCAGTTTAGGGCCAAACAAACTCGTGCCCGGGTGAAGCCAAAAGTCGCTGTTGTTATTTTAAGTTAACCTGTAAATTGAATCTGGTTTGTGGCTCTTCTGTGTGTGTGTTCTCCCCGTGTCAGTGTGGGTGCAGCTTCGGTTTAATTGGTGACTCTAAATTGTCCGTAGGTGTGAATGAGAGCGTGAGTGGTTGTCTGTCAGCCCTGTGATAGTCTGGCGACCTGTCCGGGGGTTTACCCCGCCTCTCTCCCAATGTCAGCTGGGATCAGCTCCAGTCCCCCGCGCCCCGAGTTTGGATAAGCGGTTAAAGATAATTAACAAATTAATTGATTTAAATCAGGGGTGCTGAGAGTTTTGATGAGTGCCAATTTAGGGAGCCAGCCTATGACCTGACAGATGCTTGTTAGGTGGCACAGTTTGACACAATGGCCATGTAGTGTATTAAATGTGAGCTATTGAAAGTGACAGTATAAAAATGGACAGTGGATCTGTAAAATATAACACATATATGATGAAACAAGATGTTTCGGGGGCCACCACTGGCCACACTAGGTTCTCCATCATCTGCGTACCAAAGTAGATACTTTAACTCAAACACGGATGTTTTCCTAACATTAACCAAGTAGTTTTGGTGCCGCATTACATTTCCTGTGAATTCAGAAGTTCATCTTGAAAAGCGGTACATATAGTAAGCAGAAACATTTAAAGCTACCATGTTCTGAGGGCCGCTGGTATCTGATGAGTGAGAATCTGTTCACTGTAGACACAAGCTGACTGCTTGCTTTCACTTCTGTAGTTCGGTCAGCGACATGTTTGAAAGGCATGTTTATTAGTCTTGTCAGTGATTGACATACTGTACCTGACACTATCTAACAAATGTTCCTGCTGCAGTAAAAAAACAAAAAACAGGTTGAGTTTAAAGAAACAGCTAGAATTATTTTGCGGCTGATGTGCGACTCTGGGTGTCACTGTAGAAAAACATCATGACAAACTCAGAGACTGCTGTGACACTCCAGCAGTGTGTTGTTGCACACACACACACTGTGTTGCCAATAAAAAGCTGATGCAGGGAGGTGATTCAATATATTGCAAGTGAAATTTACAGTCTGAATAGACAGATATGAATAAATACCTACAATGACTCATTTTGTTTTGCAACCAATACAAATGTTCATCCCATCAGCGTGTGTTTTCCGCACATAATGCTTCACAGTGTGTTGTGATTTAACCACTCAATGGTGTTTGTATTCTGCAAATAAATATGTGTAAAACAGCATTATCCTGCAGCAAAACAAAGGCAGCACACACTGTAGGTTATGGGAATTATTAGCGTGGTGTCAAAACGCTGTTTGGCTCTTCACAAAGGCGTCTGCGTCCGGCGTGAACAGAGAGGAGAGCGGAGGAGTTGTGAGAGAGGAATTCCTCATGACCCTGCGGTTAATGAAACCCTTCCTGTGCCTTTGTCAGTTTTAACTGGGAGATTGTGTCATACTACGAGCCGGAGCTGCCGCCTGGCTCCTCCAGTCGCCATCCCACTTCCCTGAGCGGCATACTGAGTTGTCACTATCACAAAAAAAACTGTTTCTTGAGTGCTAGCATTCAGTTTGGGAGATATGTTTGTTGCACAGCAGGAAAATGCTATCCCTCCTGTCAAACGCAAGGCTGAAAGAGAAAAAGAAATCTTTTTTTTTCTCTATAACCAGTCTCTGGGCAAGCTTGATTCAGCTCTGAATGGGAAAAGAAAAAATGTTCAGTCTTTTTTTTTCTTTTTTTTTTAAATAGGCCTCTTTTCTCTCAGACATTTCCACTGGTACAAAAACAGTGAGTAATTTCTGACTGGTGTGTCTCTCCATTTTCTTTGAAATGCTTCCTATAGTGTGGCAGCTGCCAATATGAGCGGAGGGGTGGGGTGGAGGGAGGGGTGCTATTTTAAAAAGAAGTTGCATCAAGTATTTGTCAACCTGTCCCTCATTATTTCCACTGAACTGGAAAATAAGTTGCCAGCCAATGATGCAGAGCCTGAGATAATGCCTCGGTTTTAAAGCAAGCTATCTAAGCCAGGTCTCTCCATGACGCCGATGACTGAATCACACTGCGAAGTGTTTTCACGTAAAGCTTCCGGGCAATTGTCAGTTTTCATGAAGGATTGAACGGGTTTGCCATAGAGGGAATGTCATCATTTGACTGACAATAAATGTAATCCTATTTCATTTGTTTCCCATGCCCCAAAAGGCAGATTACACATTGTATTATATACACTGAGTGACACAGCAAATGAGTTCTTTGTAGCACCGGTTCATCACATGTGTCTTCAGTGTTTAAATGGAGTGACCTCCAGCAGAGTTCAAGGTAATGAGGTGCAGCGTTTCTTCTTGACTGTGTCTGTGAATTGAAAATATTTACTTCTGCCATTTCTTTCTTTTTACAAAAACTGGGAATGGAAATTACACAATTGACGGAAAGGTCCTAATTCTATATGGGCTTTTATTTCTCTTTTTTTATTTGTTTGTTTTCTTTAAAACTTGCTGAAAAACAATATGATGAGAAGTCTGAAATGTTTACTCAAATGTGTATGAAGGTCCTTTAGCCACCAGGGATATAGTTGTACATTTATAGGCTCTAGATCACTGGAATGATATATATGGCTTTAAGTGGCATTGATATATCTATATATAATATATATAAATATATATTGATATTTGTCCAGAAATAAGAAAATTCATGTACTTTAATTATGTTAAAGCTTACATTGTGTATAGCACGTATGCAAGTCCATTTTCATCATGTTTGATGTAATTTTGTAGCAGTGGTTTGATACTAATAAATGGCAGTTGATGATGGAATTGTAGCTTGTGTTTGTGTTGAACTAGTGTGACCTTCACAACAGCAACGCTCTGCGCTCACAACATGCTTTCACATGTGTGCAAGAAGAAAAAATGTCTGATTGAACATATTCACTCTGGAGACACTAGAATTAGATAATTTATTCATAACAGCATGCTGCATTCTAAAAATACCCAAGTTATCTATTCAATGAACAGATCATTTGCAATTTGAGTTCCTTTGTGTGTAAAAAAAACTGCATTAAATTTTACCAGAAATTTGTGACTTTTGAATGATTTTGTTGTGGTTTGTTGTATCCTTAATTTGATACTCAAGTCCGTGACATTTAATAGTAATTTAAACATCTATAATTTTGGTAAACAGTAAAACAACAAACAATATTTAATTACTTCTTTCATTTGCTGGAGAAAAACAATATGAGAAAAGATAAGATATCATCAAAAGATATTATAATTCATCATGAGGAGAACAAGAATATGTGTGTCAAATCTCATAATAATCAATCATCACATACTTTTTCTTTTTACTTTTGTGCACACTCCAGCTACCTTCACAAGGTCAATACCGCTGCATGCAGTATGTATGATTGGGACTACTTCTTCATAACATGGTGCCTTGAACTTTGACCCTCTGTCTCATATATGTGCTAAACAGGGGATTGTAAATGACAATAACCAGAAACGCATGCTGGCTTCCATTCTACAAAATACATCCTGGTCCCTTCTAACAGAAATATGTCACTTTTTAACGTTTTTTTTGGTTGTCCCTGACATTTAATAGTAATTAAAACACACAAGGATGTCAGTTTATATACATTTTCAGGATTTCTTTGAGTTGGATATAATTTGTAACATTGTTTTAAAGCAGGTACTTCTGTAGAGTAAAGATTTGACTTGTATTGAAGAAATATTTACAGTATTATCACTGTAACTCACATAAATAAGCGTAACGAAAGTCAGATTTGCACTTTCCTAATTACTCCGACAACTCCTGAATGCAGCGTATGATCTCCCATCTCTCCGCCAATCACGAGAAGGCATGATCAGTGTGCCTGCCTCTGATTGGTGGAACAGAGGTGTGGGGGCGGGCCCGCTGGTGGGCTTTAACGTCAGTTTCAGGTGTTACGGATTAGTAAGTGACCGTGTTATCTGGCGACTTCCAGCTGAATTCCTCTGTGATTGCAGCAGTTACGACAGTTGTTGGAAACAGCGTTAGCCCTTTTACGATCTAAATAAACTAAATAGCTCATCTACGTGACGCCCATCACTCGTCAGAAAATTTAAATTGACTTTTTGACTTAAACCAAACAAAAATGTTTCAACTGCTGCTGTAAGTCTGCGACCACAGGTCAAGTCCCAACGGAACTGTTACGGAGGACGCAGTTGTCATAATGTAGTTTGCCCACAGAGTTAGCCGAGTAGTTTGATAAACTGGTTAATTGTCTCGTCGTAAATGAAATATTACTTTAATGAACAATTACGAAACGTCAACCATCACGGTCAACTGACACAACGGACACCCGAGAGGAGCCGATCAGCATTGCAGCGCCTGCTCTGCGGACTTCTAGTACAAGTTTTACGGTAACAGCACTCCGTGGATTTCTGCTGTTGGATATAGCGCACTAGCTGCATTTAAGGAGCCTTTCCAGCCATTTGAACTTTTGAACTTTTAAACGCTTTGGACATCAACATTATCTCCTCAACCCCTGAGCGCCAAGTAACGTGTGGAGTAATGTAACGGAGCAGCACACAACTCAAGGTAACGTGTTTGTTTTATTCTCTGAGCTGCCGCCGAGCAGTTTCACTCTAAAAAGTAAGTTCTCATTGATGCTTTTTTCACAAAAAGTGTTTGGCTGAGTTGTTGTGTGTGCGAATCGTGTCTTTGCCTGGTTAAAATATTGTGCATATTAGAATAAGTTGTCAGCTGTGTGCAGTGTGGGCCTGGACCTGTTTAACTGTGTCCAATTGCTATTTATGTAATTGTTTTCTTTGTGCAGCCGGGCCTGTTATGGTTATAACCATTATAACAGCAATAATATCTACATAAACAGAGTTATCACAGTAAAGGGAGGTGGTTCTGGATTATTCATCTCTAACTAGTGCTATGGTCGTTTTTATCCACTGCTACAGTCATTGCGAATCCACAGATGCTTTCTGTGGTGACTATGATTTGTTTGTTTTTCTATTTGTTGTCATAAACATGTTGTAGGATTTGATTTGTTGATTCTAAAATCAGAAAATTCATTTCCTTCGCGTTATTTAGGTGTAAAACTGTTAAGTACCATGCATTTCAGTCGGGTTATTCTTGTCTATTAGCCCAGTATTATTGAATACCTTTCTTTTATTATAGCACATTGTTATTGTTTGGCTCAAAATTCATCAGCACATAGATACATAAGGTAATGCATAGCAGGCTCTAGGGCAGATTGATTTTTTTCAACTCAGTCATTCAGTCATTATATTACAGCTCTCTCATAATATTACACCTTTTTTTATCTAAATATTATTATTTTAGTTATTTTGTTAATTTAGAACTGTATTCTCATAACATTAAGACTTTATTTGCTAAATCTTAGAGAACAAAGGTATGTGGGATATATCTTGAATGAGAGTTTTGAGCATTAGCAGGAATCTTGCTGGAACACACAAGCTATTAGAGTCCCGGGGTTTATAATGAATTAAAATGTATTCATTTATCATTGACGTGAACAGGTGCCACATGCTAATTTAAAGAGATTACTTCCCCAAACAAAAGACACTGAGGCGGACAGAGGAATAAATCATGCCCACATGTGTGTTGCCTCAGGAGGGATAACATTAAATGATAAAAGTTGATCTCCAGCAGAGAGAAAAAAAAACATTGGTGGTATAAAACTCCAGCTCTTCAGTCAAAGTATAGATACTCCTGTTCAAATATTACTCCAGTACAAGTGAAGCTGTTCAGCTAAATATTTACTTGAGTAAAAGCACTGGAGGACAACCCAAAGGAAGAGGAAGAAGCTGTTTAAACTGACAGGAAAGAACAATTATAAGTTGCCCAATGATTGATTAGCAAGTCTGAGTAGCAAAACCTTTTTTGTTATTGGTTTTTCTCTCTCCACAATCTCTTCTTCTTCAACTGTTTATTGATGGATTCACCTACAGCGATACATTACACTGCCATCTTCTGACCAAAGTCCGTATATGCAGTTTTGTTTATTTGCTCTAAACCAGTTGATGGAAATGTCCCTAATTCGCATTTTCTTTAATGCAGCATTTTAAGATTTTGTTTTAAATTGGCTTAGACTTTAATGGCAGCACAGCTGCTGTGACATATTGTGAAAGGAAGGAAGGGCCTCAAATATTCACAGCCCCACAGCCTAAAATAACACGAAGGCACCTCTGTTCAGGAGTCAAATGATGTGCCAATCGAGGCTTCTATATGTGTTGAGTTTGTAAGACGTGTTGGAAAATCTGCTTTAATATTTCCACTTTAACTCGCTGATCAATGGCTCAACAAACTTCTAGTCATGAAAGTGTGCAGTTTATGGGCTGTCCTGGATTCACTGTTCCACCATGACAGCCCTTTTTTCAGCCCCTCTAAAAGCCAGTCGCAGTGGCAGCAGGGAGTTTGATATGATGACAAATGGTTAAATCCAGGCGCTGAATTATTGACTGGAACCAAAATGTGAGGACAGAATTCCTCTGGGACGAGAGTTGAGTGGAAGCTGCTCCACACTCTAATTGCCCCCCGCCCACCTACTCGTTTCTTTCTTGGCAGCCCTGTGTTGAGTGTTACAGAGCACTGATGAACTCTACAACACACTTTAAGTGTTCCAATAATTAAAGCCCACTGAGATTGTCAAGATAATGCACCGCACAACAATAAGCTGTGTAAATTCAAGAGACACAAACAACAGGTCTGGTCACATTGCTTAATTGCAGTGTTCTTGCAGTCGGCAGAGTCTGAAACTTTTTTTTTAAAGTGATGGTCTACCCTCTCACCTGAAAAGACAGCTGAGGCAAGTGCAGACTTTGTGGCTCTGGAGAGAATATGCAAATGTGAGGAGATGGAGTTTATGATCCAGAACTACTCGGCTCTGAGATGGAACAATAAGTGACGGCAGCTGAAGTCAGGAAGGGAGAATTCTGCAAAGTATTTGTGAAATAAAAGTGAGAATAATGAGACCTGTGTCTCAGGCGGATCCCCGCTCTAACACGGCAATTAGGACGACGGTGACAGGCTGGACGGCCGTTTGGACGTCATGCTCTCAAATTCTGACGAAGCAGCTTTAAAGAACGACGCCGTGTTGTTTATTTCAAACGTCTCTGCTGAAGACATTCAAATAGGCACTCCAACAGCCCTGACACCTTGAAATTACCGGTATATACGACTCATTTGCAACCGTGAATGAGTTTTGACAGAAACTTAATTCTGCCTGGATTAGGTTTTTTTATCACATAATGAGGAAACTAATGTTCTAATGAACAAATTGTTAATAACCTCAATCCAAACTCTCCTCCTGTGGCCCTCTGTTACCAAACTCAAGTCAGACAGCAGAACAACTCTGTCTCCAACAATGTGACGTCCACATTCGTTAGGTCATCACCATCGTGCCAAAGAGGCTGTGACCACAACCATATCACCTGTAATTGTCCAACATTTCCAAAGTATTGAGACAATGTGCCATCATCTGTTTCTGAGTGAATACAGAGATGGAAGATATGACATCTGCCCTCTAGATCTCTTTTCCAACCCAGTTTTGATCAAACCACGCCCACATCCGCATGACAAGAGCCAGCAGTGTGCTGTGATTGACTAAAACCTAACTTTGACTTAAGTTTGATTTGACTTAACGATGGCTTGCTTTCGCTGCTGCGTCTAGAGCTTTTAGAAGTACAGTTACACAACTTAAAATCATCCATGCACTCTTTTCACAGCGTAGGGAATCTTGTTGGCATCCTCAGAAGATTGACAACTTTTTCTGCTTCGTTCATGATGCTAGCTAGCTAACTATGGCAGCACCTGTATCCGGGATGTTTAGGACTCATTGTGGTGCATTATAAGGAGGTAAAGGCATTTCGTCCATTCTTTATACATTCTATTCATAAATTCTCAAAGTATTTAGTGCTCTGTTTGCGCTACGTTCATATGTGAGTGCTCTCATTAATGTATTTGATTTTTGTAAGTGCATCCTTTTTCCTTTTTTACCTCTCTGAAGCTCCGATGGTCCTGCAGATCTGGATAGTGTTTTGTCTACCATGTTGATTCATGCATGCACACTGAGGAGACTGACTGAAAGTACATCACTTATTTTCAAATTTTTATCGCAAGTATTGTTAATATGCTGATATTTATACCAACATAGACTATATATCATATTTCATTTTGAGAAGTTAGATTCAGCAGCTCACAGAGCATTCTATGCATATGCATGCATGTACATGCAAGTACAATATGCACATGTTAGCATCTGTATGTCTTTAATGGAGGCTTTGCTTAATCTTAATATATATTTTATCAGAACGGGTTTGTTTTTACATTAGTTTCTTTTCACTCATCCTGTTCTCTGTCACCTCCCACTCCCATTTCAAGTCTCCATTATGTGTGTGTACATGTTCAGCTCTTCAACATTTCAATACGTCTTCATAAAATGACACGTGTGCATTATTCTTATGATCATTATATGGCCATCACAGCAGTCCTGCCGCCATGCTCTCACAAAGAGAAACCATACCAAAGCGTGGGCATATTGCGATGTTCTAACCCCACAATAAACACGCAATCAGTGCACACATTTGCAGTTTTCATCAAGATGTAGTAAAATTCAAACACAGGGAGTCAGGGCGCCTTACATAACCATAAAAGTAAGCCTGGCGGGCGCTGTCATCAAAAGTGTGCCTGCAGCCGCCTTCCTGAGATGAAAAACAAATGAAACACTTTGAGGCTGAGCTGATTCCCCTCCCGTTCTGCAACTCCATCTGTCACTCCCAGCGACTTATTCTGAGCAGAAGTGCTTTCCTGCATGACCTCCATCACAGCGCACAAGATGAACGAGGTGGGTCTGGTCTCTGTCCTCTGTCTTCTCCGTGCCAAGGCAGCAGGGGCACCGAAGCATCGAGAACACCTGCAAACTGAGAGTAATGAGGCAGCAGGCCGCGCGGCCGCCCATCCTCCCTGCACTAATCAATCCAGCTCGCCATTAAGGGAACCAAGGAGAACTGCAGCTAGTTAGAGAAAGTTGCAGCTTCGTACCGCCATGAACCTTGTCTGCTTTCTGAAAGTGGTCATTGTAGTTCCTATAAGATGTCCAATAGCTTTATGTTTTTACACTGCACGCCCCACTGACCACATATGTGGCTTTTTGATTTCCTGTTGATTAAAAATTAGTTTCTGCAACAATTTCTGCTTATATCATAGCTAATTTTAACTTCCTTTATTGTCCTCTTCTTTTTGTCTAAACAAACAGTTATTGGAGCATAAATCACAGAACTCCTCATGATCAGAGGGAGGTGTTTTTAATAACCTGAATTATTTATCAGAAATTCAAATCTCTGTTGGTGCTGCAAGTATGGGCACTGATTTTAATATTTTTAACGTTATTATTATCATTCAGTGGTTTTTATTTTATGTTATGGGTCTTCTTTCATCTTTTCTATAACTTGTTTTTTCTTAAATGTTATTTTAAATTAATTAGTTAATTATATGCCTGTTATGCCTGGAATAAGGTGCTACACAAAGTTAATTTTTATTCTAATTATTATTATTCGTATTATGTTTTCGTAGCACATGCACAGTGGAACAGGCCGTTTGCTTTTGGTCTTGCTGCTTGCCGTTTTCTGGAGAACCGCTCATCTGATTGACTTCACACTAATCACTGCACTCCCTTTGGTCCTCAGCAATACACCTGCAGAGCGTGAAGTCGATTGCATGTGCAGTTTTTGAGATATATGAAGGACAGTCATACATAAAATATTTTACATATGTATCCTCTACAGTTAGATGCTGCTGCTGCTCCAGCACCACCTATTGGCTAGCTGCAATAGCACAAAGTGTTTGGAGATATTATAATTTTTGCAAGACAGTTTGAACAAATGTTGAGTGTCAGCTGTAGCATAACTTTATGAAAGATTAAATATCAACTTTTTCCTTCTTTTCTGGAGATATTCTGTACTAAGTTTGGTGATGAATGCTCATAACTTGTAGGAGTAACAAATAAATAATCGATACACAATTCAAAATGGTAAGAAATGTATCTCGATCTAGGTCATGTCTTGATTCAAAAGTTTATTTTTAAAGTTCATTGGCTTCGTACCACTGTCTGACCAAGTAACACCTGATGTGAAAAAGCGATCCCTTAGGTCACACACACACACACACACACACACACACACACACACACACTCACACAGATTCCCTGCTTTACAGTTGGATAATTTAGGTCTAAGTTAAGACAAATGTACAGCCTGGGCTAAATAAATATATCTAATGTAATTAAATGAACCTTGAATCACTATCTACAGGTTTTATATGAAAAACCTGTGTATTATTAATTATAGCACGACTTAAACTGAGTCATTTAGGTGCGTTTCATGTTTAAATACAGATGCAGGGCTTACACACTTCCTGAGAGATTATTTTTTCCCGAACACCCTCAAGCAGTGGTTCTCATCTTAATACATGAATGGAGTATGCAAAAAGATGTTTTCTTTCCGATTGAAACGTCCATCTCCTCTCTATTCCACCCCTTCAATCTCGTTGAGTCGTCTTCTTTGCATTTCCATTCTCCTCCTGCCAGCCTCAAAGACAGAAGCCAGAAATGCACTGGAAAAAAACATGCTGTCACACGGTGTACCCCCCCACTCTCTAAAAAAAAATATAATCATGCCACCGTGTCATTACCCAACCTCGACTCTCTCGGAGCAATCACATTCAAAGAGCATTTTTCAGGAGCTCCCTCCCCAGCACAACTAGTAAGCATGGCTAATGGAAATTTAATCAGCAGCAAGAGAGGACAGCAGGCATAATGCAACAGATGATAAATAGAAGAAAGATGCAAATGGTATTTATTTTAGACAGGCCGTGCTGACAAGCCTGATAATGCCTCCTCATGCAGTTTTTCCCTGAAGCTTCCTTTTGATGGCTCCGAAGTGGTGTGCACCATATTTCACAGCCTATCATTTATGGAATAAATTGTGTTATTCATAGAAATGTTTTCATTTTTTTCCCGAATGTCTCTTGTCAGTGGTGCTTGAGCAGCATAGCAGTAGGCCTAAATTAATAAAGAGCGATGTAAATTGCTGCAGTCATTATAAAACCAACAGTACTTCAAAATTCCCAGCATGTTCACATATTTTTTTATGGCGAAATTGTTCCTTTTGTGCTCTCCTCTGGTATTAAGAAAGTTTGTGCTCTGAGCCAAAAGATGAGACCCGGGTGCTCTATAACCTGTGCCTCCAACAAAATGGATTTACACAATTTTATTTCTAAGAAAACGTCCGCAGAGTGACATTTCTTGCGGTGAATCATGCATATGAATCATGTGAATGCAGCCTACACATGACGCAGATTAAGTATTTCATCTCAAAAAGATCCCACTCCAGATTGCAGCAAAAGTACACGAGTGTTTCATGAATCTATCCAGGGACTAAATCCTGTGTTTAGGCCCAGAAATCCATTCACAGTTGGCTTTGCGCCGCGTCCTCGGTTGGTGACATTTAGAGTTTATTTACATACATTTACAGGTGAAATCTAGATGCCAAAAGTATCCCTTTTTATTTCAATATCAAATGTCACAACTGAAGCACCTAAAATGAACATTTGATAGAAGATTTGGAAGGAGAAAAATCTTTACTGAGACTGAAAAAGCTTTAAACATAAGTTGACAAAAACCACTAGGTCTATCAAGTAGCTTTTCTTGAGCTTTCCTTCGATGTTCAGCAGATGGGAGTTTGGCCAATTGTCATTAAATCGTCCAAATTCTTCATTTATGTGAGAAATTGTGTAAATATCCCAGTAATATGAATCTTTTGGATGCACCGAGCTGTAATTACAACATAATTTATTTTTCGACAATACCTGATGGCAACCGTGACGAACCTCTCAAGGTTTTTAATTACCCCTGGCAAAGTAAATTCTTATATTTACGCTGGAAATTGAAGCGTTATTGATACAGAGCTGCTGTCAGTCTGCCATGTTGTCGTTGTTATGCATGTCCAGAGTTTGCAAACTGTAATAGTATTATAAGCAATTCTCCTCTTATTGGTTTCATACTCTAATATACTGCTTTAGTGTACTTAATAGCCTGTAAATATGGATTTTGGACACAGCCTTTGTTGATTTTGGAACCCATGGTAACCAACAAACACGACTTCAGCAGCATCTGTGTCGGAAATATAACAGAGGAGCCATTACTGTATCTGATTAAGAACCAAACAAACTCGTGTTGTGTCGAACATAAATTTTGCATATAGATTTTTGATGAACAAATAAAGGCTATTTCCTGTGACTTCTTCACAATAAAAGCCACCGTGTATTTGTTAGTGTGAAGCAGCAGCAGCAGGAACTGTTTGGTTTGCATCAGCAGTGAGTTAAAGTCCAATGGACTATATTTTTTAGAACATATTTTTATACTAAATATATTCGACCGTATCTCAGGTTTTACTTGGCCTATCATCATCAAACAAAAACTGGCATGGACTTTCAAGACGGTACTTTGGGGAAAAGTTGACAGCAGGGCTCCATGTTGCTTCATTTTTACATCAGGACATCATAAAGAAGTAATGCGCTGGCGGTATCGGGGACTCCAGAGGGTTAACTTGCAACCACTCTTCTTCTTTCCCGGCCTTTGCCGCCACATTACAGCATGTCTTACTGTTTTATAACCACCTGTAGATCAGTGGAATAGTGTGACACAATCGTTGGATTATGTAACTGTGCACGTCCATATGTATGGCCTTGTGTGGGTGCACAAGGTAAACAAAGAGGGACTCACTTATAGAAAAACTGCTGCTTGACAGGAAACCTTCACTACAGAACAGTACAATGTAGGAGAGTGAGCAGTGATACTGATAGTAATGAGACATATTTAATATGATACGCAGGGATTGGTTTCATGATTTCTTCATGCAGCACAAGAGGAACCACGAGTGCAAAAGTGTGCATTGACTGGTCAAACACAGCCAGTACAGCACCAGCAGCCGCCATTTTCAAAAAACCTGTTAGCCATGTAAACAACAGACAAAACAAACAAGAGCACATAATTTAAAAAATCAAAGAAAACACATTTATTTACCCCCTCCCTCTCGCCCCAAATGATATTTGCCATTTAAACTCTGCATCACCGTCAGTCATTACTACGTTATCAGCATAATGGCGGCAGAATAGGGTCTAAAGCGTAAATATGTATCATATTTTCCTACCTGTACAAACGCCCCATAGAGTCGTTTTTGAAGCGAGAGCAGTCTCAGGTTGCTGCTTGTGTGAATTGGCTCCAGATCAAACGGTTTGTTTTGAATCTTAGCCAAGTTTTATTCTGTCCGCCTGCTGGATACATTTTTATTGTGTAATTCACCTCTGAAAGGGCTTCACTGCGCCCCCTGAATCAACATGCCTTCACGCTGATCCAGCATTCATTCTGTCCTGCAGCCCAGGCGCATCTGTGCCACGGGGTAACACAGCACGCCATTAGCACTAATATAGCTGTCAAGGGAGCTGCAGAAGTGTTACCTGCACAAGAGTGCAGCTGGACTAGCTCGCTTGTTATGCCCGTCCCTCTCTTAAGTTTCTTGATTTTCCTCGACGGCTTGAATCTGGCTGATACCTTAGCTGTCAGTACAACTGTACAGCTGTGCGGAGCAGCATCCCTGCAGAGGCATCGCTAATCAAGTCTTGTTTTGCTCCTGAAAAGCTAGCGGTTGGACTTCGCTGAATAGCTTCAGATCTGTCGACACTGTCACACGTCTCCTTGAACTGGCAACCCATGAGAGGGAGTAATTAGATGAATCCTGGCGCTTCATGCATGCAGCCTCTCCGCTTCATATAGCATGATCCTAAATTTTAAAAGCACAGCGAGAGCTTCATATAATCTCAAAGTGTTGAATATATAATAATGTTAAATCTGTTGTTCCCCTCTTAGCGCTCCCTCCCGCATTGAGTACGTTGAGGAAATGCAGGCGTTCGTTTGGCAACGGCTTCTAGCTATATGCTGCTGCACATTTCTGCTTTGACATTGATGTATAATCTCTCATAAACACCTAAGAATTAAAAATAATAAAACACCACCCCCTTTCTGGCTCAGAGACATACTACGTCTTCAGCAAGCTTGAAAATGAACTAAGTGGAATCTACTGAGCATATTGGTCTGGGAACTCGCTGCACGACGTCCTGCTGAGATAACACAAGTTTCCCTGTCATGATTTTTTTCTTCTTCTTTCATAACAGCAATGTGGCAAAAACAAAACAACCACAGGACTTTATTCCAGACAGATGCAAGTAAACATACGAGACAGTCCTATCACTGATCAAAAAAAGCTGCTCGGCATCATGAAAGGCTTTTGTCGAGACTTATCTTTTCAGCGTCCCACTTTAAATGAATCCGTGAAAGTTTGTGAAAACGTGACTTCAGATGTCAAACAGCACGGACCGAGCTCGGCCCACAGGGAAACGATGGTGATAATTGTGTTTGTTGGATGATTAAGACCGTTTCAGAGAACGACTTGTGCCTCTGTGCCTTGGTAGCTTTCTGTTGATTAGAAAGCCATCCATTTTAATAGCTTTTCTTCTCTTTGTTAACTAGGCACCTCTCTGTACCAGAAAATGGCACCCAAATGAATGGCATGCCATTAAAAAGGAAATAATAGCTCAAAGTAGCAAAACAAAGGAGACATATAAATGTTTGAGACATGGAGATTTGTCTTCTCAGCATGCTGTGCACAGTGAGAGTGTTTTTCTAACTTTGTATGAGCAAGAAGTTGGTTAAATTTTAGACTCCCATTATGCTGCTCCAGTAAAACAGACCTTTTGTGATGAATAAATAATGTTCATTCTTTTTTTTTGTCCGTCAGTTTTCCATATTCCTGCTCACCACCAAGCTTCTAAAGCCACGACTTTTAGGAGTTATTATTAGTTGATAATCATTTCAAACCAGACGGGAATTTATGGGATCAGTCTGTGGAAGCTCTGGCCTTCAAAACGTAGCGTTCATTTCAGTGAAGCATCGAAAGGCCCAGCACTTTCTGAACTAATCCATTACCTGCTTTTATCAGATAAAGAGCACAAATGGCTCTCTCAACATAAGAGCTGTCCTTGTAACATCCCAAACATTTAGCAAAACTATCTGACTAAAGATACAAAAGGATTTATGAGGTGTCCAAATGCAGTGTTTGATCTGAATGATCCACAACCGGGACCTATTTTTCTTAAAATGTAGTCCAACTCAGCATGTCTAATAAATTAAAATGTGCCATTTTGCAGGTTGAATGTTTTAAAAGCAAATAAAAGCTTCACCTGCCGTCAATGGTGGTGGTCGGGCTCTGAAGCACCTCTTTCAAAAAGTGATTAAAAAATATTTGTCATAAATTCAGTATATTGTATTCAAACTAAACTGTTAAACCTTATTTTTCATTTAGGTGTTAAGTGGTAATGAGCCTCCGGAATAATAGAATTACAGTTATCACTGACAGGAAGTAGCCGTCAATGTCACATTGTTGCACAGCATCTTACAGAGAAGTGGGGTTTGTTGGAAACACCTCTAAAGCTCACTAATTAACACATTGTGAACATGTGATTTGTAATTTTTCTTGTGAGATTGCCAGGCAACTAGCTGACAGGAAACTGCTGCTCCCTGCCAAGAAATAACTCCCTATTAAAATGTTTAATTGCTATTTTTCACTTAACAAACATGATATGTTACATGTTGACTGCTGGTGGGCAGATTTTGTTAACATTGATTGCGCACATGCAGGCGAGCTGTCTCCTCAGTTTCTAGTTCTAATGCTAAGCTAAGCTAACTGGCTGCTGGCTGTAGCTTTACTAGCTTTATATTGAGTGATATTAATCTTCTCCAGAAAGGCAACTTTCTTTCTTTTGATACCACAGGGCAAAAATAACAACAAATTAAAAAGGTATTTTTTTAAATGAGCATAAACAATAACATCAATGGCTTCATAGTGGAAATAAGGCAGTAACATCAACGTGTGGCATGACAAAAATATGTAAATACATATAAAAAGGTAGTGCAAAAAATAAAAAAAATGTTGGCTGACTCCCCAAAAAATGCTAAAAGTTTAGGATACTGTTGCACATGAGTATCTCATCCGATACCAGTTTTTAGTATCGATTAGTATCGAAGTGTCAATTTTTTCCAACCCTAGTTCGTGCATTAAGTCAAGCATGAGATCCCATTAATTCTTGTAAATTCCTGACAGTTCATTAGGTACAACATGAATAAATTCATGCTTTTTCCTGCATTAATTCATGTATGAAGTCATGACATTTCATGTACCCTTAGCATGAAGTGTTACCCCGAATCTTAATCAGAGCGTAACTACAGAGGTGGAAGATCAGAAGTGATCTTTGGAAAGGTTATTTGGATCATTTTTGATGACATACGCCCTCTTTTTCGTGGTGGTATGAAACTTAAAGTACAAGTTTTAGAGGCAATATGGACATTTAATAGTTTGTTCTTGTTAAATGTTCCTGCAAGTGTTGGCTTAGAAACGCTCTTTCATTATGAAGCTCCGTGTTCCGGTAACGAACAGACCCCACATGATCTCAGTTGTTAGAGCAGCTCTGAATGCTAACTGGCATTTTGTGGGCAGCATTTGATCCTGTGGAAACGTGCGGAGCTGGTGGGCTGAAAGGTCCCCTGCTACCGATGCAGAGACAGAACAATCCCACGTGGGAATAGGCGGTGTGTCCTCCCCCTCTGTCGTTTCCATCTCAGAACTCGGCCAGCTCTCCCTCAGGAGGAACTTCAACAGAAAAACAAGGCGATTAGAGAAGCAACCCGCAATACAAAATGACTCACCATGCAGTTTACCTCCAGACATGAGCTTTTATACCGGCTGTAACTCTCTGCCGTCTCCAACTCGTGCGCTCGCTCGCTTTGTCACAGAGCTTGACATTTCCAAGTAATACAGGTGTTTCTAATTATTGGCTGTTTGAATTGAGGCTATTTCCACTTGACACTGGCATATGTTTAAAGATAAAGCATCATTTTAATTACTTTGCGACTTTCATGTGAAGCCTGCGCGGATATGCTCGTGTTTTAACTCTCCACCTGGACATATGGGTCCCTGTGCTGCCTGTGTGTAGTGTTAACAACACTCATGTCTCACAACACCAAGAGCTGTTTCCAACGAGCGCATCTCGCTTGGTGCAGATTAGGCACGGCGAATTACAAATCAACCTATCCCGACTCTGATCTCTGTTCAGGCAACATATTGCCACTGTTTGCATGTTTTGATCCATCTTCTTAAGATGGACAGATAACACAGAGATGCCTGAAATGGAGGACGCCAGCATGGGGTCTACGGGTGCAAAACTCCCCCAGAGTGCCCCCACAACTTCAAACTTCGTATCTGCGGCATCACCACATCAAGTGTCTTTGCTGAAATGTCACAGATATGACAGGTGATAATTTACAATGGCAGCCTCAGGGCGGAGGACAGAGTGCTGGCACAATCTCCATCGATTACATCTGTGTGTGTGCATCCCTTTATGGCACAGATAAGCAAGAGGATGACGGGTTTAGCACTGTCTTGGTGCACGGCGTACGTCTCATCTCTGCTTGACACCCTGTTATGAGCTCTCTCCAAACACGTCATTGACAAGTGTCTTAAGCTGCCCGTGTCTCCTTGAACTGAGGATAAATGACTGTGTCCTCTTGAAAGCTTAACAATATAAATGATTTATACCACCCAAAAGTCCTCTGGGTGATTCATGGCCTGCTGCATGTATAGCTGTAGCTGGCATTAAATGCATAAACAGCTGAGCTGATGCAGTTAGGCTGGGGGACGACTCGGTGTGAGACCATGCGTGCGCCCACCTGCTTGCTTCGGATGAAGAGCTCTCTCTGGCATTAAGGGGTGTGACGGTTCTGCGGCCAGTGGTGATAAACCGACTCCTCGAGCCGGCCGTGCATTCGTGAACCTGCTGTCAACTTCTATAACACACATATGACTTGAAATCTGTGTTGTACAAATATGCATTTGCATACAGAAATTGCTCAGGTTGATATTTTCCAGTATTAGGGCAGCGCTGTAAGACACAAACAAAAACTGACAGAGCAACAAATATTATGTCAGTTATAGTCTACTCGTGTGGTTTATTTGCCATGAAATGGAAAAAAAAAATGTTTGTGCTAAGACTAGATTGCAGAAGTCAGCGCTGCGGTGAAGTATCTGCATATTCAACAAATCTTTACAAAAACAGTGCCTGCTTCAGATTCTGGTGTTCATTTTGAATAAAAGACAATTTTAAGGTCAACTCAATTAGCCTGCATCCCTTTTTTAAATTGAAAACCCATTTGCATTCACTTTTTCAATACTCTGGAATCAGTCAGCTGTGGAGAATTATAATGTGGTCGTAGGTGCCAAAGCTTAGATATTTCTTAATTACAACATAATTGATGGCTAATGTTTCGTAGCAGGCAGGAGAGTTGTTGTTAGTGGTGCAGTGGCATGAAGAGGAGGAAGTAAAACTTGACTATGCTTGAGCAGCTGAAGTTATTATTTCATTAGACCTTGGGATACACGTGTGGCGCTGTGATTTGGGCGCACAGCTATCAGCCTGGAAAATCACGCAGAGATTGTGTTTACATGGTAATCGGCATTCAAAGTGCACGGGTCATGATCAGGAGAATTAATCTAATTACCATTATCATTATTTTATTATCTGATAAATTGGCTGTCTTGACAAATGCTCCCTGAGGACAGACACGTGGAAAATGGCAGAAAGTCTCAGGGTGAAAGTGGTTCTGCTGGGGTGATCAAATTAAAGCTTTGCCTTGATGTACGCACGGGGACAAGGACAGTGTGAAATTAAGGTTACAGTATAAGTTGAGGAGACTGTGAAGAAACTATTTTGGCAGGTGATGAATTAGTAATGTGATGTTGCTCATTTGGCTTTTCTGAAGTGCCGAAATGTAAATAAAAATCCAATGTAATATCTTTTAATTATGAGAAAAAGGAACTCCACATTAAGTGATCAGTCAAAACACTGCTGGCACATTGAAACTTTTTTTTTCTTTTCTTTTTTTCAGCGTTGAAACTCTGTTGCTGGGAAACAGATTGGGTCAGGGTTTACTTCCTACCAGCTGCTGACAGGAAATAAACTCGGACCCATTTACAACACAGTGTTAGAAACAAAGAAAGTAGCTGCTGGAAGAAACTCAAGTGGATCACACTGAGATTCTCATTATACAAATGGAAGGTCATTCTTTCCGCACACTGTGTACTTTATTTCAAGAAATGTTTTGACATTTATTTTTATCAAAGATGTAATGTGGTTTTATAATATTTGCCTGATTTTTCATTAAATTTCAGGGGTTTTTTTAGACACAGTGTCTCAACGCAACCTTTAAGTGCACAGGAAATAATTACGAGGAAAAGTTAGGTTAAGTTTGGTCCAATTATTATGGGTCATTTGTGATCACCGCTAAGATATTTTCAGTCTGGGTATTCCCGAAGCTCAGGGAAAGAGGAGCAACTTTTCTATTCCTCAATTAAGATAAGAGACGAGATAAGATAAGCCTTTATCTGGTCTTATATGAAAGTAAAGTACAATAGAAGTAAGAATAGAAATTATACAAGAGCAATTTAAGACACAATTACAAGGAAAAGAGTCAGCTGGCAGCATCCCTCTTAAACCACCTCCCTCATCCATCCCATGGGATCTCTTTTCTAATTATAATGCAAAATATGCTCCAGTACATGTGTTCAGGCAGTATGAGTATCACGATTCGCCAAATCCGTGATTCAGTTAGGCTTTTGATTTTAAAGTCACGATTCAGTTACATTGACAGGGCCCCACGCCTCAACATAGACCCTCCTCTGTAGTTCCCCGGTGGAGGAACGATTTACCAAACTTCATCCGTTCTGCTGAGTCCCAAGTCAGTCTTTAGACTAAGGTCCCAGCTCTTTCATAAACACCTACACATATTATATTGGACTATCGTGTATTGATTCATAAAGATGAACAGATGATTAGTTTTATGTCCTGACAATTGTCATTTACATTTTTAAATTCTCCTTTAAAAGAATCATATTAATATATTTTTTTACTAGTGATGTGATCGCTGGTGCAGGTGCAATGTGTAGTTTTGTGCAGAAATGATCAGTCAAACAACTTTATGCATGATATTGTGCAAAATGAACAGCGTGCTGGCTAACCAAGGTGGCCAAATGAGCTTTGAAGCAAGAGCTTTCATCTGACTGCTCACGTTAATTCAAAAGCACCACACTAAGGCCATATGGTTTTGAATTTGAAAGTTGACAATAGAAATCATAGCGACCCTATCAGGCAGAAGATAGTCTGACTAACCGGATATAGACAGTTGGTAAAAACCTGCCATTGGCCTCATATTTCAGACAGCATTCTCCTCCGACATCTATGTTGAAGGGGCACCGTCGCTGCATCCTGGTCTTGGCGCCACCAGGAACGATTGGGATTATTTTTTCCCCTTATCCCTGAATGCTAATGGGTGCAGCCAGGCCGTTCTGCAGCTCTGACACAGTGCTGTGGAGATTGGCTTGGCTGTGCGAGACTTGGCAGCCGACAATTCAAGCAGTACAATGTCGCGAAAATCTGCCATTTTCTGGTGTTACAGTAAAATTGTGAGCCATAACAATCTTTGGCTAAAAGGGTTTATTTTGGCAGGAGTAAGACGCCGGAGCAACAGTTTATTTTCTTTTCATTCCGAGTCCTCATTGAGTCATAACAAAGTGCATTTATATGGTAAGGCCTTTCCTGTCAATTCTACTTTAGAGACCCAATACCAAGAGTCTGCACCAGAGGAGGCTTTTCATAAAAACTCTTTGTAGCTTCCCAGCATGTTGCACACCCCTCACCATATCATAATTCAAACACTGTATTTATTTCATGCAAAAATGGTGGCAAGGATTTGGTGTAGTGGGTGACACAGCTCAAAATTTATAAACTGATGGTTTTGGTTCCTGAAGGAGTGAAAAAAAAATCCCCATAAATGTGTCCCAGGAGAAGTCTTTGTTCCTCAGATCAAAGTCTCTTTTCCAGCTTTGAGCCCTGATCTGATAACCAGTCCTCCTGCTGCCTGGACTGGACTGGACTGGGCTACCTTTGAGTATATTATTAATACAGAATCCATAAATAATAAATGACATGTATTCAATTAACAATACACTCATTCCTTTTTGTAAATGACTTGTTGTTTATAGGGAACTTAGTTATTTTTAAACCTGGACACTTTTATCCCATATTTTTGTGTGAAATTGAGGTCAACATTTTTTCTAATTGATCCAGTGTTGAGTGAGAGTGCTGCAGCCGGCAGTTGTAAAACTGCAATGTAATCTTTCAGGGCAATTAATCTATATAGATGTTTTACAATCAGTCATGAATCGAAAATGGCATTTTGCACCTACTACTGGCTTATTGTGTGACTGTTTGTGCCATTAAACTGCCATGCTTTCATGTGGACTGATGCCAGGTCAACTCAGGGTAATAAATTCACCTCTGCTCTATCTGCAGCTCTCTCCAAACAGCATTGTTCTTTGTTTAGTAATGGATTCCCTCCTTTCTTTGGCTGGCAGTAGTTAAAATGGTCACTGCAGACGCTGTGTTGCAAAACTAGCCAAAATTCAGCCTGTTTGTTTCCAACAAAGGTAGTCTATGAAAGCTGCACAACATGTTGAATTTGTAAATGCACAAACACAAACAATAGCTTTTATTGACTTTTTTGTTGTTGTTGTTGTTGTTAATGCTACACTTTCTGTACAGTTACATGACCAACACTCTCTCACATTTCCACCATTATCGCCTCTTGCAAAATCTCAGAAAAGACTTCTCCATCTTTCCATAATGTTGCCCAAAACTTATCATAACAATCTGACCCTCTTAGTGCCCAAAACAGGTACCTTTAGTGGACGTACATTGATGGCCTGACTGCCGGCTGCAGTGCTCCCTCTCAACAGAGTCGTTGTGCCCATTAGTCACTTTGACACTAAAAAAATGGGAAATACGGTCCAGGTTGAAAATACATAAATTCCCTGTTAACTATTCGGTATAGTTAATAATTGTGTATAATGCAAAAGGGCGGTTTTATGATGCCATCATTCATTGGTGATGGAGTCATTGAACCCTGAGCCCAACATTGTGATTTCAAAGCCCCCTGTGTCAAACCTGATAGTTGTATTACTATCATGCATAAAGTGGTATTTTTCAGTTCAGGTCTGTTGGTTGATTGAAACATATTTTTGTGGATTGTCTCTCATAATTATAGGGTAGGTGGTTATTAGAAAATCCTGACCCGTGCATCACTGAGTAGCCTCAGGAAACACTGACTGAGTGAGTAAAGATGGGCTGTGAATGTAATTAAAAGTAATTCATATCCAGTATATTAAAAAGTATTTAAAAAATATGTATATTTAAATAACGACGTGACATTCTATATGTGTCACTGTGGACATCACCTTAGCCAATTTCATTAGACATCGCCCAACCCTATTTTGCGAATCACCTCTGTTGACTTGCTGTATAACTGATCATTAAATCGGAGTTGCCATATTTGCTGGACAGACAGAAAACATCTTGACCGATGAAGCAGGGAATTGTGGGATTGGACCAGCTTGTATCATGGCTACAGTATCTATTTACAGGTCGTTTCACCCTGATAGGAACATTTATAGCAAACTTCTCGGAGAATAACAAGGTTCCTATAAAGTCAAAATTTACATGTGGAACCCGAACCGGAGCAGAGGCAGGCTTTCAGTTTTATAGAGTCATAATGAATCCTCTGATAGCTGTATAATTAAATGGACAGTTACCACTGAGCTCGCTGTTGCTCTTCCCATTTCATGCTTTGTGTTATTTTTTGTTTGTTATTCCGCAGCCTGTGGAGCCAGGGGCTCGTTAATGATTTCAGGGCGGATGCGTAAAATAAATGATGACCTCTTGGCCTCACCCCGGCTCTTCCTCAGCGCCTTTACATAATAAGCAGTTAATCGCACTCCACCACTCTCTTTCATACGCTCGCCTCTACTGTATTTTAACCCCAGGATGGGCTGACCTGGACAACCTGGCGGAAAGCTGCTGACTGACAGCATAATTCATAGTTGCACATAATAATTGGTTTAGCTCTGGCCAGTGCAAAGCACAGAGGACAATGGGTAATGTTTGTAGGTGTGATTGAAAACAATAACACTGCACGCATAAGTGGACTAGACAGTCTGGCATTTTGCCCCCTCATCCTGCAGAACTGTGTAGACAAGTTTCCCAGACGTGTTCATGAGAAGCATCAAGGTCAAATAAGTCATGCTCGCAGCGTTTCAAAGGGCTGCAGTGGCGGAGATCTGTTGTTGTGTGTGTTTTTGTGTTTGGCACGTCATCAGATGAGACCTCCCACATGAATTCACCTTCCCTCACACTACAATAAACAGAGCAAGCACCGCGCTCAATCTTAATTTAGGATGTCTTGGCGTCGTCCTTCTTACTTATCTCCTGCTCTGCTATCAAAATATTCACAGCACCTCTCCATCTTCAGTTACAGAACACCAACTATATTTAAAGTTGTTAATATGGAGCAGTGAAGTGTTTTGCTTATTCCGGGAGGCACCTGTGTGTCCTCGGTGTATATGACTCATGCTTCTCATTGCTTTTCAATTAGAAGAGAAAGAACTGCTACAAATGATCCGCTGGCCCGCGGTACACCTAAAGCCTCAGCTTTTCTGTTCATCGCGGGGCCGCAGACAGTAAATAATCAGAATAAGCTATAAATAATGGTTTGCTCTGTGCATGCCAAAACAATGCTGCCTAATGAATGAGGCATACAGTACAATAGATATTTGACAGAAATAGAAATGTATCAGTGCACATACCGCTGTCCATCTTTCTGCTCCATGCATGAATACATAACACTATATTTTTGTGTCAAGCACTGAAATGACTGAAATGATACATTGTGCACAGAGAACATTCAAAATGTGTCATTTCAAGACACTGTGTCTCCTTTATTACTAACAATGTACCCAGTCCCTCTGTGTGAATAGGAAGCTGATCCATACAGATGATATACATACTGTTAAAAGCTTGGTTTAACTGATGCATCAATCGTGAAATCTTAGGCCGATTATTTATTCCCTCTGTTGTGACAGAAAAACTCTCTTCATTCTAACAAAAAAACAAACCGTTTTGAAGTCCTTCGGTCTTCTATCTTTGAACGAGCACAAATTATTTTTTACAAATATATAAAACATTCTTAAATATAACCTTCTTTTTCATGAAAAGATTTTTGTTGTTGAAAAATAACTGCTTCAAAAGCCCTTTTAAGCTGCTATCCAACTGCCGACTCAATGTGAGTCAATGTGACTCGAATGTAAGTTATGTGTAATTAAATGGAAATGAAAAAGTGATTAGAATCATAAATAGACCTCCGTTTAGGCCACTATTATGGGAAACTTGAGGGAAAATAATGGTGCCAGTGTTGATTTCAAGCCATCAGGCAATGTTTAAGGAAATTTAACACTTTATTACAAAACCTGTTGGATGAAACATTACTGACCCATACTGAGCTGGTGTAAAATTGAAGACATAAATATTAGGGATGCACCGATCCAACTTTTTCAGTTCTGATACAGATTGAAATACCTGGGCTTTTAGTATCGGCTGATACACAGCACCGATCCTACGCCAGCCTTTAATTAATTAGCTTTATGCCTCACTGAGCGGAAATGACTGGGACCTTTTTCTTTTTTGTGTAAAGCAACATCAGGCTTGACTTTTAGCAATGCTTTCCTAACTCTGTAAAACAAAATGTAAAACAAATGCATTGAACTCTACTGATTTGTTGTTTATTAAAATAATAAATCCAGCAACATGGTGAAGTAAAATCCTGTAATTGTAAACCTGAATGCAGCAACAAATTTCTCAGAACTTGGAATAAAAATATCATATTAAAAACAACTGCATAAAATGAGAAGAAAACTTATATCAGCTTACAATTAGAAATGCACAAGTTAAACCCTTTTTTAAAATTTCAAAATAAACTGTTATTGTACTATCACAGGGTAGTGTCTGCTTTGATGTATCGCCCCTTTTTGTTCAACCTGTGTTACAGATTAACAGGTGGCTGTGTCATCTGGTGACGCTCAAAAACAGCATTTTAAAAATTATTTTTGACTTGTTAATAACCAAACAAAGAGGTCAGCAACAAATAGTCTTCTCTATTTCTAACGGCTGCCGTAAATGCACAACAGATAAATTCATTTTAAAGTCGCTAGTTGACACTTGTTAATCTCTAACTCTGGCTAAACTTTGTCTTTTGGAGGTGTTTGATTCAGTTTGTTGTATTATATTTTGCAGAACACCAGCTTGGCAAGCATTACAAGTAACGGGACGACTGTTGCAAAAGTGACATGCCTCAGTACTGTTGACATTAAATTAAAACGCTGTTTACATAAATGCATCAATAACAATAATCCAATGAAATATTTGGAATATATATATAGCAATCTGAGTGGGTCCATTCTGCATAACGAGCACTTTTACTTTTGATACTTTAAGTGCATTTTGATGCTGATACTTTTGTATTTTTACTGAAGTCAATTTTGAATGCAGGACTTTTACTAGTAAAGTAATTCTGCAGTGTGGTATTAGAACTTTTAACTAATTAAGGGATCTAAATACTTCATCCACCACTGGGTCTGAGATTAAAACTACATGTATGCTTCACCATTAGTGACAGAATCACTCAAATCTAATGACAGGAGTTTGAGCCTCACATGTCTGTTGGTCCACTGTGGTCCACCCTGTTTAATCGAGCCCAGCAGTCATCCAGGAACTATCACAGCACTATAAACACAGGCAGAGAACATAGGACTGAGTGAAGAGTGACTCTTCATTGAATGATGAATAATGCTTAAATAAAAACTGTTGAATTGTGCAGGTTGGAATCTTACAGTTAAAGCATCACTTACATACTTTTTAAGCTCTACTGCAAAACTGAGAGTCAACAGGCCTCTCGTTCATGTTTACATTTTCCACAATACATAACAGAAAGTTATCTTCTGCATTCCTTTTGTTCTCCAAAAATGTACTGAACTGTGACATTGAAACCCAGGTAAATAGCAAACCATAAACCATGCAGACCATTATGCCCCTAACCTTAAAGTCCCTCTCACTCCAAAAAGTGTTTTTTTGTTACTTCAAGTTGGGACGTTTGACGTTCATATTGCAGGATGATGTATGTGCTGTAAGACTGTTTTTACATTCATCTGCAGTAGAGTCACTCACTCAGGTACAAAGTTACGAGTTAAAAAGAGTTATAAATGAGAGAAGTGTAATTCTGAAATGTAATACTTTAGGTAACACATTTTCTTTTTCTATATATGTTTTTCTTTTTTATGCCATTGAACATGCCTGGGAGGTATCTTTAAGTCAATATATTTGGCCTTGATACAGCAACAACATCTCACGAGACAAGTATGATAATATTGGAATATCTCAGAAAACTCTGAATACATTCCCCAACTTTTCCCACAAAATCTGAAGTAAACATTTCCACTGTCTGACACTTTATACTTCTACCTTACTTCAATGCAGAGGTAAATATTCTTATGCATTGATACTTTAGTGAAATAGAAAATTTAAGGACATATAGTCAATAAATAAAAGATGATGTGATATCACAGCTGAGGATAACATTATTGATTCTAGGGGGAAACTCACAGTTTACTCAGCATTAATATAAAGTACTTAAAATCACCACCGCATTGACCTTAGTTTACATTAATGCCTCCATAGTTCAATATTATTTTGAAATGGGCCAATCTGTATAATGGGTACTAATGGTACTTATTTATCAAATTCTATATTTTTGTTATTATTCAACCATTATAGAATAGAATAGAATAGAATAGAATGAGTAAGTAAGTATTGATATTAATGGTTTCCTATTAATTTCTTTTCACCTACCTCTGTCTATATTCTGATTTAATGCAATCACATTTGTGTGTGAGAATGTTGTTGTTTGTGCGTGTGTTTGTGTTCAGTATTACATTATCAGTGTGAATGTATCTGGATGTATGTGTTTTACATAGCGTAGTTTTGTACTTTTACTTTTAAAGTAAATCTAACCCGGTTCTTTTATCCGAACCTAATCAAATGATCTTGTTGCCTAAACCAAACCGTTTTACAACATGTTGAAAACCCTGATCATCATGTGTCACATTTTGTAGAATATCATATAAAATGTGCCACTAAAGTTTTCGTAATAAGTGATACAACCTTGTTCTGACGTGATTAATGACATGTGGTCATGTTCTGTAAATGTTTTTAACATTAATTTACCTCCTCACTCTTTTCACTCTGAACATTGACATTAACATAAATCATGAAATGGTATGAACTTCTCCCTAAATGATCTAAATCGTTGCAATAATTGCACACATGCTGCACCGGTTGATGTCACTCCTATTGTCCTCTAACCATCTCTACTGTATGATTAAAAAATGGTCGTAGAAGAAAGAGAGCTAAAAGTGCAGCCTCACTATAATAAAAGTCCCATATGGATACGCAGAGGGGGCAGATACCTCTGCTGGCAAGATTGGTGTAATCAAAGTATTCAGAGAATCACAATTGAGCAACAATAGAAGCAGCCACGTGTAGCAGAAGATGTGAGGGAAGTTCAGCTCCTCAATTTTCGAGGACAAAGCAGCCATTTATGCTTTGTTCCGCAGAGGGTGAATCCGACTTAAGCAATGAGACGTTACTTGAATAGAATTATGGGTATTGTAGTTGATACCAAGTTATGCTGAGCTGAGCTAATGTAAGGAGACTGCTGTGCTGTCGTCCCGTCTCCTCTCAGTTATGTACAGAACATGTGTATTTGTTTTGATTTAAAGCAGCTAAAATGAATTTTAAACATGTTTGGAAACAGACTCATTTTAATACTGACACCTTTATATATCCTCCATAAGAATATTGCTTATTTATATGTACACTCAACGGCTACTTTATTAGCTAGCAAGCTTTACCTCATGAAGTAGCGGTGTTCTTCTGCTTCAAGGTTGGACGTGTTTGTTCAGAAATGTTCTGCATACCTTGGTATAACAAGTGGTTATCTGAGTTACTGTTGCCTTTCTATCATCTATAGAATATATCATATTTTCTCTTATTCGGACCATTTTCTGAAACCCTAGAGATGGTTCTGAGCCAGTCTGGCACCAACAACCACGTCACGTTCAAAGTCGATTAACTTTCTTTCCCCATTTTGATGCCTGGTTTGAATTCTCAGCCAGTCGTCTGCTGTGCTTAAAATGCATTTGTTTGCTGCCATGTGATTGGCTGATTAGATATTTGCATTAACTAGCAGTTATAGTATAGTTATGGTATTCTTTATTTCACTTGATTTCAAAACAAATGCACATACTAAACAGATCGGAATCCTTATGACACAAAGTGGTTGGTGCTGATGGAAACACTACCGCTTTTGTCCACAGGGGGCGCCAAAATCAACGCAAAAATTTTTTTTTTTAAAAATGTTATTTTTAGTTGCATGAGTAAAATATTAAGGTGTCTGCAGGAAATTTGAAGATAAATGATCTTTTTATTGTCATTGTTGTTAAGGGAAGGAGGGAAGCAGTAGGAGGGAATGATCTGGTTCTTTTTTTACAAGCCACTACGAGGAGGGGAAAACAGGAATGAGGATGTCAGGTTGTGGTGACAGCTCGGGCTTTTGATCAGCACATTTCAGTGTGGCATGTTGTGGCCGGTGGATGATGTGGGATTGGAGTGACAGGAAGAGATCCAAGCGTACAGGAAGAGCGAGGAAAGGCTTTGTCACATCTCTTACTCACAGGCCCCCTGTCAGGATGTACACCGGCTGTACACTGGTGCATGAATACATTGAAAACATCATGTTCGGTATTTATTTATATATTTATTGATTTACCAACAACAAATGTGAGCCATACATTCTGACTCACACAAAAATGCACGAAAGTGATGATGTTTACAACAACAAATGATGGTGATGTCGCCAAGCAGACAAATTCAGGGATGTGAAACATGATGTTGATATAAAATCTTGTCAGCGTATTCATGCAGCGATCACTGTCAGGCTGTGGAACAGTCTGTCCGAACTTTGCCTTCTGTTTCCCGCGTGGTCACGCCGCGCCACCAAGCAGCTCCACAAACAAACTTTCCTCTGAGTGTGAGAGGACCACCTTCACTGTCACAAACACATGTTCTTCACGAAAGGCTGGACACACTGTCACATCAGCCAGCCTTCACCTCCGAACCTGACAGCCAATCAGGACAGCTGAAGATGAAAATGGTGTTGCTCGGGCAATAATACTGATCTCTCTGAGGAAATGCTAGAGCGCAGGCAGTCGTTGAAAAAGAAATGGATTCTCACTAACAGTATGCTAACGGTTATTTCACCACTAGTGCCCACTAGTGTACTAATTACTGTTAATGTGATAAATGCCAATAGTGTGATAACTTTTCTGAACCAACCTTGATTCTACCACCTGTTCTCACTCCCAGCCCGTCACATAATATTGATGAAGTTAGTAATCATTGCCGTCCCGTTTTAAAGAGCATTGTAGTGATTGTATTGTGCGATATACCTCTTTAGCATTAGTTTTGAGCGTGCAGGACGGCCTCGAATGATAAAGTGACGTAGTATAAAGAGTGACAAAGTCCACATATGGAGGAGCTGGTGTGAATGGATGGTTCAAACACAGGACTTTCCTCCAGGAGACTGCTGTTTGTTTCCACTGTGAAACCAAAATTAAGTGTACTCATTTTAACCCCAATCCACCATTTGTTACCCTAAATCTAACAAAGTAGTGTTGTTGCATTAACCATAAATTTAGTGAGAAAAACATGGTAACAAAAATATATATAGTTTTTGATTATACTGTGCAGTAAGAGACCAAAGATGGTCGCAGTTTTGAAACACATTCTCATGATGTGACTGCTACTACGACCCCATGTTTACAAACCAATCACAGTTCCACATTAAATGATCAAGCAGCAACCTTTTTAGGTCGAAAAGGAGGGCCGTACACAAGTGCTTTTAACCTGTATTCCTCTAATGGCCAGCAGATACTTTTTTTGAAACATGTCAGCAGCACAGACAGATGGTACATTAGTAGATGCTCTTTTTGTTTTCTTTCTATTTACGGAACAGTGCTGTGTTTCAACAGGCATTCACCACACCATCTGACATGCCTCAAAAACAGCCTGACAAAACACTGGGACCAAGTCTTTATTAGACCTACCTTGCACAGCAGAGGGAAAAAGAAAAATAGTGCAGGTGAGCTAACATGTAAGCAATGCAGGTTTAAAAATATGATAACAGTAATTGTGTTCAACATTTTATTCAGGCCTCAGCCATAGACATAATGTTTCAGAAAGAAAACGGAGTGGAAAAATATAACAACAAAGACGCAAAGATTCCTTTTCTGTTGGAAATGTCAGATGATATAAATTTAAATGCTACAATCTAATGTTTCAAATAGGGTGAATTGAGCGAAATAACATAATGTATGCACGTCTGAGAAAGAAATGTGTAAAACCTGTCAGACGCTTATATAGTTTCGTTCAATCTCTGACAGCCACAGGCTTCTAATTGTTGTAAATGTCAGAAGTGTTGTAATTATTTTTCTCTCCTAAAAGCATTGTGATGTCTCTGGTAATGAAAGAAGGCAAGAAGGAGACATGCCAGCGTGTGAATGGACAGTCGCTTCTGGCTTTTCACTTAAATTGTGTTTATGGTCAAAGACACCAGAGATAATTAAAAAAAAAAAAGCTGATGTGACTGTGTCGTGGATATTTGTCAAAACTCAGGCATTCTTCTGGATCTTCCACTGACTGGGAAGTAAATCACTCCAATGAATAATTAATAACTCTCATGAGGACAAAAAGCAGAGATGTAAACTATAAGACAGTTGCTATCCTGGATTTGTTTTGCTGTGAGCAAGCAGCACATCAGATTGTGTCACATCTGCAAATATTTTGTCACTTAACTCTTGTGGTTTTCTGATGTTTCTTTTTCCTGTGTGCCTTCGGATGCATCCAACAACTTGGAGACACCGAAAAACAGCTGCAAGTTCAGTGCACCAGAAAAGCACTAACAGCTATAACAATATAATGATTTATTTTTCCAAAGAGAGCTGCTACAGTTGTATGAAGCAGATTTATTTTTTCATCTCTGCACAAAAAAAGTGTGCAAAGACTAATATATTGTGTTTTGCACAAGTGTGTGATTGTCTGAGAGGAAAGGGGACATTAAAGCAAGAAAACGATGGTGATGAAACCCACGATAAGATAATCACCGTGCTCCAAATATTAGGTTGAAGACACATACTAGAATATACTGAAGGAGATTTTTTAGCCATATTTTCTGAAGGGAAAGGCTGATATTATTTCAGTCAAGCTGAAGTCAAGATAAAAACGGCAGAGGATCAAAGTGTAACCTTAACATGCTGTCAGGTGAAACGCTCACGAGTATACATACTGTATATAAAGCCAGACAGTGTGCACTCTGAATGAAGGAATCGTGGTAAAAAACAGTATTGTTTGGTGTGACAGGATAAAAAATCATCCTCTCCCACTGGCCTGGTAATCCTCAGGCGGATAATTAAAAAGTCTGTGCCACAGTCGAAAAGGAAAAAAAAAAAAAAGATTAAAATAAATAAATAAGTGAGGAGAAGGGAAGAGGCTCTGTGCAGATCCCGGGGGGATCCATTAAAGAATGTTTTCTTGAATTGAGGTTAGGTGCATTGATCTCTGTCGAAGCTGGCACAGCTGAGAGTTAACACTCCCTGCCTGCGACTCTGACTCATTTCATACATTATTCCAATTAAATCACTGTAGCCTGCCTGGCTGCCTGCCTTTATGTTTTCGAGGAAAGCGGGAATTGGCACCTGCCACATTAACTCCGGTGTCATCAAATATGACTTAAAGAGAGACGTGCCCCTGTCTAAGTCAGAAGATAAAAAAAGAGGATGAAAAGATGGCTAACTAAGGTGATGCTTTTACACAGCAGCAGAAGAAACGATCGAACGTCCACTGTGATAGATTAGACACATTAGGTGCACGCTAATAGGTGCACTGTCCTATACAGTAGACCTGCATGTCATTGTATGATGTATTGACTCTTGAAAGCGCAGCCATTGTTTTTGTTGCCATTTGTACAGAATGTGAAAGGAAAGCCCATTACTTTGAGTTACTTCTGGGACATTCTTTGGCATTTACAGGCAGCTGATTGGGACGTTCACTTACACTCTACGAGACAGGTCAACCATGAAAGACGGTAGACTAAACTAGCGTCGCTGTGTACCTTATTCCACAGTCGTTAAGTGGCGGCAGACTGTAGACAGCAAAACATGACGTTTGTTTTTGACAAAACAATCTCACCACCAGGACAGTTAAGAAGCTGCTCTGGCTTTTGATTTTATCACAAGATCTTGTCTCGCTGATGGAGTTTGACCAGTTTTCATGAAATATGATGTGGTGAGATTGTCAGGAGTGAAGCTTGAAGTATAGCTTTCAAGCCAACAGAGACTTTAGCTTCTAAGAAGGCTCAGAAAAATATATCTTTGAACATATTCTTCTCCAAGTCCTCATGAATGCTTTATATCTTTAGAAGTATGTCTGTCCTATTTACATTGGGAAATAGTTGTTGTTTTAAACAGGTGCTTATGGTTGTGAAACAGATCTACTTGGTTTACTTAAGGCACCAAAACTGCTGAGTTAACTTAGAAAAATGGCTGAAATCAGAAGCATGATGTGTGCTGCAACAACTTAATTATTAAGACATAAAGGAAACAGAAAGCCATACTTTAATGTTCTAAACCCTTACACACCTTCTTTGGTTTAATTAATGGATTGATTAAGTCATTTTTATTTCAGATACACAACTAGACACACAGTGATGAGCTGCATTTAATGGTCAGGTTCACAGCTTTCAGATGGTGTACACAACTTCTTTGTGGCACCTACAGTTGACCTGCTATCTCTCCCTAAAAATCAACAGCCCAAAATCCCCAATTCTCTGTAAAAGGGGGCCAACGAATAAGGGTTAAGAAGTTAAGATGTGATGGGATTTGCATAAAATAACTACTTGAATTTGTTAATACTGGACCTACTGGTTACGTAGTTAATTTAGAAGTTAATTAACAAAAACATCTTAAAACTTTTGGGTTCACAGGGCAAAATAACACAAGTCTCCTGGGTTAAAGTCCCGTGTTTGTTTGACACCCACCCTAAACGGACTTTCTCGGCCTTTATACCACGTTGCCTGACTTCATTCTTTGCTGCTTTTCCCATCATGATTACTACGGCCACTCAACAACAAACATATAAGCTGTAATAAGAAGTGCCTATTTACAAATTGTAGTGCATTACTTTAGGTACAAACATTGAATGAGAACTCCAAGACAACTGGCTACTCAGCCAACATCCAACACCACAGATTAACTTTTAATCTCAAGACGTTTGTTTGTGTTTCTGTCGCTCGTGCGTTCTGCCTGTTTATCTACAATATGTTTGGATCCGTGAGGGAATATTTAAAAGGCAGCCGCAGCTTCTCTGGTGTCGACAACCAAGACATTTAGATATATTATGGCCTGTAGTAAGTCATACAGCCATAAGGCTCAGTGGTAATTAAATCTCCTGGAACTAAAACAAATCATTTTACCAGCACTATCTGTCCTGTGACACTAATTAGCACTAAAAACATAACTGATTCTAATTTAGTTTTTCAAGCATTTGGTCATGAAGACATATTGGACAAAATTATATTTTGGGAAGTAAAAAGATCACAGAAGTGATGGGTTAAGGAAAAACAAATTATACATGCTCAGAGCTCGTGTATTGATAGCCCATGAAATGTGCTCTGGGGGGCATTTATTTAGAGACATGGTGTTACATTGTACTTACATGAACATACTTTAAACATGAGAAAGCATGTGTTTTATGTCTTTGTATTGTTATTTTACTTTTTCTATTCCCAATATTATTTGTGTCTGTTTTGCTGTGTGAGAGCTACTGTCAAGAAAAAAAAATACATCAATCACAAACCAATATATCAGTCTTCGAAATCTCCCAGGACCCTGCCTGCATAGCAGTGGGGGTCTAATCTGGGTTAGTGTCAAAACAATGCTGATTACGAAACCTCTTTCAGTTCAAAATGTCCTGCATGTTTCTTTATGGATGAAAACAACTTGTATCAGCAATCCGCCGTTGAACTGCCACACACAAATTTCAGTGTCAAACGAGTAGAGAAATGGAGGCATTAGAGCCGCCGCTCAATAACAACAAAAACAAATTGTTTCAGTTGTTTCCCACAGGAGCAATATGCATGGAGCTAACTGACAGTGGGATCAAATTGCTTTTTCAGCGTGTTCCTTTCACCTTACCACACCCATGCCGCAGCCACAAACACCATCAGAAACACACAAACACTACAGTGCAATCAGACCAAGCTATGTGATTACAGTCACAAAATGTATTTCCATGTTTCCTGTCAGACTGGAGAATGATAGCAGGGGCAGCGTGTGCTGTGAGTCTGATGCACGCTCGGGTCACTAAACCAGGCAGTCTTCAGCCCGGCAGACAGTCTTTACATAAACGTTATTCATCAAGCAGCTTTTACAGATATGACTTCAGTGGCCCGGCGAGGATTGGCTGGACACAACACCCACATCAAACATCTTCTCTTCTCTGTGAGAGGGATTAAAGCAAATGCTTTCCTACAAAGGGCAGCGCATTTGAAAGCCTCACGCCATTCTAAGTGATCATTTGATTTCAATAACAAATATTTAGAAAAGGGACTACCAGTCCCAACTCCACTGAGAGTGTTGAAATCAAGATATCCCTTTGTGGTGCTAAGATATTCTGCCACACAGTGATATGATACATTAGAGATTTTTTCCTCCTTTCTGTCTCTGAAATAAAGGAACATTGATTCAGCGTGCTGAAAATTAATGCAAGACACACGAGAAAGACGGAGAGGGAGACACAAAAACAAGACTGAATCAGCTGGAAAGAGCAGCGGAGTGGAACATTTGACTAACAAGCAGTTTTTTAATGCACTTCGCTGTTGTCTCAGTAAAAATGCGGTGCCTCCTGGTCCCATACATCTATCGATCCCAAGTGGCTGATGGAGATGTCAAGAAAAGAGGGGATAGACCTAGAGGACAAGTCAAAGAGATGGTAATAGCCAGACTGCACAGAGCACAGAGTAATAAATGGACAGGGTGGAAAGACGCTTTCTTTCAGTGCAAATCCATAACACAGCAAACTATAGATTGAGGGCATATGCTAACGCCTGTCTGTAATGAGCACACACACACACAAGGTTAACTACAGCTTTCACTGGAGGAGAATACAGCTCAGCACATCATTGTCTCCTAATGGGAGCAGGTTGCTTCGCCTCCCCAGCACTGCACGAGGACTTACACTGTCTGTGCAAGAGAGGGGAAATAAATAAACAATGCATGTGGCTGTGGGAGGGTAGTAAACATTCATTAATGTGAGCGTGGAGCATGTTTAGCTGCTGCATGTAATTTGCGTGTTCTATTTATGGCCAAGTGAGCGCAGCCCTAATTACTGCGTGAACTGTATTCTTAGGGTTCTTTGTATCATAAATATGCAGATGCCGCCGTCTTTGATTCTGCTTGTTTTTACATCTTTAAGTGGCTTTCACTGCACACATAACGACAACTCACTGCTTCTGTGACATGCATTTAATAACATAATTCTTCTTTCATGGATTCTTATCCTCCATTGACTGAAGTGTAATCATATTACAGGCAATCTAGTGAGTCATTTGACCTTCTCTGTATTCATAATAGGGACCAAGCTGTAATCTAATGTTATGTAATCTAATGTTTGATATAATTACATCTATCGCCTGCACCAGACAACACAAAGCCTACAACCATCATATCTAGTAGATGTTATTATGAAATTAAACACGTGACAAGTCACACCACTATTTATTCTTACCTACTGCATTTAATACTCTACATGGTTAACAGCTTATAGGGGCATGTTCTGCTTTATTTTCACTCCCTGACAAGTATTTTGAATATTCATAAAGATGAAAAAGAGGGGAGGGGGGAGAAACTAATCCAAGATTTTCCTTGCGTCCCTACTTTCAGCCTGCATCTGCAGACTTCCTGCTCGTGAAAACTAATGGAAAATGCATGCGGGATTTCAGCAGAGGCTCCGATCCATTTTAATCCTGAAGGCAATTACGGCGTGGGGTTTTAGGGTCAGTAGTGCTGTTGATTGATGGGAAGAAAAAGTCACTTTAACAAAGTGCCTTGAACTTCAACCACCTGGCTGCAGCACAAAGGGTGTTGCTTGATGCGCCGAGAGAAAGCTTTAATGCTTTTTTAATGCATTTAATGGAAGAATACAAAATGGAGAATTAATGGTCGCGCCTCTGATAGGCCCTATGTGTCAATATCACTGATGCCTTTTGAATTGTAAATTAATTCCTTAATTTCTATGGATCATTTGCTCCTCCTGCCTAAGATGAACCCGGTAATGTCTCCGCAGCACAGACGACACGTTTAGAAAGTGCATGGTGTCATTGATCACTGACATATTTGCGATGCCTGAAAAGCCAGGTTTGTTTGCGGGGAGAATCATTCGCTTCACTGTTTTCTTCTTGCTCCCTTTTAAGAGCCATGCTCCGTATCCTAGCAACAGGACTCACTCGCCCCCTCCGATCTGGAGAGTCGGAGGCAGGAGAGCAGAGGACCCCGACTGTCTCTCACTGTCACACTTAATGGTCAGATTCAGCCTCGGACAGATTAGATAACTGTATGTACTTCAGAACTGTATGCAGTGGTAGAAAGTGACAACATATATTCTCAAGAACTGAACTTTAAGTTCATGTTTTCAGTTCTTGAGTATATATATATATATATATATATATTTACTCCTCTATTAGAACCGACTGATACTGATTTAAGAGAATCATATTTAATAGTGTTGTACATTATTATACAAACAATGTATTGCATTGTCAGACAATCCTATGAATGATAACTGAGACAATAAAGAATAAATAGGAAACAAATAAATTGCTAATTAAACATCATTACAGTTTCAGTCATTTGCTGACTACTTAAAAGAAAATGTAATAGCTGACACCATTTCTAAATCACACCAATCAACAATTTCTGCATTATGTATTGTGTAAAAAAAAAGATCTCATAACGGTGCGTATCGGACAGCATATACATCAAATCAATATGCCTTTGCTGTGCCAATATCAGGTGATAATATCCGATATATACTTTATAAATATATATATCTTTTAATTTATAGTGCAGATTCTAATTTTACATACAAAACAAATAATCAGTGGATAAAATATGATTGTTTTTTCCACATAAAAGTGAAGTTTAACTTTGGCTCGACGTCAAAAAGCTGAAACATTAAAATGCTGCTGACATGTTAATTCATCAATAATTATAATTCATATATGTTTCTGTACTTTTAATCAATGTTCCTCTTAACAACCTATTAAATTACCTATCACCCAACTTTCTCCAGTTCTGTGGAGCATTTTGGCAACTTTTAACTCGTTTCTGGTTTTAAAACCTGCAGTTTTACTGATTTGTTTTACTCTCACTGCTCTTATCAGCCCACCAGCAAAACCCACTGTACCATGTTTATTCAGCACCAAACAACAGAAATTCAAAGTTAGAGACTAGCTGGTGAACATAGTGAAGCATTTAGCAGCTAAATATTCATTCATTTCATTCAGGAGTTGATGGAGACCAAAAACAGTGCTTGAAGAAAGAGCATATTGGAGTTATGTTTGTTAGGTGGACAAAAATCCTAATTTAATAAATTATAATGTTTTGCCATAACTACTTACTAATACACTCACCATATTTTAGCCAGGTGAATTGGGTAAACGTTTATGCTACTACTACTAATGTTATTCCTTAAAAAATCTAATATAAATGACTGACTGTCCTTGGAGAACAATTGGATCTATACAGGGTGTAGGCTCTGCAGGAGGTTTTTTTACTCTCATGTTTTTCCCAAATTATGTTCAGATTTTTCTACATTATATTATCTCAAATTGCTATAACGTTTGGCTTCACTTCTTGTTGTCTTGCTGTGATGCCCACATGATGCCAAAACAATAAACTAATGCAAGTCTAAGACAATTATGTCTATAGTTGTTCCATCTCTGCAGGTTTGATTCATGAACCACGTTTTTAATTCATCTGAGAGACCATAAACTGTGGTGTATCTGTAGTTTCTCCAGTAACAAAGACGAAAAACCCTTTACTGGGAAAAAACACTCAAAGTCCAGAGACCCATTATGGTACCAAAAATGGCTCCTAATGGTATAAATAAGGTATACTTTTGCTGGCCCCAGGGAAAGTCATAATTCCCACCATTTATCCCACGTTGGGCTCATTGAACCCAACAGGAAACGACTTCAAGCCCGATATAAAACTGGAATTATTTGAAGAGCTTGTCAGTGCATGGAGAACAACGTAGCCCACTGTTTGAGCACGCTGTTCTTAATGACCTCTGTGCATTTAACGTAAGCCCTTTCAGCAGACCAGTCCTGCTCCAGCGCTCGTCCCAGTGCCCATGCATATTATCAGACAAAGGAGATCAACGGGATAGCAGTCTGCCAAGCTTGAGCATAAAGCCGGGGTGATTTCCTAGAATGAATCACAACACACTCCAGGCATGCTTTCAATTCAAAATACTTGTGGCCTCGAAGCTCTGCCCCTTCCTTTCAACTCTGCAATCACCAGCATCACATTTGTTGCAGAACGGACATCCAAAAGTGCACAAGAAAAGGGCGGGAGAAGAATGTTTTGCTGCCAGTGTGTGGAGGAAGCATTAGAGGGTAAGGGCATTTCGAGATGGCCCAGTAAATAAATGGTTCTTCCAGGGAGTGGGTCTCATCAGGCCATGATGTCGCCTCCTGTTGAGTCATCAGCTGAGGTGCTGATTTGCCCTTGTTTCCCATCTCCTCCAGAGTGGGCATGTAGTGACCAGGCTGCAGCCAACAGGCAGAAAGCTACTTTAGTGCTCCCCCAGGGTTTGTGAGAAAGACACAGCTGATGGTAATTACAGATTCTGATTTCTGTTTATTTAGTAAGTTAACATGAACTACTCTAAAGGGGTTAGTATGATTTCCTAGGAAACATGACACGTGACGAGCGCTGTTTTTTTTAATGCCTCCACCTGAGGAGCATAAATCAGTAGAATTGCTGTTAAACCTAACCCTTAAGTTAATTATTTTTACTCTTTTTACTCCTTTATTTTATGTGCATTGTGTATTTTCACTTTTTGAATAATAAAAAGGATCAGGAGTTGCACTTACAGAGTTTGTTGGAGGCGTTCAACAACTAGTTCTACTAAATTTGGCAGATCCTGTGTAACCTGAAAATGCATTTATTTGTTACATGGCTTCTTTGGCAGACATAGTTGGATACTACAAATTGCAGTGCCTTGCTTTTTTAAGAAAATCATATGAACTTCTCAAGAGAACAACCTGACCCATTATGCAGGGATGAGAAAATCAGTGCTTTTACGACATTCGCTGTTTCAAAATACTGTTATTAAAGACACCTCTGCACATTCTGCTCGATTTTCCATAGAACTTGTCAATAAACACACTTTCCTCACACAAGAGACTATGATGCCCACAAACCACAAGCACAATCGCAACTTATTATTTTCTCAAACCTGTCAAAGAATATAGATTAGCCATCACCTGGCCACAGTCCCGAACTCCCAGCTCTCATAATGGTTGACTGAAAGCGTGGCATAATTTAACCTTCGCCTTCATGCGGTGATAACACGATGTACAATGACGCTTTACACTGTGAAAACTCTCAGAAGCTCAAACAACACAGTTTTTATGCTGAGTGTTTCTGCTTCGTGCTCGTATTAAAATGTGTATATTAAAAGGCGTTTACACATACAGGGTGTTTTAAGTGAGATTGATTTGCACGTCAATATATTTTTCAAACTGTTGTTTTTGTGATGAGTACTGCCGACATAATTTGATTTTTCGGAGCTTTCACGCCACAAATAAATGGACCAACCGGTCGTGTGGTGCAGAACAGATGCCACATCACAAAGTCAGGACAATCAGAACATGTTGGTGCTTGTTTCTCAGCACCCTGTATGGACACAATGAGCACAAGGACAAATAACATCTTCAACTGTCTCCTCTGTTAACATATTGTTGAATTTAACAGAGCTCAGCTCACCCCTGACCCCTACTATATGTATGTTTATGGCTTTTTATGACACATTTGGTAAACATGCTGTTTTCTGGGCTTTTTACATTGTGCTCACTGTGGCCTTGTATTTCACTGCAGTATATAAGTCATGCACCACAATCAGGCTAGAAGTATGAATAACTCAACAATGTGTTTTGTGCAGAATAACAGCTAATCTACCACATATCATTTAAAAAAGAGAGATAACCATAACGCAAGTTGAATTTTTTTCATTGGAATAAAATTGAATTTATGTATTCAACACTTTTCCAAGTGCCCACAAGTGTCATGAAAATTGGGGAAACTTTGCATTTTTATAAACTCTACTTCAAACCATAGCAGGTTTGGCTAACGTTAGCTAATTAGATAATGTTTGTATTAATCTCTTACCTTCCATTCTAACCTTTTTATTGAAGTGTTCCAACATTCATAAAGAGTTTTCTTTGAATGATTTCTATTATTTTCACTTATACACCAGGACTAGACAGACAGACATTCTTGGAGCATTTTGAATGACAAACTGCTGCATGAATCTTATGAGGAATTGGAAGAACAAGAAGAGTATTTTCCAGTGTTTTGCTTTATTAGATCTCAGTAGTGATGCATACCGGAAACAGCAAGAGAGAGAATGACATGCATCCCCAGCGGGAACTGAATCGTGAAGATTTATGATTTGCATCTTCACGACTTGACCAACAAGACACTCAATAGTAAAAAAAAGTTCTACCACAAATCTTGTCAGCATCACAATATATTTTGTATTCCATACGACCAAAATCTGCAGCTCTCCTGCAGAGTTTGAATAATGCATCACTTTAAGTTTATAAGGAACATCAAAGAAAATCACAGATTTAAGGAAAATTAACTTGTATCAAGCTTCTAAGGCTGAGACTTTGTCATTTTTAGGCCGGTTTGTTTAAATGAAAACTATTAGCCTGTTGTGTTTACTCTCTGCTCCTGGCCCAGACATTTTTCAAATTATGCTGTTTTCATATTACCGTCCATGCGTGACATAAGCTGCCGATAAACTCTCCCGAGACTTATATCCACGTGTCGTTTATGGTTGCTTCAGACTTTGCATTCACAAGATGGTCTGCATTCTTTCTATCTTCCTTTTATTTTCAGCCCTCCCCGAGCCACCCCACAACTCACAGCCCTTATTATTTCCTAATAGGAGATAGCAGTTATCAGTTCAATGAGAGGGGAAATAATCAACATAAACACAGTTAGCAATTAGCTATAAAACTTTCACTTTATTTGCACTCAGTAATGTTGTAGCCTATATTCTGCTGGTAAACTGGATGTTCTGTGGCCACATGATTATGCACAGTTATTATACAAGTATTTTATGCTCTAGTATTACATGGTACATAAATTAAACAAAAAAATACATGAAAAAAAAAAATCTCACATATGGTTACTTAACTCTAATTAATGCTCTCCTGCTACTGCCTTCTTTTGATTTAATACAGTAATTAAATAATATTACTGTACTATACTGTAAGCATATGTTTGCAGTGGGCGAAACATTTGTCAAAAAACTGTCACATAAGCCAAAAGATGTAATTTGCAGCAATATGTAAAAACATGTTTTAAGCAGCGGAGAATTAGATTAATTTCATATATTTTAATTATACAACGAGGTAGCTATTCAATCATTAAACCATTTAACTACCAATATCTAGAGCAGGTGATCCAACAACACGACCACACTTTAATCTTTTACTTCCCACCAGCTGAAATATTGACATGCTTCGGGTCAATAGCTAATCAATATTGTAATTACAAGGTTTAAATTACATGCAATAGGCAGGATATGTAGCAGTGCTGGTTTGTAATTGAAAGATGTCTAAAACATTTCTGTAAAATTTCTGCACTGTGAAACAAGTAAGCAACAGCAGTAGCAACTAATAGTAGAGATAGATGTGAACAACCAAAAAAATACTTCTGCAGAGGAGGAAAATCAACAGATTACTGATGCTGGCAGGTATTTAAAAAATAAGGCTACTTTTTAAATAAAAACAATAGTATATAATAGTAAAGAATATTTAAAATTATTGTGCATTATATTAATCAATTCTAGAAACAATAACTTAAGAAAATAAAGAAAAAATACAATAAAAATAGCTAAAAAAAAAAAATAAGAAAAGCAATAAAGTACTGTATGTTCAGTTAAATTGCTCAAATCAATATATAAGAGTAAAATAAATATCTGACACCATTTCTAAACTACCCCAAGCATTTGTTCTGCATTATATATGTATGTTCTTCAGAAAAGGTTTTAATATTGGCACATAAAAACATACATTGACACTGAAAGATATTGATATGTCTGTGATAAGATATATATTAGAAATATTTCTCCAGTGTTCTAGGCAAGACATGCAGCAGCATAAATAACACGACTGCAGGCATAAAACAAACATATAGCAATTTAAAATGAAAACATTCTTCAAAACATCTACAGCCATCCTCGGAGTCATTGAGAATCACTTTAAATGTGTCCAGTGGGAACAGCTCTCCAAGATTCAGGTGATTTTCCAATTGATTCCAAGCTGAAGGAGCAGCATACTTAAACACTCTTTTTCCCACTTCAGTTAGTTCAACTTTAGTTATAAGAATAAGCCCTCGGAGAAAATACATTAATTTCCTGTATACTTTTTGTAGGACGTATATCCATAAGTAGGATGAAAGTCCATCAACAACCCTAGAAATAAGAATATGCAAATTGTGAGTAGAGGCTTTAAAATAAAGAAGCAGCATCACCTTTATGCTTCACTGTCCCGTGTTCGGTCTTTACACGAGAGGAGGGTTCAGCAGACTGAATGTCCTGTGATTGACAGATTAGAAGTGCAGCTCTGAAATGATAAATGCCTTCACAGGTGCAGCACACTGAATGATAAATGGCGTGTTGCTTATGATGAATAATAAAGATGTTATGCCAAATTACAGTCTTTATTGAAAGTTGAAATGTAAAGGCAAAAAATCTATCATTTAAATTATACGTTTAGGAAATGTAAAAAATAATAAACATCACATAAAGAGCATTTTATTGTGCCGTCATGCTGTAGCGACTGAATTTTATAATCACATGTTTATGAGTTGTAGTGATAGAAAAATAATAGACCTCCAGAGACTCATTTATTAAGTTGCTTGCTGTATGAAGGTACAGTTATATATTATAATTCAAGTGATTAAACTGCTGTGGTTATTTTCTTTCTACTTGGCGTCACCCCTGTGGAATACATACATCCTGTTGTTTCAGATCTGGGTCTGCTTCAGGGACCCAAAATCAAACCAATTAATTGGCCCATATTTATGACAGTGACCCAGATCTTATGTTAATAATGTCATGAAACAAAATAAGGCTCATACACAACACAATGCTCTGAACATATGCATGTTATTTAACACTATTTTTATTTGATTTGCTAGAATTCAGATTCAGTGGGGTCGCCCTTTTGAGAGCCTGTTTAATAAAAGCATTTATTTAATAATGATGTCTATGTGCCCTGATGGGACACTTCCATGCTTTATTTTTGCCCTTTTTTACCCTTGGCCACTTCAGACGCCTCAGTGTACAGCCCTTGGTCCCACCTAAGTGCCTCTCCTGTGAGTCCGGGTGCCCTGCTGATCTCTCTGCTTGGCTTTACGGCTGCTGTCATATGAACTTATGAGAAAAATGAGCTCTTAACCTAGACCTGTGGAACAGATTCCCCTTTTTCATTTTAAGCGCTGTCCCTCAGAGAATCCATGCACACCAGTGTTCCCATTAGATAAAATCTAATCAGGTCAGTCTGGCTCCTCCCAGGGAAGCAATGCAAAAATGCCCACAAGTGAAAAGCTGATCAACGTTTAACTGACATGAACGCTGTTTAATGCAACTAAAACTCTCCCCCAGGAACGTGCTTCTGTCCGTCTGGAGTTGCCAGTGTAAGAAAAGAAAAGACAATCCAACAGGACACTTACTTGTAACTTACGTCATTAAAATCTCAGCTATGTTAAGTTAAGGTGTAGCAGTGCTGCCCACTTTATGATCCTCAGAGCTGTGGCTGACAGCTGACTGTAATTATGTTTCGGCTGCAGCCAGTGGTCCCTTATTGGACATTAACAGTTAAGTCACATAAATTAGGACCCTTTTCCAGTCGGGACTTTCATGATGTAGTGTGCTGCCATATTCCTGCATGGTCCTGAGTTGGTCCCTTGTTTGGCCACCTTTACCTTTCAACCCCTAGCTCAGTCCTTTTCGCGTTGTTATGGATCCCACAGCAGTTCTGAACAAGTCACGCCCTGGAACGCTATGATTGGTCAGCACGGTGCCTGATGTCCTGCGTCACACAGCGTTGTGTCGCTGCATTGTTTGTTCTTTTCACCTTTGGAAGAAGCTAGCAAAACGTAACCGTAGCACCTATCAAGTTGTTTATTAACCGTGATTAAACCTGCATGAGAAATTGTGTACTAATAATTTAACCTTAACCCTAACCCTGAAGTTTTTGTCACCAATTAGATGCTAGTTTTGCATGCTAATTAACAACCTTTACCATTTTCCCACCAATCCACACTAAATTAAGCAAAACATAAGTTTCAAACTTGCAGTTTGATAGTCCCATGACTTCCAACCTGAGCTAACCAGCCAGTTGAGAAATATCCCTTCATAAGCTTTTTAATGTAACGTTAACGTTAAGCCACAAGGCATTTATAAGCATCTCTGTCGTAGCTATAACTTCATTTGAACTCTTTATAAAGTACTAACTGAAATCCTGTTTCATGTTCAACCCAATCACCAGAGAAAATGTTGGCATTGTGCATTTCTGCCAACCACAGATAATGTTGAATATCTGTATTTGTCAACGACAAATATGTTGAATATGAACTTTTCTGAACAGTCATCTTAAAGACTTTGGTTAAGGTTAGGCACCAAAATCATTGGTTAAGTTTAGCTAAATAAAATAACGGTAAGGTTAAAAAAAAAAAAATCTCCAGATTTAACATATTGCTTTCTCTCCATACAAAAAACCCCATTGCAGAGGAACTTATCTGTTGTTTGCAGAAACCTAAAATGCCAACATGTTTTGCTGGAGTCTGTGTTGTCTTGTCTCCTTTGTAGGAACAGGACAGAAAGAGGATTGTAACTTAATATTGGTTCATTGAACTGACCCTAGAAGTCGACTCTGTCTCATTGCGTTCTTACCGGACATGCTGTTATGGTTGCCAGTCAGCATCTGGGATAATTTATGCTCTAGAAGTCACACTGATTGAGTCATAGAAATGGTTTTACAAGAATTGCCCAGTGTGTCTCATTCAGCAGCAGCTGAATGGGCTTCTTTGGCCAAGGATCTGATGAAGGCTGTTTGGCTGTAGCACCATGCCTGTCTTTTTGTACATTTAGAAAAAGGGACTGTTTTTAAGATTATAAATGGGATGAGTGTCGTGCAGTCGTTAAAACTGCTGCCTTTATGGACGAAAAAGCAAAAGCTGTGGTGTGGGAGGAAGCCAGAGAGAGAGAGCTCCTCGGTCGCCCTCAAAACAGTTTTGGCAAACACAAGAGGACTCAGGGGAGGGCAGTGCTTTGCCTGGACAGTATTCAGCAGAGGTGGGGACATCTGACCTTGACTCGATATACAAACACATTTTGAACAACCCAGTGCTCCAAGGCGGCTCTTTCCTGCTAAATGTAAGCTTCCATGTGCGGCAGCATGAAGATGCAGGAGCTCTTCTCTGCTTCTGTGGTCCACACATTTGGCACATTTTGGGTATTATTACTTAAGGGATCTACTTTTCCACCACTGATTATATTACAATGCATGTTTTACTTTAACAAACATCCGAACCCCTCCCCGTCCTTTTATACCCACTCAGTCTCTTTAAGCCTCTTTCTCGCCTTCAGAGCAAATCAATACAAATGTACTGCATATGTCAAATAAAACAAACAATTCAATGGTACCTCTAACAGAATAAAGATAGATAGAGATGAACAAAACAAAACAAAACCTGCGTCAACCCTCTGCTTTGGTTTACCACGGCTTTGACGCTATCTTATCTTAAGTTTTCGCCTTTTAGAAAATCATAAAACAGTTTCCAGATTTCTTCACAGACACCCAATTTATTTCTCAATGCACATGTTATTCTCTTCGTTGACGTACACTGTGCTATATTCTGATCCAGGAACTGAGGAGGAGACTTTATTGTCGCATCTAACAGTGTTAGCCAACACATTCTTTTCCTTTATTTTGTATTGATGTATTTGTGTATTATATCTTTGCTGCGTCACTTTTCCATTTACTGTGGTGTATGACAGCTACTTCACCTAAATAAAATACAATAACAGCTTCCATGGAAAAAGCAGTGCGATGTGTAATATAAAACATAGTACTGTAGAAAATGTTTAATACACAAAAGCATTCAACAAAATAACATTCTCATGCAGTAAACATTCAGTGTCAATGAAAAATGTGGAAATAAGGAACATTTCCATGCTCCACTGCCAAACTGACTAAACGCCTCAACACTTTGACCACCACTGAGGGCACTGACTTTTTATATGACACAATAATTACATTTTCAAGCAGGAGTTTAATGTTTTGGCTGAGTTATGACCTTTTTCAGGTGAGCTATATACTGTGTTGTGCCGTACAATAGAAGTTGTTTTTAACAAACACAGCTCGAGCTTTGAGAGCGTTTCAATAAATGAGCCAAAGCAGCTGAAAAAAACTCACAGAATCAAATGACTCATTGGGTGAAATCATAAGGCTGTAATTGTACCAGTAGCTGTTTACATTAATCACAAAGTAAATGTATGCATAGGTCTTTGTGTTTCAACTTCCAGCCTGCGTGTGTTTGTGAACTTCCTTTTGTGGGGAGACTTTGAACGGAGGGTTCAAAAGCTCCTCCACAACAAAGGAGTTGCAATTGTTTACATTTTTTCTCCAAACCCACTCCTACGCCGCGCTTTCCTGCATCAGCTTTAAAATGATCATTTCTAACAGCACATGCCATGTTGACTCTCAAACTGCCTGCATAAATGAGAATTAATATTTATTTTCATCAAGAATTTCATTAACACACTGTCAGTATTTATTTGAACGACCTCCGCTTATAGCCAGTGGACAAACAATTTAAAATCAGCCCAACAAACAGGCTGAGAATGTCACAAATTATATGCAAAAGTGCTCAGAACGTGTGTGTTAGTGCTGGTTTGCTGTGTCTTGCACTATTCCTCACTTGTCGGTGTTGAGATGTGCGAATGCGGAGGGTATAAATGATTGAAAAAAGTATTTTTTCAGTTGTTGCAGTTGTAAGTATTTGGCCTAAGGGAAGCATCTCGAAGAAATAGTGGAGAGGATGAGATGATCCTCAAAGGATGTTATCTGCCAGCCCACTAACTGCCTCCAGGAGAAGGCTGCCAGGGAGAGGAGTTGGCAGTCGTCCTGTGATTTTGGTTTGTGAATTATTTTTGACTGTAAGGTGAGTGAATCAAAAGACCGACTCTATTCAAAAGGGACTGCGAGACCTGGATTAGTGTAGCCCTAAAGCTAATAAAGTTTCATGGGATGTTTTTTTTCGCCCCTTAATAATTATTTTAGCGTTTTTGCCTTTATTGGAAACTTAACAGTGAAGAAGCAAACAGGAAGCACGAGGTTACAGAGGGAGTTCGACACGGGGCGACCAGGGGCTGTATTCATGAGGCTTCCTGGTGCAAAGTGCTGCTCCTAGTTATGAAATTCAAAGGAAATTCTCACAATAATGACGTTTTCTAAGAATCTGAGAAAAGCATCTTGGCCCTTAGGAGAGTTTGTAAGGTGAAACACTGTTAGAAGTAGGGATGAGGACTTTAAAAGGCTTTAGAGCTTCTTAAGCTGAGGAGGAAATTGTGGAAAGACTGAGCAGAAAGAGAAATATTCTCCAAACACAGAATGAAAGTGACTTAATGAAACACTACAGATTAAAAAAATGCAGGGATAATAATAATAATGTAATCGATCTCATGAGCGATGTGCTGACATCTGCAACCCAGTGCAATAACAATCATGAAAGTGATCCTAATGCTCAGATATTTGGCATTACTTTTAAAGTATAGCTCACAGTTAATTAAACCGATGTTCATTAGGCTACATAAAACAGTGACATAGTTCATTACACCATCTCTGAATACACACTCAATTCTATGATTTGGCCTGTCCATTTCACTGTCCAATCTGTGCCCATTATCACGAACAGAGGGTCTTTCTTTACTTCTTTTTTCTTTTTGATCCACCAATCAAACCCTTTTAAAAGTGTGCTTCTAAGCTACTGCTTGATAGAATTTGTTGGGCTAAGTTAAGAGCTATGTGAATATGAGTCAGAATGGATGTATATACAGCGATGTATATACAGTTTTATGTTTTCTTCAGAGGCGTGGACTTGAGGTCACATGATTTGGACCCAGTAAAAAAGACTTGCAACTCGACTTGGGTTTGTAACTTTACTTGGAATTCCCAACTTTATTCAAAAACTGTTGAATGTTTGAGTGATGTTTTCACATTGAAGTCTTTTTTTAGTTCTTAAAGGTATGAAAACGATCTCTAAATATGTACTGTGACAACATTGTCAGCCCTTAGACCGTTAGATTAACATGTTTTCTTGAAACATTGTTAGAATTTGCAGGTAAAGTTCACCAGTGACCAGCTTTAGGACTTTGTTCCTTCCCCCAAGCCCAAGTTTTAAAAAGTTTCTTATTTTAAGAATGTGTCATGAATCAGTCACCCTGAATCCATCACTATTCACTCTCAGATAGTCCACACCTAGATCCACTTCATTTGAACCAACCACAAAGAACAAATAAATACACATTTTAAGTTGAGGTGAAGGACTTTGCTCAAGGGCCCCTCAGTGGTGGTAATGAGTAATGCAGCAGAGGCAAACACGGCTCTTTCTTTCAGATTTATCCTGCTGGTTCGCTTCTCTAACCTTTATCTCTGCCCCTTTTGGGTTAACAATTTCTCACTGATAGAAAAGTCTGACTGAGATGGAAAACTCTTTGCTAAAGAGCCTTTTACACCTCTGTGTAAGATCTATGTTACGTTGGATAAACCTGCGTTAGGGGACAGTTTGAATTCCAACCCTGCTTTGTAAAGACGCCAGTGCGCTCCAATAGAAGTGCTTGTCTGATGGTTGAACACCCCCCACCCACACAAACTCTTTTCCAATGTCAGAATTGATGGGTGCTGCATCTGAACACGTCTCTAAATCCTCCTGCTGTTTATGGGAAGAACCTATTTGAAGCTGAATGCTCTTACATTGAAGTTAAAAATGTTTTTTTAACTGAGCAAAGTGCTCAGAAAGTGCTCAGAGCTGTCAGCAGTGCATCCCGTTCCTCTCCTTAGTAAACATCCAGAGAAAGAATCCAGCTCTGTAACAAGAGGTCCCAGTAGGCCTGCAGCCTTACAGCTCAGTGAGTTAGCCAGCAGTTGAGCTGACTCAATCTGTTTGACTTTCTCTGTGGGGCACATGGAGCCCTGGGCAGGCAACAAGGTCCTTGGGCTTGGCCCACATTGATCTGAAAATTCAGTGTTGGACTGCTGGCCAACTCTTAAATATTTGGTTTTAATTACTGCCACAACCTTTACTCTGGCAGGTTACTGTTGAAACATAATCCCCAAGGGGCTGCGCAGCAAGGGCATCACACCATTATTCAACCATAGAGGGGATGGCAGCCATTCCCTTACCCAGGCATTTTTTATCTGGGAAATGGGACACAGCCACAGCAGACTATATAGGCTGCCTCCGACAAAGAGCAATAGAAAATAGTGAGATGAGAGACACTCCATAACCCTTAATTATACAGCAGCTAAATTCGACGGAGGAGCGCAGCTTATCTCTCTGGTGGGGTTGGTGGATTTTTGAACTTCTCATTTGATTACTTGCCCTGTTCACCTGTCTGCCTCTACAGCCCACAGCTGCACTAATGAAGGTGCACACTGTTCCTCTCACAGATACAGAGATGATTTTATAATTTTGCCTCTCTTATTGTCCACGGTAGGATGGGGAAGGAGAGAGAATTCCTGCTGTAGATCAGTCGCCTGAGGGTAACATCTGCCTGTGTGTGAGTCCTCCTCAGCAGGGTCCTGACTACATAAGACGTTTCTCCGGTTCGCTCTTGCATTAATTATCCATTAGCATTACTGAGGTAAAAAACAAAATGCATTTTCCATTTGGGATTTATTTAGAATACTTTGCTCAAGAGATTGTTTGTTATTTTTCCCCGAGGCTGCAGCATCCCATGATTCAAAAGAAATGTTTTATAGGGAGGGCCGGGGAAATGTGCCCTCAGCACTCATTTTTAAAAACTGCCAATGGGATGTAACAAACTTTTGGCACAGGTAGGTACAGTATGTTGGGTGTGCACAAAACATTCTCTTCAGACTTCATAAGGCACTCCTTGGTACCTGCATGAACAATGCTGGAGCCTGATTAAGCATACAGTCTTTATTAAATGCACTAATATGCTTTGTTTTTGGTATTGCTTTCACAGCATTACCCATAAACAACCTTTCTTTTTTTTGCTGTGGGGAAATCATTATCCCCCTCGGTGTGAGACTAAGAAAGCATGAAAGGGTGTGGAAGTGCAAAGTGTGTTTTACATATTGGCTTTTAATCCCCACACTCCAATAATTGGACTTCATCACATGTATCCTTTGATGTATTTCTGTCTTGGTAACCAAAAGCTGTGTCTAACACACAGACAGTGTAGACGGAAAAGCTTTCAGATGGAAACACGGCTTCTGTTATTGTTACCTCTCTCCAAAACCAGCGTGTACCACTCTCACAACAGCTATCCCCACAAATCACACTCCTAGGTAAGCCTTGAGTATGGGGAGTGTGTTTGCTAAGGGGGTAAATATCGTCTATACCAGCGATCCTATCACTTTCTGATTAAAAATGTCAGTGAGGCCCTGGAGGTGACAGATTGCAGGGTTGCTGGCATCCCTGGGTATTTTTGGTGCAGGGACAGGTGCAGCATGCCTGGGAGACTTGAAGGGAGGAGCGTACAGGAGAGAGGGAAAAAATGGAAAGCATAGAGGAGGGAGCTGCTCATCGATGGCCTGTGGCTAGCCTACATCGTCTACTACCTGGGCCGGGCTCCAGAGCTCAATTGTGTCAGGTAGAGAGGCCTGATATTCTCAGCGTGATTGTAAAAGTCCGATTGCAAACAGAATGTAGGAGGCAGCAAACAACACCAATCACTCTGACAGAACCGATACAGGTCAGACTTTCAGTACTGTAGAGGATCAGGCGGGTTTACATTCACACCGACACCCTCTTTGCTCCACGTGGAACCAGTGACGCACATCGAACAAACCCCACGCGACTGCCAGGACAAGGCAACACTGTGGGGGACGGAGATGCTGCCAGAGATCATCAGGGGCCTCCTCTAAACCCGATCCATCTGTTCCCAATGGTCACTTGACTCTGACTTGTCATTCAAGGGGCAACAAAACAGTCACACCGTCTGTTTGTGTTTACCATGCCACTTGGAAAGGTTCACACTTTCTGTTTGATATTTTTGAAACATTTCCCTCTGTACGACATAAATAGATAGTTCCCATTTAAACCAAAAGTCAACATTTTTCTCTGACGTTATGTGTGTAAACTAACTTGCTTCTTAGCTGTCACGTCCAGCACATAGACAGTATATAAATAATGCATGTTGTCACCATGAAGTCACCCGTTGGTTTGTGGGCTGCCCATTTTGGCATCACGGCTTTCGCACTTTTGCTTTACGTCCAACACCATCTTTGTTTTTTTAAACAGGGAACATATTTGGACTGGGGAGGCGCAAGGACTGGTGTATCTAAAAATAAACCCTTAACGCTTAAACAAATGTACCTTACTTACTAGAAAAAGTTAAGTCAGCTCCTTGGCATGTCTTTTTTGACAATCGAACAAGGCATTTTTAAATTACCAAAATGTTCAAATAAACTTTCATGAACTGAAAACACACGGTGAAAGGGTGTTAGCGACCTGTCAACATCATATTGTGACTTGAAGTGAAACATAACCTTGACACAGGAAGTTTTGCTGCAGTAATAAATCAAGTGAGTAGTAGTCTCATTTTGGATTGAGAATGATAGGACCAGAGACCATGTTTTGTTTCTTAAATTTAACCGGTTAGTTTTGTTGCATAATCCTAACCAAGCTGCGACCATGTGACAACGTTAACTTTGTGTTTAAACAGCATTTATTTCTTTAGACGAGTTAAACTGCTACCAGTGGGACTGCTTATTTAAGAAATGCTTCTGTAGGTCGTATTCGAGCATAGGAGCAAAAAACGTGGTGGTTGTATGGGTTTGGAGGACTTGTTGAGATAGATGACATGTCCTCCCCCCAACAGCAGCATTGCCACCCGAATGTACTTGATTATGAGGCAGCATCCTCTAGTGGCCGTAGTTATTATTTTTTTTATTAATTTAATTATACCGGTTAAATCACAATAAGAATATTAACAAAGAAGGGGTTGTTCTAGTGTTGTAGGGTTTTATTTTGTACATGCCGTAGTTATTATGATGGGAGCCACATAGGAAATGAGGAGTATAAACAGCAAGAAGGTCCATCCAGGGAAGGTGGAGGGGATGATGGATGGGTCAAACAAACTTTTACCCAGGACACTGATGTTACTGTCCACAGTGGAACCAAAAGTCAACGTTGTTTTTTGAAGTTATGTTTGTAATTTAACTTCCATGTGTAGCTTTGTTGATTTCCCACGATAGCCAGAGAGAAAGATAGAGATGGATAGAGAGCAAGCAGGCGTTGGGGTTTGTGGAACCCCGAACAATGAGGGTTTAGAGCCAGTGTCAGCAAAACACAACACTTAAGTGGTGCACTCCTCAAGGCCTGCCTAGCAACAGAGGTACTGACGGGCAATGTCTGCCTGGCATGGTCCAGTGTCTGAGTGCTGGCAGGAGTTGGATCTGTGTTTAGAGGCATAAAGCTATCCTCTGAGGTCTCTGTCTCACATATGGACAAAAACAGCATCACAGATGACAGGCAGTGCAGTCTGCAGCCATGTGCTTGATGATGTCTTGGGGAAATCCATTTCAGATATGTGGGGGATAAGCATCGCAACAGGATAATCCTAGATTATTTCCATGGGGATTGCTTAGTATACTGCAATCAAGTGCCCCAGATTGAAATGTGTCAAAGTGATCTAAGCACCGCCCTGGACTAAGACTAACCCCCCTTTCAAGACTGATGACATATTTGACATATGACCTGATTCGGATTAGCAATGAGGATCACCCATTTCTAGTCAAGTGAGAGTAGTAATTGTAAAAGACCTAAGCAGGTATTATGGATAATGATGAGTAATGTAGCATGTGGAGGACATCTTCTATGTAGGAAAATCATGTAGTGAAAAACAACAACAAGCAGAAACATGTGACAAAACAAACACAAGCAAGTACAGGGACAAAGAGCAGGTGGTGGGGATGAAAAGACAGCTAGATGTTTAAATATTGTACCCACACACACACACAAAGGACATAACGGGTAGAAAAGAGTCATCGGACCGGCTCAAATGACCGAAGCTCAATTATTGATCAGTTTCAGATTGATTAGCTCGTAACAAAGAGTGTATTCCGCATGGCTTTTCTATCGTGCCGAACTGTCAACCACTGACAAGGCCACACCACATCTAAGGCATCACCGCAGAGAGCTCGCAGGCTTTTATTGCTGTCAGCGAGCCCTGAGCAAAGCAGACACTCGCCTTTCAAACTCATTAGCCAACCCTGACATGATGAACTCATCAAAGGCATTGTAATGAGACAGAGATGTAAGGAACCGACGCTCGCTATAACGTTCTGCATTTTCCGGCTCTTCCCCCATATCACCAACATGATATAGTGTTAGCCCGTAATGAAATCAGAATTAATTGTGCGTGTGTATTTCAGAATGAAAGTGTGTCAGGATTGACACAGAGGACGGTTGCAACAGCTGTGAATGTTTGGATGTGGCTTCCTGGGCCGGGGCCAAGTTGACAGCCATGTCAGTTGCTCTGTTCTGCACACAAACACACACATACACACAAAATGATAAGCCAGGGAGAAACACACACTCTCTAAACACACATTCACTCCGACAATTACATGCACATACACACAGGACAATGCAATGCAAGACAATATATGTGGTTCAATCTCCAGTATACATGGAGAAGTTATTGGCCTGCATGTAAATCAGGAAGCTGCTCCACAGTGGTGCCCACTGCAGATATGATTGAGGTGAGGATGTGATTTAGTCCGTTTACTCATCAGCTCCAGTCTGCAAAACCTACAATGAAAGCTGCAAAAACTCACTCTGCAAAAACTGATGAACCTCATATAGCTACGCATATATAAGCTGCACAATATTTACTTTAATTCCAAAGAGAACTTCGCTGCCAACCCAAACTGTTTTTCATTATCTTTTAAGGAATTTAACACGCTAATCTGCTTCATCAGGACTGTGTGTGTGTAGTTTGTTCACAGACTGTGAATCAATCACCGCTGTCAATCATGACGTTACATACCCTTTTTATATAGCATCAGATAACTAAATCAAACTAAAGTACACACTTGAACATAGATCAGTGTGATGAGCACGACCGGAAATAACAGAAACCATCTTTGGGAAAAATGTATATGTTTTCATGGACATTTGTCTGTTTGTCTGTGTACAAAATAACTCAAAAAGTTCTGCACGGATTTGGATGATATTTTCGGACAACGTGTGTATTGGGACAAGGAACAGGTGATTTGATTTTGGTGGTGATCTGTGATCCATCTGTAATCCTTCAAGTGTGCAGTTAGGTGTAACTGACCCTATTGCCTTGTGCTTTTTTATTTTTTTTATTGTTTTGCTGTTTGGTGAAATAAGTTATTGTTAGTACATTCTAAATAAATTATTGGCATTTGACCATATGCCCTTAGCGTGGTACATTCCTAAAAGATATTGCAGGTATGTCACACTTGATGATAGTTGGTGCTGGCGTAACTTTCAGAGAACAAAATTACACTGAAAATTTAATCAAATGGTGACCTTAAAATCATAAGTCAAATCTAAAAGTGGCACCGCTAGTTAATAAACAAACTTTGATAATATTTACCAGATAGCATGAATAAAACATGAGGAGGCCCATAACGCATCTTTAATGAAATTGCTTTAATTTTTGCTGAACTGACTCAGACAGCCCATTTTTATTGCATTTAATGTAATAGAACTTCATTTCAGTTGTAACTCCTTTGGTTACATTTGAAAGAGTTTTTACAACATTGAATGTAGCTGTGAAAATTTTTTATAAACAGTATCTGTTATGCTGCTTTTTTATGCACTCTGGCACCTTATTTTCCATGAAAGTGCAAAAAAAAATCCCAGTGTGAATCAATTTATTTTCATTGTAAATTAGAAAACAGCCAGCGGGCCATCTGGCAGCAGTAAAGTGAGCTTCGCTGGCCTATTCACTGGTATTTCACTGGTGGGTAGATTTGATAGGCAGTGGCAATATATGTAAGCAAACAGCTCCACAACTGTCATCACATTTTGGTTCAAACTGCTGCTGAATCATGATTGTTTCAAAGCCGTATGTAACATCGCCTCTTCCCAGTTCAGACTGCACACTTCAGACCAGTGAGAAGAGCGCAGACAGTAGTGTGTTGATATCGGACCCCCATTTCTCAGAGTTGATTGAAAAGAAAATGTTTTCAGAGCCTTTAGGAATTTTTATTAAGTGTCCAGATCTATATGATGCATAATCCACAACTTAGAACAATACATCACAACTGATATGTGTACAAATGACAGTTGTGCAACACTGTGGAAAATGGAAAATGACAGGAAAGGGTCCAAATCTGTATTCGCTGCTGACTGTAGAGTGTTTTCTTTATAGGGCAGTGGTTCCCAACCTTTCCTGACCCCACATCTGACACACGACAGGTTAATGCATTGGTGTGGACAGTTGTAAGAAGTTCAAGCAAAAAGCCTCAAAATAATATTTATTTGAAGGATTTTAGAGACCTGAAAAGGTTACAGTATACAGTATTTCAAAGGGGGAAAGAAGTAGAAAATAAACCACCTTTTCCCCTTTCACATCATCTTTTGACACCTCAGATTTAACTTTACACCCCTTGGGGGAGTTCACACCCTCAGGTTTGGAGCCACTGATGTATGGCATATTGAGCATGACTGAACAAGGGACTAATTTAGGACATAGCTGTCCATAACATAGAGCTTGTGGTCTAGTGATAGAAGTCTGGAGGAAGCAGTGACAAAGTTGATTCTTTAATTGTTTATCTCTGGGGAAAGGCTAACTAGGGACACGAAAAGAACATCACTCTGTTTGTAACCACTTCAAGTGACGCTGTTTATTAATTTTTTTTCTTGCGAAATGACTAATAAAAGAAAATAAACAATGAAATGTCACAATTTGATGTGCATAACAGCAGCACAAGCATCAGCTATCAGCAGCTTCAGCTTAAAAATATCATGAATCAGCCTTGAGAAAGCCTTTAATAAACGAACAGCCATCTAGATATATAACATATTCTGTGCTTTGCCACCCTGACTGCTGTGTACACACACACACAGACACACACACACGCACACACACCTCCTGCATACTGAGAAGACATGCGGGGTCAGCATGCATTCATGAGAACCTGCTCAGTGATAAAGAGAAAAGAAGCTGGAAGCGCTAGTGGAGAGTGGATTGGAGGCATAGGGAGTATTATACAGAGGTTAGGGAGCAGCCGCGTTACACATTCCACTATTTTACCTCAGTGGAGTCGGCAATGGATATTGTGTGAATCCTGACATTTAATTTTCAGGATCGGCATCAATGTGAGTGGAAGTTGATGGGAATGCAGGGAGAAAGCACGGTGTCTCGATTTGGTCGGTTGGTTGGTAAAGCACATGATTACAGGCCAGTGGCTTTAACTTCCAATGTCATGAAATCCTGAGGGAGGATCAGGAAAGAGGAACTATGTGCGGAGGTGGAGCCATCCTGAGATCACTGCCAATTTGCTTATATAAGAAATGGCAGCACAAACGATGCCTTTTCTGCAGCACTGTACCTCAGGGACAGACTGGGAATGGCCCTGGACTTTAACAGACCACACTTTATTTGAATAAGATTAATTGACAATATTTATAACAGTAACTTTAGTTTAAAAAAAAAAAAGATGTTAAATAAAACAAGAGAGGGACGTGTGCTTTTAGGAAGAGTCTGTCTAGGAAGAGCACATATTGGCTCAATGGCACAGGCATCCTGGCTCTATCCTCAACCGGGATGAGTAATTAGTTTACATTAGTATAATAGAGTTTGGATACAACAAATGCAAACATGAAAAGGGGGAGCTACTCACGGCTGCAGAAAGATGTGAAATAATTGTAGATTGCTCAAAGAGCATCTCGGAATCCTAAAATGTTGCAATGCAATGTTTTGCATTTTATATTAGAATAATTTAATACTTTTTTTGCAATAACTTCATGAATCACAAAATCCACAAGATGTCCAATATGTGATCATGTATTTGCAATTATTATTTTTGTTTATACTCCTGATGATACAGATAAAGAGGTCTAAAAAAAAAGGGAGAAAAACTGTTACTTATTCATTAACATATGGTCAAATGATTATATGTGCATATGGTATATAAATTCATGCATGCATGCAGAAAAAACATGTTAATTATTCTAAGTAAAGATAACCACATGAGAGAGAATTGCTTATTGATCGCATCTTCTCTTATTAGTACAAAACAGTTACATAGATTTTTGGTATACTTATGTGGAAACAGTGTGCTAAGACAACATATTCTTTACATCGACATACATGTATAATCGGTATGTTTTAAAGGTGGAGGTGGAACTTTTTAATTGGTGTCAAGAGTGGTACCAACCAACACTCTGAGTGAGACATACAGGGAGAAAGGACTATATTTAACTCTCCATACTGATAGTTCATCTCACCCTTACTACAATATCCAATAAACCAGTGTCTGCATTAACATAAGTGTGAGTTAATAGCACTTCTGGGAAATCACTGTATTTAAGTGTCCACACTCATAACTCACCACAATCACAGACATCCACAAAACCTCATTTTATAACAATATGATAAGATATTTATGGAAATATAGGGAATAAATCATTATTTTCAGTCATCACATGCCTATTATACCACCTATGAAATGGATTATACTGACATCTGTAGCTGCAAGAGGAGAATCCAGGGAGACAAGGTGTCCACATAAATAACAAATCTCTTTTTTTCCATTGGCTAGGTGTCCTCATTGATAATTATCCACCCTCATGGACATTCATGCAGCCATTCATGAATGACTGTGAATATAACTGGATGTTTATGGGAATGAGAAAATAATGCACTGTGGCCTAATAGTGTTTGCTCCGTGATTAGGCATCCACATTTATAATTCACTACACCCATGGACTTCAACTAAACCTGTATCTGTATCAACATGACAGGAAGTCATTTGGGAATCAGCAGAGGATATCTATTGTGTCAGGCTGTTACTGTCTGAAAAGAATAGGGCTTGACTCAATGAATAGGTTTTCATATTCATAATTGGCTATGCCCTGTGTCTCTGTGTAGTTTTCTTTGCACGCTTATCACAATAACACAGAGTGATAATCGGCTGTTATCTCAATCCCCAAAACTCTCATTTCAACAGAGGTTATTAGAGAGTGAAATAGCTAGCCATATAGCCCCTCACTATATTCCACGCACACACACCCACTCTCAGATAGAGTATGAAATAAGAGGCCTCTCAACTATTTAATAACCCAATTTACCGATGATGATGAAAGCATATTCCCACTTACCTTTTCCATCTAAAACGTGTTATGTTAAACTCAAGTAGTTTGAAATTATAAAAAAGGTGGGGACATCAATATCAATAAACAGGCCTCCAGGCTGATACATCAACAGTGTCCTCTTGTGGTGGCATGGATTTAGAAGATGTCCCGTCTGCTTGTTGCCTGAGTCCAACTGTCCCAGATTTGTGTTGCTTTGCCAGGATGCCTTGACATCTGCCAGACACAATTGCGCCCAGCTGTCTCGAAAGGTGGCAGCAATGTGGCATGATTTGCAAGGAAGTTTGAGTCTGAGATGTGCAGGAAGGAAATTCAATCTTCAGCAATTGGACGGTAACACCATTAGGTCATATTTATTCTCGTGTCCGTCAAGAAAACAAGCATGCCACCTTCATTTTGCACAACACTGCCAGTTGAATTATAAAGGAATAGAATAGTGTATTACCAACTGTGTCTCCCTCTTACAGTATGTTTTCAGCCAACCAAATGCACACAGTTGCTCAGCAACCCCCATTCATGCCTTTGGATCTAAAAAAAAAAAATACTTTAGAGTGATAAACAGTTGCTAAGCAGTCAGATCACCATATTTTCAAAAATTTCAAGCATTTGACCTGCAATTGTTGCTGTGTCAAATAGCAGTCATAATCCTGCACATTGTATTTGACTCTGCATGCTCTCTGTATCTGCATCTTTCTCTGTGTGATAGTGAACTTTCCATCCTTTTCTCTTCCTCTACAAAGCTCTCTTAGACTTTCTTCCCCTTCTCCAAAGAGTTCTCTCTCTCTCTCTCTTAAAGCAACATAATGTAACTCCTTTCCCTAGAAATAACACCCTCAAAACCATCTTGATGCTACACTCTGCTGTCCAAATGGCTGTTGTTTGGTGAGTGGGTTAGAACTCCTGCAAAAGCACAAACACACCACCAGCACAGAAGCTTTGGACCACTGGGAAGGTTTCAGTGGGGGGACAGCTGGCAGGAAGTGGCTCTGGTGTCATGACTGTATTGGAGCTGGTTGAGCAGATAATAGAACACAGGTTCTGCAGCCTCTACCAACATCTAAGTGGAGGCAAAGAGGATATAGGATATTGACGGAGGAAGTGTTCAGGAGATATTGACCAAGCAAGAGGTCGTGGGACAAGAATTTATCTCAAACTAACTTTTAGTTGTAGGTGAGAGCATTGCAAAATAAAATGCTGCAAAATAGGTATGGAGCGGTTCTTCTTGCTGTTGAGCTAGTAAGTGATATTGTCTGGCTTACTATGTCTAGTGTTGCTGCACTTGCTCGATGTTTGGCAGTGTTAGCAAAGTTGTCAACTACATTTTGATCATAAGTCATTTAATCATAACAAATGCTGGTGTACAGCTCTTCAAATGTATTTATGGTGTAGAAGTGAATTGCACTTTGAAACTGTCGGGGCACTTAATGTCAAAAAATATCAATGCAACCTAATGTTGCTCTTCTGTGGCTCTGTGTTTGTGTGTGTGTGTGTGTGGGCGCCTACTCAAGTCATCCCAAATGACCTTGCATCCTCATTATTCTCTGCAGCCAGACCCTTCAAAGCAAGCTGTGGGATGGCAGAGTGGAAATGACGAAGTGTTGTCTGATCTCCCACTGATTCCTGCTCTGACTGATACATACATACATGCTGCTTGTTGCGCTAATATAGTCAACATTATTACCAGGGATGGAAAAAGGAGAGCCTTTAAAGTCATGTTCAAAAAAGGATGTTGTGTTTCTAGCAATGTAAATAATTTATAACATCTTGCAAAACATTAGAAAATATCACTCGTAATTCAGTGGGCTATGCCGTGTTTTTCCCACCATGACTCCAGCAGGCTGTGGGTCTCTTGAAGTCAAAGAATAAAGTATGTTTCAGCTGTAAATGCTTGGTGGTCTCTTAGAAATCGCTCATTCATAGATGTGGCCCGGGAATGTGTGCTTATTTCAGTCAAAGGGTTAATGGCTCAGAGGGTGCTTCTGGTCCTGATCGGTATAAAAGATGTGGGCACAATTCTCATTTAGCAAATAGTCATTTGTGGCTCTTTAATATTACCTCTGTGACATTTCCCCTGGCATCCAGCAGAGATGATTTCATGAGCTGGGTTTTTTTTTTATTCAGCAGCAGCAGAGATAAACCTTGTAGCCCTCCCCCTCTCCTTTTCTTTCACTTATAGTGCCCTTCCTCGCTCTATCTGCCTCTCTGTTACCCCCTCTCTCATTCTGACAGGCATGACATGGAAGTGGTAAGACCCACTTCTGTGCACTAGCCGGTTGTGGGCTGTGCTGCTGAGTGGCTGGCACATCACAGCACCTCTGCCTCAGGAGATAGAGCCGTTTGAATTGTATTCCTCAGCCCACAGAGCGCTACACTGGATATTATCATCAAATGGGCAGCAGCACGAAGAATCTGACACACCGGTTAAATTTGACATCTAATGTAAATTGAAGAGTCAACATTTCTGCTGTGGCTGCATCAGATGAATGTGTTTTGTTTGTGTGTTGACAGCGGGCATGTGAGCGGGGAGTAGGGGCTGGGTGCAGCAGGTTTGTCCATGTTGCACTGCAAGTGTGCTGTATTCAAAGAGATGTGAAAAAGAGACCAATCTGCTTCCTCCATTTTTCCTGCAGTTCTTATCAGGTAATTACCAGCTCACCCTTGAAATACCAACATGGTGGTTGTACACTGGCGATGGTGGAAAGGCGACATAGGTCATCTTGTAATTATGACTTCTTCCCTCTGCCTTTATTGTCTGTGCATAATCAGCTCCATCAGGGCTGAAATAATTGATTCTCCATTTATGCTAATGGTATGGATCTGGGGCGTACCGGAGCAAATACTCAGCCATGTTGTCTTTCGTCCGTGACATTTAAAATGGAATGAAGAAAGTGTTAGATTCCAGTCAGATATCGGGATGTTTTCACTCTGGCCTCAGTGACAGCCTTGAGTAGAGGCACCAGGTTGCACTTGTACTAACCAGACCAGACACTGAATGGAAACGAGACCTTCAGATGTATTTCACCACTGCCTGTTAAGGGACCTTTACTATTGTGTATCAACTGATGGAGGTAAATTAGATCGCACTCATGCATGCAGAGGCTTACCAATTAATCCTCCCACCAACCAGGCTGTGTGAGACACACACTCACATAGACAAGGCAGACCAAAACAGGCTTGCTGGCTTGCAGTGTCACAAAAGCTTCACAAAAACATATCAGACCGTTGCCTCACAACTACCTCTGAATCTCATAGTTCTTTAATGTCAATCACCTGTCAGGTCGCGGCTGATAGGCTACCAGGGGCCCAGCAGGCTGCTTGTGGCAGAAAAAGGTTGCGCTCTCTCGTGGGAGTTAAAGTTTCCAGTTACTATTCATGACATGAGCAAATCACTTATACACCAAGTGCCCTCTCCATGAAGAGTGATTGTAGTAAAATGCAGTGAAAGGATTTTTTTTTATATACTTAAATTTGATGTAAAAATGATGTAAAAAACTGAAATGGCTGTATAAACATCTGAGTCCATCTTAGTGGTGCACTCAATTTCATGAAATCTGCTTTAACTGCCAGCTACCAGCTCTGAAGCCAAATGGGCACTTACAAATGGCCAGTTAACAAAACCTGCACACCAAGGAGCTCCAGCCATATTGTTCACTGGACAGCACTCTCCCCAGAGGAAACCCCTCAAACAAAGGCAACACGGAGGAGAGGAAGGCCATGACGGCTCTATCTCATTCCTCACTGCCACTCACACCGCTCACACATCAATCACAGCCCGCCGGCTTCAGATCCGAGCAGCTCCTTGGATGCAATTCGTCACAGGTCCTTAGGCTCTGACATGCTTCTTAAAAGCTCAACTAATCTGCCTAAGATAACGGTCTGAGATTTCCTTGGTGGGTGTTAATCAAAATGATCTGCTCTGTGTCCAAGAAATGACCAGTGGTCACTCTGAGGATGGACGCTGCAATTAAGTACATCGTTAGGCTAATGGGAATGGATGAGCACAGAGCATGGAATGATGTTTGACACTTTGAGGAAAAATGCTCCTTTTTTAAGAAGAGTAATACCACATTGGCAATAATTAATGAGAGCTCTGTTTTTTTTTCCTTTTCGAGCTAAAGGGGAAAAGAGAAAGTGAGTGAAAAATCTCAATTTGAGCTTTGATTCCACTTTAATATTTTAAGTCCCATTCTTGGATTCAGGTATTCCTTTAGCATGAACTTTTCAATCCGCCACCAGATTACTCATGAATAGGAACCTACATTATTCAGTGACTGGTGCTTTATTCACCCGCCTGCATGGTGGAAGAATACTCCAGCAAGGAGGATACATGCCACCCCTTCAAGAGCAATTGCCACTCTCAGTGAGCCCTCCATGGGAGCAAGCTGCTGAGAGGTGGGTTGTGATGGGCCCAATTTAATGCTCCATTATGCAAATTGATCATCTCAATTGACCATCACTCCGGTAATAGGACGGGCTGACTGGGTGTGGGGGGCGAATGGGCTGGGGGTGGCTTTTAAAATCTTTAGGAAAACATCACACCAAAGTCCCAGGTGCTAAAAATAAGCGGGGTGAGTAAAAAACATGAAGAAATGCATCACAACTTCCACAAATGAGGCGTGACGGAGATGAGTGACGGGAGTTAATGGCCGCCTTGGTGACCTCTCTAACATCAAGTCACGTTTAAAAGTCACCTGTCTTGTCGCTCCTCTGAGAGAATAAAATACAGCATTTGCATGATGAGTTTTAGACTGATATCATTTTCACGCTTATATTCATCTGAGGTACGGTTTTCTCCTTTGATTTTCTTTCCCCCTTCTAAGACGACTCCCTTGTTCATAATTCCATAATTCCAAATAGATTAGAGGAGCAAAGCGGGGGTATTTGTTTTCATTTCAATCTATCATGGAGTTAATATTCCACAAATTATGCATTGTAGTGAACACAAATTGAGTCAGATATTCTTTATTTAATGGGGAGATTTTCAGCGCGCTTATCTTCTGGCGACCCTGTGAAGAATCACACGACACACTTGAGTTTCCCTCAGAATGGACAGGGCGCAGAAAAGTCGGAGTATGGGCGAATTAATTTTGTCAGTGCCTAATTGCATTTATTGGCCATGCCTGGCACCTCCTAATCCTGGATTATGATGATGCATTAACAGCTGTGACTGGCTGTTTACAAGGCATTTATTAGCCGGTGTCAACATAACGAGACAAATTCCACCTATCACATTAATCACCCCACTGCCAGGACTGTGTCACTGCCAACAGCAGAGCCAGATGACGCATAGGCCAAGGCTGCGCTGAAGCTGCTTCCCATTTTCCCGCATTAGCCATTGTTACACAGCAATCAGATTACCTCCTCAGTAACTGTCAGCCCGGCAGTGAGGTGCTGACGTGAAACTTGAAGTGAATAAAGAGCAATGAATTGGGAGAGGTTAAAGATAACGGGAGAAGAATTGTGGGATCAAATGCACGGTTGAGTGCGTCAAACCACAAAAACAATTTTCCCCACATATTGCTTCTAATTGAAGTCAGGTCACTTAATTACAGTCTGAGTATTGTTTACTCTGAACCTATCTCCTCTTCCTTTTTCTCTGTCCATCAGTCAATTTCCCCTCACTCTACCTCTATCTCATTCTCCTTTTCTCTCCGCTGCGACAAGAATATAGAACATCGAGGAAAAAAGGCACAGTCTGCGCAGAGTGAAATATTATCAAATATGAAATTGTGAAAATGGCTTCATGAATTATGATTCATAATTAATTAAAGTCTGATTCATCACGAAGCATCTTCACTGTGCTATTGTTACCAAATGAATATAAACTGCTTTGACACAAAAAATATGCATGTTACAACATCTCGAATTACAATCTATCAAGGACTAAAAGGGGAAATATGCAGTTATTTTAGATTCATACTTGTATTCTGAGTTTCTACTTGAACATGATCACGTTTTAATGTTTAAAAACACATTATTCTCTCGTACTATCTGTCTGAAATAAATTCACTGATATATTTTTAACGGGAATGAAAATCCACCTTTTTGACATGGATTGCACACTAATGTTTGCACCAAAGGTGCTCAAAAGGCTACTTTCTCAAACAATAACTCAATTAAATAATGTTTAACATTATTTAACTTATTTAACTATGTATACCACTGTCAACCAGTGATAACTGAGAAAATAAAGGACGTATAGAAGTTAAATAAATAGCTTAATTAAAGCCCTAATTGGGCTGTCTTATGTCACAGTCCACTCCAGATACCCACATGTATGCAAAAGAACTAAAAAGGTGAGTTTTCTACAATACGTGTCTTTACTAAAAGGGTTGAAATATATTTCACAATGGAACTACTATTCTGTTGACACAAAGGGGATCAGAGTGAGTGATACTTTATTCTGCCTGGTGTTGGAGCAAGAGGAACATTGATTTCTTTCCTTTTCAAGTGGTCCCCAAAAGTGATGTGTCGCAATTAAACAAGAGTCTGTGAGACAAACCTGACAAAACCATTTGAGAAATGACATTGGAGATCGTCCCGCTGGCCTTGCCTTAATGGAAGCAAGGGGTATAGATATTGCATTTTGTACAGACGCGGGAATCATCAAGTGAGATCGCCTATCGCCCTGTAAACACTTCTGTATCTGTTGGGTTCTCTGATTCCATTTGAAGAACAATGTCTGGTCTCAGACTTTGTGCCAACATCACTCCTCCAATTCTCAGCTCTGTCAAGATCGGTTGGACTTGACACATTGATGTTGTCAGTGAGGAATGCTCCGGATCAGCTGTGAGCTGAAAGTATGGCTGTCTCTGCTCAGAACAGGCTTCTGGTAAAAGAACATGGTTTTGAAAAAGTTATTCTTCCTGGAGAATATTTACCTGTTTTGAATGTTACCAGGGCATTAAATGGCCATTATTAATTGTTATCACTCTTATACATATGGCTCAGAAGGTGCCTGTTCCTGCCCATTCAATGCAGGTTGCAGTTTCATTAGATTTTTCCTTTCAATTCTGTTCGATTTAGACACTGAAAAAACATGTTTAGGTTTATATAACATTAAGGTTTTGTACCTAAGGATAATCATTTGGATTGAAGAGCATTGACAATAACATACATCATGAGTCTGTCATGTGGCACAAAACCTGTTCTGGGTGGAAATACAACGTCTTGTGCGGACAGTGTCACTCCTTATACAATGTAAATTCCTCCCTTGCTCTTGTAGTAAATAGTATGGCCTCTAGATGTCGCCACTTAACAATCATAGCTATATATCAGCCCATTCTATATGCTGAAAATGACCTCTTGAACCTACTAGGAGGTGGAACAAGCACTTCTCTAAGGCATTGCTATGAGGCTGATAAGCAATGATAACATCCATTCAATCATGTGATAACATTTGACTGGATGATATCTTTACCACCCTTCAAACCATCTGAGTGTTATCTATAGTGACTGAAAAATTGATAAACTGGCTTTAAACTATCAGCACCAGTCAATGAATGCTTGATATAAAATGCTTAAATGCACTTACACAATCAAAACTGATGATCCGTTGGGACTGGCTCCATCTTGCATTTTATTACTGCTAAACAGTAGATTTATTACTCTCAAATTTTACACATCATATCATGCTTTGTAGATTGCTTTTACACCAAGTGTTGAGACCGGATTGTAAAATGCATGCTCTCTGGCTCCCAAAATGAATGTGCTTTAGTGATAAGGACCGGATGAGAGGATAGGAGATACGGGACAATGCAGCGGCGCATCTCCCAGCACGAGCTGTTTCACTGTGCAGTAGTCTGCGTTATATAACTCTGATGGGGTGCTGGCACCTTACAGTTCACCTCCCACAGCTAAAGTGTGAACACGGGGCCAGCTCTCTGGCTTCGTTGGACTGTCCTCTGACAAATGTGCAGAAACAAATAGACATACAGACATGCCTCATGGGGGCACGGTATCAAATCACATTCAGTTAGCAAACAGCCCCACAGTTGACTTGTGTTTGGCACATGGGAAATGCATGTCAACCCCCCTGATTAATGCTGAATCATGATATTGAGATAAAAGCAGAGGGAGGAGTGCGCCAACATCCACCAGCCTCCAACTCTTCCCCCTCCCAGTACCCCTTTTCTCGGGAAGAGCTCCCTGCCATCTGTCAGTATTGGAAAGCCCTGGTGGCTTGCAGCAGGTTTTTCCAAACCTACATACATGGCTGCCTTTCCCTGTCAGAGACTCTGCTGTGCATGAACCCTCAGCCGTAACCAGCCACTGGGCTAGAAAACGGTGTCAGCCTCGCCAAAGCCTCATTGACACCCATGAAAAATCTCTCTTAGTAGTGTTATTGACCCAGGACATAATCAGCTGGGGGGCTGTACATTGGCCAGAAAAGGACACAGTAAAGTTAAGAAAGCATTACCAGCAGTGAAGCCACTTTAATGTAATTGGACGTTGTTTACCTAAGTGCTGTTTAATTGCCTGGCTCCTCGCTGAATCTTTCATGCAACTCTGTGCCGCAAACAAACATACCACAGCATTGGCAATGTCTCCTTATTAGTTATTCATGGCTTCATTTGCTTCATATCTCTGCTCACTCTTTTTTGTGCAATACTGAAAGCTAGCAGAAAGTACATCCTCAGCTGAAACCTGTGAGCAGAGATGACTCCTGCGCTTATCAGGGAGAAGAAAGGAGGCTTCCTTTATGAAAAATGACTTCAATGAAGTAAAGAAAAACTCTGAACAGAGAGGATGCCTCATCTTGAACAAATAACAATATGTGTGTGTGGAGGGTGTTGTTTTCATGCAATATCACGCTTCTAGCCTCTGTGTATGAATTATATTGATGAAGGTCCAAGAGTCATTTCCTTTAACAGAAAGAGGATGAATCATAAATTGCGCCTCTCTCCCCTCTGATACCTTATTTTTGCTGGCCCCTTGTCCTAATAAAGCCAGTGTGGGGCTCATAAATCAAGTGCATGTCTCCCTAACAGATACATGATGATTTAAACAATGTATGATTAAAAAGTCTTGTTCAGTTCATCTCAAGTATACTCAATTGAACAAATCCCATCTTGTCCAAGGCGTCAACGACATGCATCAACAATCATTTCACCCCTATCAAAAATAAGCAAATTGAACAGAGGGCAAAGAAATGCAAGTAATAGACTCCAGCTGAAGCACTGAAATGGCTACTTGTGTGGCCTCAGGTTCATGGACCAGCTGTGACAGCGACCTCCAAGAGTCTTTGACTTTGACCGACAGCAGATTGGGTGGACAAGGACGCTTCCACAGCAACCTCAGCTCTGCTGTGTGCCTAAATTGTAGCCATTGTGCTCAGTATTATCACACTAGAAATAACTGCAAGCCTTTCCTTCTTCTTCACTAATAGCTTTTACATCTCAACAGCACATGGTGAGCTACTTCCTGCATCTTAACTACCCTGACACTAAGAGCAGTAAAAAAAAATCTCAAAAGGAATTATGACACGTTTTGTGTCAGTGACTACATTATCATGCACACTTATATTGCACAATTATCCTGAATATGAATATGCTCTTATTCCTAAGAAGACGATATTTCCTCTAAGCTGTTCAAATGACAAATTAAAACGAATATTCCCATTTACATGCAACTGTAAATGCTCCAATTAACATTTTGCTTTTTTGCGACAAAATATTTTTCCCTTCAAAGTTTTCCACTGGTGGGGTTGTTGTTTTTTTGACCTTGCAAACAAATTCTCCGATTTTATTCCTTTACAAACCTTCTTGAAAACATTGATGTTGTGACATTTCCAAAAACCTAACCTCACCAAGTCTTTTATTATGTATAAAAGTAGATGTGTTCCGCCGACCAAACAGAAATTTGGACTTTTCTTTTGGGGATGCATCTCTACCTCAGCTTTGCTAACTCATTCAGCTAGTTGGCTTGTGTCATACGTTGTATATAAGTATGTATTTGTCCCAAATAGCATATACATTTCTTTTTACTTTCAGCTTTCTTTACTTTAACCCTCACATGGTATACACTGTTGCTTGCAGTTTGCACATGGCTTCTTAAGAATATTGCATCTTGAAATTTGACTCTTGCTTGTATTGTGGGGTCAGCAATAGCAAGAAAAGCCCGCTGGCTTGCACAATGCTAAATGCAAACATATGCAGTCAGACATCCTGGTATTTTTGGCATACTGCCTTCGACATACTATATATATAAATATATATACCAGAATATCCAAACGAAATATGTTTCACATAACATGCCTAATTTTGAATAAAGTCAAGTTCTGATTTTCAGTGGAATATTAGTAATAATCACTGTTCCCTGTGTTCTTGCAAGGTCGAATCTGATTAGCAGTTCTGTTTTTTTAAAAGAGAGAAGCTGTTTTATGATGTTAAAATTTGTGACTAAAGGGCGAAGGGTAATAAACTTCAGGTGATTGGTGATGTTATTCTTACAACACGTATTGGTTTATAAATGAACTGTGCTAACATGGACTTATATATCACAAGTGACAATGGCTCACATTGTGAATATCACAACCATGAATTATAGTTCTCTGCAAGATCTTATACAGAAGAGCAGAAATAGATTTATTTCTTACTGCGCATTAACTGAAACTCCTTATCTATCTGCTCATTTTATTTCAGCACAGACTGCTAGAAAACCATGAGAGGACTTTTCTCCCTGTTCTCCATTTTCAGATATTCTGTGAGAGTTCAGTACTTTACTGAACTTCAAGTTATATATATGCTACCGACAGACACCTCTCACAGTACATACTTCAGTAACACGTCAATTTAGGCGTAACTAAGTAACTATAGACAAGTGTTATCGCGCTTAGATATTCTATAAAAAGGATGTCACAATGCATATCATCTTACCATCACCTGCCACACAGTATCAAGGATCTTTTGAAGCACCTGTGAGATTTAAGGATCTCCATTTTTGCATGCAAGTTTGGCTGATGCAATACCCAGCCACAATGCACACATAGGGTCCTGAAACAATAGAAGCTTGACTGTATGTGTCCAGTATATTTTATTAATCTAAGAATATAACTACACATTGTCAGTCAACAGTAATGATTTCTTTAATAGTTCTTTGTGACAGTGACAGTTAAAGATGAGCACATTCTGTAAGAAGAAGAAAAATCCAAATATAATCACATTTATTCCTGTTTTAGGAAGCTATTTTTCAAAGACTGTGGTAAATATTTGAATTTAAGTGATTTTAAGCACACTCTAGAGTTTTTTTCCACACCATAACCTTACACAGCCCTGATTTAGATGAACAAGCAAAATCATTGGCAACCTGTGAGCAGAAAAGGACCAAAACAAAACGAAGTGGGGGGGTTGTCTGTGAGCATGTGCAGTTAAACGTTGGCATTAACTGCCATCTAGTGGTGAGGTCTGGTATTGCATGAAAACAACTGGAAATGTCAGGTTTTCCAACATCTATGATTTTGACTCTGAGTGAACAATATTCATCATTTAACATGGTTCTTTAATCTGCCATGAGCTTAATTATAGTCACATATGGACCTCCACTGCTTCAGACTCAGTATTGTGTTTAAAGGTGAAGGTTCAACATCTTAAATGAACAAAGTGAATGCTGGCTCTCACCTTTTAAACCCTTGAAGCCTTATCTACTCTTTTTAAATCAAATGTATGCACTGAAGAGGGTTTATCAAAAATGTTTTTTGTTTTTTTTTTAAAAAGGGAACTTATTACCATTATCTTTTGTCAATTGACTAAAAATAACAGAAACGAGTAAGCCTCACACCATTCCAGCACATTGGCATGAAACGTGTTTATTTATATAGATTACTATAGCTACTTTATTTGCATAGTTCAAAGTCGCCAAAGAAAAACAGCTCTGTCCTTTGTGAATGATGCCTTCGCGTGTTTTCGGAAAGTAATGCGAAACGAAACGGAATAGTAAATGGATTCTGTATAGGCCTTTATCTGAATTTACGTGATTTAGGAAACAAAAAGTAAAGAATGGCTGAAGTGTGAACCTTATTTGTTAAGGTTATGTACACAGATATAGGCTTTATTTATGTCTCACGCGGCTGCACGAAGTGGCTTAGGTGTCCCAAAACCTCTCTAGGACAGTGGTGGGTCGGTTTCACCCTGCACGGAATATGCCACAACACTTGTTTCCATATATATAACTAGCAGTAAAAGGCGAGTTTAAAGTGCGACCGAGAAGCCCCTGAAGACACCAGTGGAGGGAGTGGGAGGAGGCAACGAGCTAACTATCGCTCCTGCATGAACACACTGAGCACACCCTGCCAGCGAGCCAGCGTTAACAGGCACAAACATGTCGGGGAAGAGTTTTCGAGTTAGCGACGGGGACTGGATTTGTCCTGACAAAAAGTAGGTGCTCCTCACATTTAGAGTAACTTTCCATTTAATCTCCTGGCCAATTAAATGCAGCAGCATATGTTTGCTTACCGGTAATTTGCTGGTCGTGCTAACATGCTAACGGTAGTTAGCTTAGGCCTACTAGCATGCCGCGCTAACTAGCTGAGTTCACGTTAACCTTATGTTTAAATAATTGCCTGCACTCTGTGTAAAATAAACTCGTCAAATATAAAGTTTATTTAGGTTTGGAGACATATTTTATGTTAACGAGGCTAGGAGCTTGATCATAAGTTGTCAGTGTGCGTAGACTTGCAAGCTAGCAGGCTAGCAATTGTTAGCTTCTGTGGGTTGGGTGAGAGCGCCCGCTCAGTATTGTGGGTGGTGTTTACAGTGTTGTACAAGCCAAGTTGTCATGAGTGTAAAGTGTTAGGTAGTCAGCAGTATCATGTTGCACACGAAGTGCATTAAAAACGGCTTACGTGACAGACAAGCCAGCTGCAGTTGTCAGTGCACAGGCCTTTGACTCAGGCTGTCCAACCAAACTATACAAGCGAATGGTGTAGCACATGAAAAATACATACTTCTACACGACTCTGCTTGCTAGTAACATACTCAGTTTTTGCGTTAATGATGAGATTACAAGCTCAAGCCTTATCTGTATCATCAATGCATTTATTTATTGTGCTTTTCCAGGTGTGGAAACGTGAACTTTGCTAGAAGGACAAGTTGTAACAGATGTGGCAGGGGTGAGTCCTTCTGAATGCAAATGAATGTATCTTGCATAAGCTAAATACATCCTGTGAAAGAGCTGCTGTACTAAAAATAATGTTTCTCTTCCACAGAGAAAACCACAGAGGCAAAGATGATGAAAGCAGGAGGAACAGAGATTGGAAAAACTCTTGCTGAGAAGAGTAGAGGCCTCTTCAGTGCAAATGATTGGCAATGCAAAACGTATGTGTTTATTGGAATTTATAAGGCAATTGGTTAAATTAAATGAGACGTCTGTTTTTAATAAGCTGAGATATACATTTTATTTATTTACTTTTTATTTTCTCATACAGATGTGGCAATGTGAATTGGGCACGGAGGTCAGAGTGCAACATGTGTAACACACCGAAATATGCCAAGCTTGAAGAGAGAACAGGTATCCAAACACACATTTAGTTCTCCGGTCTGTGGTGTGATTTTGGAGAAAATAGTTGATTGTTTGTTTTTTTCCCCTTTTATCTCTTAGGTTATGGCGGAGGTTTCAATGAAAGGGAGAATGTGGAGTACATTGAACGGGAGGAATCTGATGGTGAATACGATGAAGTGAGTCGTAGCTGAAAGTATAATGTTTGCTTTTTTAAACACTTTTTCACTTGACATTACTTACAAAGGCTGTCAGGCAGAATCTTGATGTGTCCTGAAACTGAATTTGCCTTTTTTCTGACAAGTTCATGTTCTCTTTTTATTGTAATAGTTTGGTAGGAAAAAGAAAAAGTTTCGTGGAAAGAGCAGTAGCACAAGTTCCTCAAAAGAAAGTGAAAAGAAAGAAGTAGTAAAAGGTGAAGAAGAGGAGGAGGATGAAGAAGATGACGAGGAAGATGGTGACCTTTCCAAATACAAACTGGATGTAAGATCGATGGTTACATCTGGAAATTCAAAAGTAATATTATAATTCTAGCAAATACCAATGTAATTCTAAACACTTTCTCTTCAGGATGATGAAGAAGACGATGATGGAGACCTGTCAAAGTACGACCTGGACGCCAGCGATGAGGACAAGCCAGCTAAGAAAAAGGGCAGCCGCTCGGGTTCGTCCCGTTCCGGCTCATCCTCGCGCTCCTCCAGCTCCAGCTCACGGTCGAGGTCCAGGTAAAAGGGTACAGGTCAAGGGTAACTCCGGGCAAAATGTCAGTATCAGTTCAATCTTCCTTCTGATTTACTGATCAACATCAATCACATGTCGTGTTCTGCTGATTTGTTGTTTTCTGTTTTCTCATGCCCTCCCCTTCTGTGGTGTTAGGAACTTCATGTGCATACTGAATGATATTAGTGGATAATAAAATTTTAGTGTTTTATGACTTGAGATGAAAGAAATGCATTGTTCATATTGTAGTTGCGAAATTCACTTTGCTTCTTTGTTTGCACTTCTGATTTTATTGTCTTTGTATTTTCAAAGTTATTTCTACAAACCCTCATGCATATCTTGTTAGTCTGAATATTTGCTTATCAATATACTGTGCAATAATGCAAAAATAGTTTTACAGAAACACATAGTTAAATGTGGCTGTTCATTGCTGTGAACCATCCGTCTAAACTGTTTGTTCAGAAAATATTGGAAAGGTTCTGTTTTTTGTCTTTCAGGTCCCGCTCTAGAAGCTCCTCCAGTTCAAGATCTGGATCTCGCTCGAGGTCCAACTCCAGGTGAATGAGGTGACATGCACTCTCTCCCATAGAGAGTGTATGTAGGGGGCAGAAAGCTCCAGAACAGTCCTATTCCCAAGCTTTAGTTTAAACAAAGACCGGGTCGTGCTAAATCCACGACAGTCCTCTTTCTGAACCTGCAGATAGTTATTTGGAAAATTTATCACCTACCCTGATGAATTTCAATCAATAGATGTAGCGATATTTAGAGTTTCAATCAGTCCTAAGTCTATAAAAACTACAAAAAAATTAACTCCCTGCACTCAGTTTTATTGTCCGAATAGAATAGACATCTGGGGTCTTCATCAAGCGTCTTTGGGAGTGGTGCTGGCTTTCATTCTATTGAGAGGAAGCTTAACATTTTCTGTAGCCTCTCCTGTAAAATTTTCTCCTGACCATTTATCCATAGTTGGTTAAGTGCTCTTAATTAGAGAAGCTTGATAAATACCCACGCTGATGACACTCTGTCTTGACCTTACTGACCCCAGTGCTTGGTTTATTCCCCCTCAAAAGATCCAGTTCCAGGTCTGGAAAGGGCTCCTCTCCCCGGAAGAGGTCCCGCTCACCCTCCTCCTCACCTGAGAGGGGTCAGAAGCGCAGTCGCTCCAGGTCTTCATCTGGAGAGAGAAAGCGGAGGCGTTCTAGATCACATTCGTCCGAAAGGTTTGGGTTTCTGTGGAATACCACAATGGCACTGATTATTATTAGCCATCTGTCGCCTCGCTTATGGGAATTCATATTTACAGAGATTTAGTCACATTTTGCCTCATATACATATGTGTTGTTTAAATGCTCCTTGACCTTGTACTTGTTTCAAGTATGCATAAGTTAATGTTTCTACTCGGCTGACCTGGTTCTTCTTCCCATGGTGTTTGTGTGATTTCAGGCGCCGCGGCCACTCCTCTGGATCCTCCCATTCTGGCTCCAGTTCAAAAAAGAAATAACTTTATTACAGCCTTTAAAACAAGAAAAGGAACCCTTAGTAGAAAGTGCATGTTGTGTTGCAAGGAAAAACAACCACACCATTTCAGTATGCTGTCCATTTTCATAGAAAAAGTCTTATTCCCCTCAACAAAAAAAGCAGCAGCAGCAACATGAATTCTCTCTGCCGTACCCATCATTACATGCTCCCTTTATAGCCACATACACCCAAATCTGTGACAAGTGTCTGTAACTGCAGGTGTCCAATAAACATCAATGTTTGGTCCTATAAGAAAGATGATAAACTGTGAAGAGGCTGTACCCATTCTAAATATTTTTGTGGCAGTACATTTTATTATACTAATTTGTAGGCCATAGTAAACATCGGAGATTGTTACTTTATTTTTTTAACACAGGCCTACATTCTTCATTTTTTAAAATAAAATGTGAAGTACTTAAGCACCTATTTAGAATAACGGAGACGTAGCAATGAATTATGGCCCTTTTGTTCTATTTTCTTGATAAATGTTTTGCTTTGTGTTTTCAAGGTAAGTATTTTACTTTTTGATATTACTTGTTTTAACTAAATGGCAGTAAATTCAATGTTCTTTGGGTTAGGTGTATAGTATTGTTGATTTTTTTCTTTTTTTCTTTACACAATTGTCACCTGTTTAACAGCTCAGTTATTCCTCTTAATTTGTCACTTGGGAAACTAAGGAATTCTTGAAATGACTGATAATCACGCTCCGGATTAGCACACCCAGCATAGCGAACACCATACAGTATCTCTCGGTTCATGGTAGAATGTGGCAGTACAGTCTTTCTATTGGTGAAACAACTCAAATGTACACGTGTAAATAAACTCCTGTTGACATTGTTTCTTGTAACTTTGTTGTGCCTTTTGATTTAGCGGAGATAAAGCTGAGAAGTCTCAGGAGTTCTGCTGCATGGAACCCTGTTTAAATATTTGCTAAACCTCACAGGTGTGTAATTATTCCCACTATCACTATTTGCTTTCCAGCAAATGGTTAACAGCAGTACACTTAATGAGCTTGTAAAGGTAGGCCCTGCTATTTAATGAATTTTATACACATTGTAGCATTATTATATGCTAAATTACAGTGATACATTCTACATTAAGTCATTAGTAAGTTTGCTAATAATCCTGGAAGTGCACTTTTAGAGGCTTTTCATAGCCAAAGGTGAAGCTAACGTTAGGTAGCAAACCTGACGTTATAGTTACAAAGTAACGCAGGCGGTTATTGCCGTTTTATTTGTATTTATTTATTTTACTAATGCAAAGAACATAAAGCAACAACAAGCCCTTACATTCGTAGTAATATAAAATATATATATATATTTTAATAAGGGGATAAAAATACAAAACCGACAAGTTACCGTTTTCTTTATACAAAGATTTTTTTTTAACCGTTTCAAAGAACATTTAACGACAAAGTGTCTTTACCTTCTTTGCAATAAAAGAAAAAATATAAAGGGTTAACATTACAAATTAAATTATACAAAAAAACAGCCAAGTTACATTTTAATTATTACTGTAACAGAACATTTAACGATAAAGTACCTTTTTGTTCTCAGCAATAATAAAAGAATAATTCACTTAAGGGATAAAACAAAAAGCCAATGACTAGTTTGAAATACTGTGTAAACTATGTAGGTAGTTACACAATTTGATACTTAGTCTTTTTAGACATTTAAGTGCTGTTAACATTTGTCTTTACATTTTAAGGTTAAAGGTCATTCAAAAGAAAAAAACTAGCGAGAAATCTCGTTTCCCATCTGACTGACGATAAGATTTAGTGTTATTCCGATTAATGTTCGCTTATATCAGTGTTGGAATGCAACTAAATACATTTCCTCAACTCAAGTACTGTACTTGAGTAGAATATTGAGGAACTTGTACTTTACAAGAGTATTTCCACATATGTAGCTTTGTACTTCTACTCCATTACATTTTATACGTAAATATTGTACTTTTCACTCCACTACATTTATTTGCCAGCTGTATTTACTCTTCAGGTCAAGATTTAACTTGAAAAAATACGATCACTTTAAATGATTAAACGCTTAAACGTTGGGTCCATTCTGCATAACTAGTACATTGTGAAGCTGATACTTCTGTATGTTTACTTGATTAAGTTTTGAATACAGGACTTTTATTTGTCGAGTTATGCTGCAGGGTGGTATTAGTACTTTTACTGAAGGGATCTGAATACTTCTTCCACCACTGGATAATACAGACGTCAGCCTTATTATTTAAGGCTTAAATACTAAGGCTAATTGCGGAGTAGTGTAGTACTGAACAATGGGCTCCACACGGTTGTGTTGTCGTTCTCATTGTGGTCAACAGGTGGCACTTGTTGCCCCCTATGCTGAGTTACAGTAAGAGATGGATACATTGTTGTACTTATTATAGCCTAGTGGGAAATCCATCAAACCAAAAGTCACATAAATTAATACTAATGTCCCGAACACACTATTTTAATGCCCTTTTGGACAAATTTAAAATAGTGGGCATTATTACAAGTCACTGCTGTTGACGCTTAGTTTAGGATCAACCCCACAAACCCACTGGTTGTTATTAGATGATTAAATGTATTAAATATCGCATTTTTTCCCTGGCTTAGATATTTGCATGAGAACGGATACAGAGCTACTCTAATTGAATACATCTAAATTTAATCCCATCAGTAAACCCCAGCTCCGCTTTTAGATGCTCAAGGACAATGTTTAGTGCTTCCTCCCTCTAAGGGACGCAGAGTAGGTTTGTTTATTTCCCATATCTCATCAGACGAGTCCGCCTCCGCGCTCACTTTCCCAAGATGTGCTGATAATCTCCAGCATCACGAGTCGTCTGCGTCCGGAGTTGGCACATCTGTGGTCGTGTTACACTCCTCCAAAGTGCCGCCTGCACTTTAAATAGAAAGTTGTAGAGCTGGGATATCGCAGATGTCCTACAAAGTTGTGTTTCTTAATTAGGCACGTGCATTTGAAACCATGTGCCCCTGCTGTTTGCCTCTTCTGGGCGCACTTATAGGTAGCTCCGCCTTCCGCGCGTAAAGGACCCTTCGCTCTTTTACGCACCGCACTCAGTTGGAGCAGTTTGGAGTGCAAGAGGATGCCGGACACACACATGTGTTTTCTGCTTCATATATGCTTATCCTCGCCGAAAGGATGACTCGGGACAACTGTGATTCACTGGAGGACTCGCAAAGTACTATTGGAAAGATGTTGGACTTCAACGTCTCCAAGTCATTGCGCGAAGGCAATGTCACCAAGAATTCCAGTTGTGGATCTGTATCCGTTGGTTTCCCCATAACCATGATGGTCACCGGCATGGTGGGCAACTCATTAGCTCTTATTCTGGTGTACATCTCATACAAAAAGAAGGAAAATAAAAGGAAAAAGTCTTTCTTGCTTTGCATTGGATCGCTGGCGTTAACTGACCTGTTTGGACAGCTTTTGACGAGTCCAATAGTAATATCAGTTTACCGAGCTGGCCTGAAATGGGAGCGTATTGACTCTTCGGGCAAATTGTGCGCTTTCTTCGGTGTGTGCATGACAACTTTTGGCCTGTGCTCTCTCTTCTTGGCCAGCGCCATGGCAATTGAAAGGGCTATGGCGATAACAAACCCACACTGGTACTCCAATCACATGAAGACAAGTGTGACAAAGCAGACTTTGGCTGTCATATGGGGTCTTGTGTTGCTCTTTGCGCTGCTGCCCATTGCAGGGGTCGGGGAGTACACACGCCAGTGGCCCGGCACCTGGTGCTTTATCAGCACGGGGGACAGGAAAGTCCCGGGGAATATGTTTTTCGCCATCACTTTCGCTGTACTTGGGATTTTCTCTCTGCTTGTAACGCTTTCCTGCAATGTAGTGACGATCCGGGGCTTAATTATCCGATGTAAAACAAAGTCTGGCACGTCTCAGTCTTCAAAGCAGTGGGAACGGCTCACCACGGAGACCGTCATTCAGCTGTTAGGGATTATGTGCGTCCTGCTTATATGCTGGTCTCCTCTGCTGGTATGTTTTTATAGGCGATTGCAGCCTTTACATTTCTTACACCTGATATGTGCGAAATAAAGTACAGCATACTTTCCAACAATGTTTATTTTCTCTCATAGGGTCTTACAGTACAGCCTGTGTACTAATATGATAAATAGACCAGTGTTACAATTCACAGTTTAATTGGGTTTCACTGTCAGCTGCCTGTCACAAACAGCTGCAGATCATTGTATCTCAAGAGATGCTTCATCTCCTGTTAGCAGGACAGAGAAAGGAAGCAAGAGCAGGCGCTGCACACATCTCACTTCTCTGTTCTCCTCAATCCCTCCTCTAATCAGTCACCCTCTTTCTTTCTAATTGTCTTCTCACACACACAAACACGAAGCAGTCAGAGAAATGCTGTCATGTATGTTTCCTTTGAAATGCTGCTGCCATTTTCCATTAAGGCGCAATCCACTTAGCCGAGTCCTGTTTGGGGGGTCTGCTCAGTGTGCTGTGAGGTCATGCATTGTCAGGCAACATATTTATTAGTCCCACCAAGGATATTAATAGAAGAAGCAGCTCTGTGGAAGCAGTGATGTCAGAGAACATTGAACATTGTGTTTTTCTCCTTGTGGTTTGGTACAGTAGCTACTCAGAAGTAACCTGAGATTTATTTCTCAGCCAACAAATGTGCTCATAAAATATAATCAAACTTTATTTACATAGCATACATAACAGCTTTATTGATGCTAAATATTGTAAAATGTTAATGAGACAAACAGAATAGAATAGATTATAATAGGCAACACTGAAATGTTAACAAAACAAACAAAAAGAAGAAATACATAGTGAAAGTGTAATCACAAAGTTATGAAACGTGAGATAAAAGCTAACCTGATAGACTGGTCTTAAAATAACATCAACCTCCTGCTGAACGGTATTTTTTCACCAGAGAGCATCATTTCTCCTCATGTTCCTCTGGTGGTACAAACAGTTTCTGCCTGCCTCCCTCCAGGTGCTGATGCTGAGGATGATCTCCAACCAGGTCTCCTCCCACGAGTGCAATTCAACAGCAGTGGCCACCAACCACACCTCCAACCGGGACGTCCAGCTAGACTGTAACTTTTTTCTGACGGCGATCCGATTGGCCTCCCTCAACCAGATCCTGGACCCGTGGGTCTATCTGCTCCTCAGGGAGATCCTGCTGCGCAAGTTCTGCATCGTGGCCAACGCAGTGTCCAACTGCTCCATGGAAGATCACAAGGAGACCCCGACAGCACTGGACGCTCTTAACAAAGAGAGCAAAGAGAGCAACAACCATCACAAGCCACAGTGTAGTTAAGAGGACACAGGATTTGTTTTCATTGGAGCCAAGACAGATTGGATAGATGTGAAAACGGATACACTATTGTCTTGACATGAAGATGACGCATTTCTTCATTTCCTCGACAGACGGATATTGTGCAGTGGGAGACAAGTGTTGTCTCTGTTGTAGCCAAAATGAGAACCAGCCGTCTCTGCTCCGGCCACATTTGTTTTCCTCAAAACACATTCCATTCAAAGTCACCTAACCAGCATGTGGATGCATGACCGTGTCACCTCGTGCATTTGGCTGCAGCGGGGCTGACAGGAACTCCCTCATTGCTCGTTTGCAGTTTTGGAAACATCCCCCACACCCGAACACTTAATAAGAACGACTCTAATCTGATGTTTGTGGAAGTGGCTCATCTCATGCTCTCTGTTTCTGAACTGAGTCGTTGCTTTCAACAACCTGAAGCCATAAACCAGTGAAAGGACACGTGGTTTTTGTGAATGTCTGTAAATTAAGAAAAAAGCTGTATTATATTAAGTTGTACATACTGTTGCCATATCTTACATGAAATGTAACTGGTGGTTTTTCAGAAGAAAAATGTAAATCCTAAACTGGAGCCAATTACTGATTGTAAATTATTTATTAGTGTCTGTAGTAACGTAAAGTTAGTTGTTTCCATGCTGAATGCTGATGATGCTACCTGCTGGGTATCAGTTGTTAAACTTTATAATACACTATATGTGGAGTTCCTCGGCTCGCAGCCAGGACCAAGAAATGTGAAGCTTTTAGTTTGTTGCTTATTTCCCTCCTGAGTATGAATGCACTGGTTTATTGTTGTGTAATTATTTTCTCAGCAGTTTTCTTTTTTTAATAACTTGAAGGCCTGTTATTATGTTAAGTTAGTGAGGAAAAAGGACTGTAGATCGGTGGTGTTCAACAGATTATGGATGACAGGGTGGCCTGATACTGTAATTACAAGGCTGTCAGAGTGTCACTGAGCAGTCTGAGAGTATTTCATCAGATTAAAAGTATTCTTGTTATCCAAGTCCCAAATGTGTAATGACACATGTAATTTCACCAGCCAAATCTATGTGGACAAAAGGAGATGATTTGTGCAGCAATGTGGCCCGTTACATCAATATAAGAGGAGAGCGGGGAGCACTTTGGGAGCAAGGCTGATGAGCAGAAACATAATGGAATGAAGGAAGCCATGTCCAAAACACAAAGCATGAAATTTAAAAGATCAAAAAGCTTTTTTGGCACAATGCTTACTGCTGCACACAATGTACGCAGCTTCATGTGCAAGGCCAGCAGCGTTTGGGGGTCACAGTCATACAGTGGTACGTATAATATGTTTAAATATTAGCTTCATGAAGTCCTGCTTTGGATTCTGTGGTATTTTGCCTTGGACATGTTGAATGTGTTCAGTCATTTTTTTCTTCGAAGCCAAATCGTGTCCTTGATGCCACCTCGAAATAGAAGCAAATGTTAATTTTTTTTTATGTCTACAGAGCAATTTATTGTACTTTTCAATGAGATGGTTTGCTTTTCATGCCAAATGACTTGATCTGATTAACGTAGAGTGCTGTTGGCAGGCAATGGCAATCCATTCCTTTTACAGTGATGCAAATGTTATCTTTTTTTCTCCTACCTTGTCATTTATTACACTGTAAATGTATTTAAAGAGGTCCGCCACCTCGGTCAAAGACATCTCAAGGGTGGACACATTTGCTGTCATAGTAACCTTCAGGTTATGGGACAATTTCTCACACCAACACGACTCTGCCTTTTCAGCACACCAGCCAACAAGATTACTTTATGTACACTCTGCTCTGCCCGGTCTTGCCTTTGCCTTTCAAATGTGATAATACATACAAATTTGGTGATAATGACCCCACAGGGAGAGTAAAAGCCATGTGAAAGATGAACACTTCCTGTCTCCACATGTGGAGTATATCTTGTATTGATTGTGAAGCGCCTCAATGATAGAAAACCAGAATTTAAAAGGAAGAAAGGAAACAAAGCATTTGTTTTGGCTTTTATTGCACATAAATTAATGATAAGGCATTATTCTGGAGCGATGAATGTGCAGAAAACACTGATGTATTCCTCAACAAGTAATCAGCTTCATTGATATCTAAGTGCTATCATGCTAACACGAGGAGTGTTCATTGTAATGAATGCTGCACTAATTGAGCTTGTGTCTCTTTATTATGATCTTTTATTCTCAGCATATGTTTCTCTTGTGCAGCAGTTAATATGCACATTAACAGCAGCATCTGGGGTCTAATCCATGCATCTGAAAACAATATTTGTTTAAGATTCACTCAATCAGCCTCCACTTGAATCTGCGTCATGTAATTATTTAAGTTCTCTGCCAAAAAGACTCGAAGGCTTCCTGTTCTTTAGTTAATAAAGATGGAAAATAACTGTGCAAAGGAATATCCCCTTAAAGCTAACTGGCCCTGTGTTTGGTTCAGAATTTTCCAGGTTGTTACAACCCATCCCCTCCACTCCACGCCCCAGTGGAATAGAAAATGGCAGAGTAATAATTAATTCTTTGCAAGCAGAAAACATGATACATTTCCACCCTCTGTAATGGACCCAGTAAAGGCTTTCTGTGGTTCTGCAGTACATTTTAAATATGAATGACTATTAGAACTGTGGGAGATGCAGGCACAGTAATATGACATTATGCAAACTCCAGTTTATTGATTCTTCAAAGTGAATCATAGAAGATGGCTTCATTAAGAGGTGTGTCAGAATGTAATTTGCTCTCTGATGCACACATGCTACTGCATATTAATGTCGAGCTTTGATTGTCCGGTCGGTGAAGGTTTGTCCACATGCTTGAATGTTGTTCATTTGTGTAAGGAACAGGCCGCCTCCGCAGCCAATTACACACGAGGGTCCTGCAGCAGCATCGGAGGGAGTGTACAATTACATAATGATTTGAAAAAGGCTTTATGACGGCCGGAGAACCTGGTGCTGCCAGCTGGCTCGCTCACTCAAGCCGCTAATGCAAGGAAGTGATTTACTGATTGTATCATGAGCTGGGGAATCACTTGGTGTCCTAAGGTTTTAAGACAAGAAGAGATTGTTTCTGGTAAAAA
>CAFUXE010000685.1:843858-860436 GCA_903364295.1 Serranus cabrilla
AAAGAAAAAGTTCAGCATCACTTGATGTTTTTTACTGGTTCTATAAGTGTTTTAAAAAAGTGTTTTAAAAAAGGCTTTTCCAAATGTTTATTCCATGTAGCTTTTTATTCCACACAGTTTTAGCTGCAAGTGGCAGCTCTATAGCTTGTTTTGACAGTTGGTCCTCAAAAATGTTCCCACCCTTCGGCAGCTACAGTTTGAAACATGCACCAATTTCAAGAGGTTGAAATTTGGTGCATGTGCATATGTGGTCAGAGCTATTGCAATTTTGCACTTCTTATTAAATTTCTTTATAATCCTGCAGTGAAATGCTTAAGTATTTAGCATTCAATTGACCTTGTGACCTTTTAAAAAACACATATTGTGCCATAATAATAATTTTGTTACAGTAATACTGCCAACATGGCTCTCTATCAACCTAAATTGGGGTTAAAAAAACACAGAGCATCTAATCCCTGAAACCTTCTGGTGTTCGATGCAATCAAAGATGTTTTTAGCACTGAGCAGGTGCCATTTTTAGAAAGAACTGACTGAATCTTTCCCTTTCTTGTCTCTGTTGTATCAAGAACTCAGACCAAACCTGTTGCATACCATGAGCAGTACACTGATAAAGTACATGATGATCCTTTGCTGCCATGTGGAGCTTCAACTAGACAGTGTCACCATAGTGCAGCTTCACTATTTGTAAATTATTAGTCATACATTTTGTTTGGCATTCCATTGTAGACATTAATCAAATTAAAAAGGGGAGAACCAACCAGACAGGTACCATATGCAAACTGTCTCTCAAGTCTAAGGAGCACATGATGGTTTCACTTGTGCGTGCAGTGCAATAGAAACCGGTTAGACACAGCAGCCGCAGCTCCACTGATGAATGCAAATACATACCAGATGTCCATCTTCTTATCTTTTGTTACAGAGTGCCTCTGCTTTGAATGTCTAACAACAACTATTTACACTGAACTGTTACTAAACTCTGAGACACGATTCTCAGATGAGGGCTATCTACACACTTTGGCACAGCTACTGTTTCTTTGTCAGTGCTATTATTATCTTCATGCTGTGCTCAGCTGAGGAATGCTGTAAAAAAAAATATTTGCAACCTTTTCCATTTTTCCTTTCAGATGTTTTGACACATCTGCTGAAGGTTGCAGGCTTAAAAGAGAAATATTTACCTACCTATTAAAAAAGTGTCCTTTAGTGCTTAATGTGTTCTCGACTTGACTTGTATCAGTTCCACATGCACTTTTGATTCATTTTGTAGCCGTGTTCTTGGCTTATGTGATGTTGTAATGCCATTAAAGGATATTAACATATTTTTTTCATATTTTGTGTTGGGCTTTTGTGGCTACGGACGCATGTTTTCTTATTAAATATTTATACATACTAATTAATAACTGATCCAAGTGGAGTGTACAGTGTTTTATTAGCAGTGTGCCTCATGGCTGAACTGGTTAGGCTGAGCCAAGCCGTATTTTTTTTTAAACTAAGAAATGAGGGCATTCTGACTCATACCACGGATATAATTACTATTATCTCTCATGTGAAATCAACAGAACTGAAGAAGCGTCAGAAGCATCCTCTAACAAAAGACTTAATCGACATTAGATATGCCGGTGTGAATCTGTTATTCACCGGGAATGTTTTGAACACTGTGAATCTTGTTAAATGCTGCTGGCCAATTTAAAGCATGTGCAGGCTTCTATTGTTTGTTGACCTTGTGCAATGTGTTTCCCATGGGCCAATAAATGGAACAATGTGGTAAAAAACACTGTAAAGATGAATCATTGCATACATAGATTTGTTGAGAGGTGTGATGCAGTACAATTTGCATTCTGCATTCAATACATGCTACATATTACACACACGACAAACAATATTCATTATGCTTAATATTGCATGAAAGTAACTGGTTTGTGATGATAAAATAGACACTTATAGTAATGTCTTCTTCATATAAACACCTGTTATGTGTTAATAGTACAGTCTGTTGTTAAAGGTACAATGTGTAATACCTGTAAGTCCCATGCTCTGAACCAAAAGGAGGGAGCGTTTCACTTTTCAAACACAGATTGTGTACGATTAGACATGTAATAAACCTTTCAATGTGCGAAAAGATGTATAAAGTTTTCAAACTTACAATCTTGCCTCATCTCATAACTGTAATGCCAAATGGTTACAATATGGTGAATCATGGACATTTCATACATTTTAGATTTTATTAATCAACAAAATTACCAAATAGATTACATTGTAGCGTTGTTAGTTCAGTTTAAGTAAGAAAACAGCCAGATCACAACCAAATATTGACACTAAAAAAACATTGATGGAGAGGTGGTGTCATGATACCATTTTTCCACATTGTATTTCACGGTTCAAGTTTTTTTTGGTGCTCTTTCAATAGTGTCATCTTGTTGCGTCCCTGTCTTGTGTATTGCTGTAACAGCTGAAGAATTGTTGCCCCCTGATGCTTATCTTAATGAACCAACTCCACATGTTCGCATAACAGAAGTGGATGAAAACAAGCATTTGTTTACATTTTCTTTTGCACATTATTACAAAAATTCTGTTAAAATTTGTGATACAATTGCACGGAAACCTGACTATTAGTTGCACTAAATACATTTAGCTAAATAGCCAACATTAGATGTTCTATATCGGTGTAAAAGAAATGTTGTGAATCCAGCATCAAACCTTGTTTTCTCTTGTTTTGCCTCTTTTTATATGACCATTCTCCTCGTGTTAAGGGTCACTTGCCTTCAGTCATGTATGTGTTTACTGTATCACTAACCAACCAATGATGTGACTGACAAGCCCTCGGGGCAGCTCGACTTCCTCGTCCTCATGTTGGCCTGAGGGCAGACTGGACTAGTGACTCACTGTCACCTCTCAACGTACAAGTCATATTACAAGACAGGATGGGCTGAGGCTAGCTGGTTAGCATGCCAATGTCAATACATATCTCTGCAGCAGAACACACAGAAGTCTTTGACATACCTCCAAAGCTTTCATCATTAACAAGCCTTCATCTCTTGAGATTTTGACCTAATAAGGTGCAGCAGACTCCTTTTGAATGTCAAGACCACTAATTAGGACAAAAATAAGTTCTAACTCTACTGTTCTGTCAGTAACCTTGACTCCCAGGATATATCCAAGGTAACCTTATCAAAGGTATATGAAGCCCCACATGCTCGAATATTTGATGTGCTCAGTAGCACTCAACCTGTGGTGAACCACATATGAAGCGCTGAGTGATTATATCCTCAATAAATACCATTTTAAGGACCTTTCTATTGAATTACAGATGACACCTGTGACTAATTTTGAGGCTTTAATCCAATTAGAAATACATTGTGTAAATCACCTGGCCCAGTGTCCCGGCCCTGCACGCCATGCAGTCATTTTATTGCTGAGTAAGGGCGCTGTCTGCATCTGATAAATTCTAGTGCGCCCATTAAAGGCTTTATCCTCCCATTATTTATCACTGTTAAGCTCAACAGACTGAGGATGTATATTTTTTACGAGGAAAGCAAAGAGAGAAGCACTTTTGTATCATGACATATTGTGCTATATTGGTGTGTTATTATGAATTATAGACTCAGTGTGGTGTGTGTGCAGAGGGTCCAGAAAAAGGAATAAAAATCCATATTTAAAGTTAAAAGCACAACGTGCATCTTATTGAGCTTGTGAGGGTAAGTGGGGTGCACATTACAACATGCTGGTGGAGCATTTTAGAAGTATTTTAATTTAAAAGTCTGCTCTTTTTTTGGTGCATCTGATGTGCCTTTCTGTGGTAATAGTTGTAAAGGAAAATAGGGACACAATCAGAGCCGCATGGCAGCTCTACAGACTAATTAATAGGGGTGTTCTTAATGACATTTACATATTGTAAGATATGATCCATATTTCTATTACATTTCTATTATATAACATATAACAACAAACAATTTAACATTTCATTCCTATTACTGATACTAAATTTAAGGACAGAGATAGAAAGAAGACGCTCAGGTACTACAGATGATAAACAAAATCAACATTTCAGAGACAAGGGTTCTTTGAGGGAAAGGCTCCCTCGCTCTCTCTCTCTGTGATAATAACAAGAAATGTGCAGGACCAGTACCACAAAATCACTTTCCTATTACCACTAAGTGTTTTAAAATAAGGTTATTTACCTAAATTTGGAGGCGAAACATCTCAGCCAGGTAGCACTATTTCAATGTATTTATTTGTGTCTCTCAGCAGCAGAGCACTCACACAACAAAAACATCTGTTTTAATAATTTAATCCTCAACAGGAGGGTCGTTAATGTTTCCTCTGTACTTTTTATCATGAACAGCATGATGCTTTGTGTCGAGATAAAGATAAATGTATATAGAAAGTTGATTTTCTTTGATATTTTGTCAATGTGTATGATGCACAAAGACTGAGGCGGCTGTTCACAAATAAAACATATAAATTGGCCAGTTATCTTGAGAGAAACCCTGGGAGAAATAAAGCTTTATAATGAGACATTTAATAGTTCCTCAATGTGAACAGTTCACTGGAGCTTTTTTTGCATTTCTTTTTCCTTTTTCACTTGGCTTCGCTTTGTATTACAAGACCACAAAGCCATCCCATATATATTGACATTTTTGGCATGACTCAGGAATAATAAAAAAAAGAGGAGAAGACAAATGATTTCAAGTAACATCTGGAAAAACCTTCCTATTGTATTGTATTGGCCTTGAAGGATCTTGGTCGACCACTTCTGCTTTTCTTCCATACACCATTATGCTAAAAGAGATAAATGTCTGTTTACTCTAAATGACATAATTGCTCCTCCCGGACCTCTCACGGAGGAGCGGAGGCATGACTTTAAGTGAATTAATAAGGCTGGTGATGGATGCTTCTACTTTACCTCACTTATGCTTTTAATGTATGCTTTGAATGTATGGACCAGGTCTTTGTTCACAGACTGCGCTGAGGGAATAAGCAAAGACACTCCTGCTCCGGCTTTGTGTGTGTGAGGACAAAGTCTCCACAGGTCAGAAAAACAACCAGGACGAGTCAAAAGGTCGCCTGCTGGCTGCAGAGAGGACCCAGCAGCGTCCTTGCTCCTAAGAATACAATTACTGTGCTGCTGTGGAAAAGCTCTGGCTGTATGTCTTCAGGCGGATTATCCATTATGGCCCCGAACATGGTGGTAGGTATGAGATGTCGCTGTCGCTGAATCCCAATGAGGATGAAACATGTGCAGCTTGTTTACTCAATCATCAGTGAATGGAGATGTGATCTCCTGTGGGGCCGAACACAAAAGTGTCTAAATATGAGCTGCCAACAGGTGCTGTACATCATTTCAGCAGATTTAATTCACCTCAACACTGTCACCATTTGATGTATGGACTGCCTCATTAATATTCAAGTATTCATTGTTTTCCCTCAATCTCTCAACTGATTTATGGGTTTTATTAACATGAGGAGAATTGTGGTCAGTCTTTGCGAGACCCCTATCAGTTTCTACCCTGCAGTCTGTCACTGTTCCTCTCTGCTGTTCAAACACACATTCACGAGCCAGAAATACATCCAAAGCCTGCCTGGCACATCCAGTCCAGCAAAAACATTCATCCTGCATCCTAAAAAACCATGTCATGTCAAGTTATCATTAATTTAGCGTAGGGATACCGAAATAATACGTCAATATTAGATTAGATACACTGGCTTCTCTTTAGGAGGTCGACTGATGCAGAGAATACATTTAGCAACCACTAAAAAGCTTTTGTGAAGCCTAAAGATGCCATGATGCTATGGGGCACAAAAAGACTTCTATCAGGAAAGAGATGTTTGATGAAAATCAGATGTCCTGCTTAAGAATTGAAGTCATTCAGTCAGGAAATATTTGGAAAGTTGTGGATGTCTCTTGTGCACTTTACACATGGAAGTTGGCGACACTGAAGAACTTTCATAGGAATGAATGTGGTCCCACCTCCATCACAAACATTAAAGCATGTAAACATGTTCTCATAAAACCTCAAAATACAAGTATGAGCCTCAGAATAAGCATTTTTATTTCCCCCTTAAGATCTTCTTGAATTTGCTAGTCAGAAGCATACTGTGTGTCTTTTTGCTTTCGTTCATGTGGCTGCAATAAAACGGCTGTGTTATGAAAAGTAATTAGAGCTTCAATAAATTGGAGTGTCAGTAACGTGATAGAGAGCTACTGTTGTTATCGCAGTTTATTTTAAATGAAGGGTCAGTAACATGGAAACCGTGTTTCTGATCTGATGGATTATAAAAGGCGTCATTGTTAATGAAGGCAAACATTAAACTGTAACCATGGACAAACTGCCTCTGTGGTTCTGTGTGTGTGTTCATTCAGACTCCTGAGAGGACAACTTGCAAGGTTATGCTTAAACGGCTCTGTTTGTCTTTTTTATTTGCATGTCAATAAAGCTTTTTATGACCTTGTGTCATACAACATCAAGATAACAGCAACAGCAATCTAGCCTAAATGAAGACACAGAGGCGAGTGTGTTCTCCTGCTCAGTGTTATTTGTCAGTGTGATATCTAATTAGTGCAAAGTAAACATTCTTACTCTGCTGCGCTCAGCAAACACAAAAGGTAGACACTGAATCCACAGCCCTGAGACACTGCTATGGCAACACTGTTAAAGTTGATGTTGGTAACTCCTCCTGTCAATAGTATTAAATAAAACCAGAAAGTTTTATTATTTTAATTTTATTATTATTTTTGAAAGGGGCATTTATAATTAAACAAACAATAAGTCTGAGCTGATATGAGGATTCTGATAATGTAATGTAATCTGCTATGGAATGGCTGCATATGTTTTTACCATTTATTTATCTTGGGTTTTTCTGAGCACATGTGTTATATTTTAGCCGTCTTCTTCAAACAGGCTTTACTGCTGACAGCTGAGCGACTGTATAATGGAGCAGACGGGGATTTGGCAGGAGGAGATTTTACCTCTTAGTGTTTCTTGTACTCAGGTTAGCTGAAGCTCTTCTGTCAAATTACTTTTCAGGGAATTTGATGAATAAATAAATGCATTCAAAATCCAGATTTTAGCAGAGTAAATATTCAAAATGCTAAATTACTAAGAACATTAATATAGCAGCAAACACCTATTTACATAGTAATGTAAAGGTATGGTGGAGTAATGGCATCCTGACCAGAGAATGAAATCACACTCCTGATGTCTGTGTTGTCATTCAAGCCAGTGAACATGAGTCGTATGGCTACCCAATGTGTTCAAAAGTGTCCTGACAAGGGTTTTGTATATGACGAGTCAGGAATGAAAATGAGAGCCCTGTGGAGGAAATCCCAGCTCAGACTCTGAATCACATCTACTATCTGATGCCATGTGCAGCACCCTGAAGTACTGGACAAATTACAAATTACATTTTGGACCTTTGGCGTTGGATGAAAAGTTCAGAGATCACCAAAGTTATTAGAATTCCTCCTGAGGGGGACATGAATGAGTGTCCCAAATTAATTGGAATCTATCAAACAGTGTTTGATCAATTTCATTCAAAACTAAAAACATTAACCTTAAAATTATTAGGATTCATCGACATGACTGTCTGTATCAGTGTTTCTGGTAGAAGTTGGGATCATTCACAAGATTGCAAAGTGGAAAAGGAAAAATTATATCCATCATGATCTGTACTAAAGCATAAGTATGGTCCACTCCCTCTGGGGAGCCACTGTATGTTAATGACCAAGCCTTCAATAATCTATCACCTCTCCTTGATTGATGCACAGACTTAACACTGTTTGTGGTCAATAGCCCTTCCTGAACTACATTTGCATGTTCATGATTGGGCAATTCCTGAATGTTTCTTAGAACAAATGAGTGCAGCATGTTCAAGGTTGTAACCTGTAGCAGCGAACACACACAACTTATTTAAATTCAGTAACAAGAAGAATGGAAACACTGTAAAACAATGGCTCCCTGTTGACCATTACACACAAATGCTGTGAAACAAAGCAACATAACAGACAAACAATGACTGATTTTACTGCAGCCATTTTCTCCAGGGCAACACTGCAATAAAGACAGTAATACAATTGCAAGACAAATATCACTTAGTGCTACATTGCAGCTATTTTTTGGGTGAGATTCTTTTCCATCTCGGGCTCTGCGCCTCCACTCAAAATTTCCCCTTATTTCAATCTGCTGTTTGTTTATATTGGCTGGCCAAAAGTCATAAGAATTTGATGCTTTTCCATGTGGCGGGGTGCAGTGATGTGCACCGTGAATGGCTTTGGAAACGTTATACTTTGCAGTCTCCACACTGCTTGGCGCTGCCCGAGCACTAACAGGCCAAATTCAACCACATACATCTTTATAATAGCACTCTGCTTCCTCACAGGCTGTTGCTCTGCTTTCAACCACAGTGGAGGTTTAGCTTCTGTCTTTCTTACCGCACAACAGGAATGGAAATTAATTGATTAGAAAAATACTAATATATGAGTTGTCTTACAGTGGTGACTGCCATCGCAGCTGAATACAATTTATTCACGCTGTTTTTTCTGATAAAGTCAATTCTTAGAAACAGCAAATAATGGTGAAATTAAATTAGCCCAGTATCCCAGTTCTGTGTTACATCCAATATAAAGAAGTAAATTTTGTCTTTGTCGTCATCAGTAACTGAAGAATTATTCAGACAAAACAACTGTTTAAAAATACTCCACTACAACTTGTAAAAGTAAAAGTGCGTGTGTATAGGAATTGCATGTATGTAGAATGTATGCAGAAAAATGCTCCTGGAATATGTTAAAATATGTCTATGAAAAAAATCCTGAAATGAATGAACATGGAAAAACCTAAAAATGTTTAAAAGCTTAGCAAAACAATTATTATTTCTACTCCTTTATGTAGCCTATTTATCCACAGTTCTTCATTATTGCCTCATTTCATGGTTTATTTGTTTGTTTAACTATGTTAACTCATTTATATAGCCTATTTATATGTAAATGTATAATGCCTCATTATTTCCTCATTATTTTTTTCATGGTTAATCTATTTATTTATTGACGGGCATTCCAAACGAATCTACAACCGGAAGTGAAACAGCGCCCCTCCGCCGTCTGGCTAAACCTGAAAATGTCAGTTTGTTTGACGCCAGGTGAACCCAGCTGACATTAATTAGTAACTTCATGTAAAGGAAACTGTGAATGAAACTATGAAAGGAAAGCAGCAGCAGCAGCAGCAGCAGAGTCACTGAAAGTAACGGACAGGAGAAGTCAGAAGAGTTTCACTGCTGCCATGACAACGGAAACCGTTTGCATGTTGTTAATTAGTTAGCCGGCTAGCAGTGATGGAGGGAGGATTACTGGACTTTTCGTGAAAAAAAATCCGTGGAAATGTCTGAAGAGCACCTGAAGGGGATAAGAAACGTGGGGAAGAGGGAGTTTGAAGCAATGCCGCTTCTCAGTGATGGAAACCTCACGTCCAATGGGGAATTGACATGATAATTGGACACCTCGCCTCCATGACAGGTGACATTCCTCGCATATGGTCGGTAAGTGTTCAGCACCTTTTCCTCGTCCTGTCTCTCTGCCCTCTCTCACTCCGGCTTTCCTGCTGATAAAACGGCCCGCTGTGGTTGTCTGTACAGGCATATACTAAATTGTTGTATTAGTTCTGCTGCATGTAAAGGCTAAAATGTTTTATAGGCTGCCTTGTTTGTCTAAATGTGTAATGTAAACATTGTGGTCACATAAACGCCCAATACCATGTGCAGGGCCTGCCAGGGCCGTGAACAAAAAATCTGTTTTTAAGGGTGTCAGGATGCTTCAAATCCACAATTCAATTAGACTTTTAAGGGTCACAATTCGATTGCATTTTTAATTAAAACTTTTTTTCAAGACAGCCACCATTGTTAGACCATTGAGTATTGATTCTAAAACAGATAATTGGTTTTATGCCTTGACAGCTGTCACTTAAATTTTTCTACACAAGACTAGGTCGAAAACCTAGTGTTTGACTGACCACGTTTGGTCAATGAGATTTGGAAATTTTGTAGGCAATGTGTTTCAGGAATAGTTAATGGTGTTGTCCATCATCATGTCAAAAATTGTACAGGCTTGTTTTCATCTTAACTTGTTGTAGGATATTGTCGTATCTCATAGATCGAGGGGTGTTTCTCATGTAATTGTAACTGTGGAGGATTTCTGTCAATGAGTGACACTGGTGATAAAGCTTAAAATCAAGTAATTATTTCCATATAAAATCTATGTTTTTTTATTTCCATACATACTTGTGGATATTTCAGCCTAATGTTGGCATTACAGATAATTTCAGTTGGCCTTCAAAAGTTAGTATTTCTAATTTCGGGATAATGTAAGATTTCATGGAAATCTGGTCAGTAGTTGTTGCTCTGCAAACACTAACTGACAGACTGAGATCCCTGCAAATCAATAAATTACTGAGGTTGTGGTTAAATAACCATTACTCTTGAAGGAGATGGACACTGTTGAAGTGTTCATACAGAAGAAATATATTTAATTTAGATTGGGATAACAAATGAAGCAGACAGATCAGCTGGTTTAGGGTCTATAGTTTGTTCATTTTTCAAATCACTCATTGAGTTGGTCCCTTTTTTTTTCCAGCAATGCCAGTTCTGTTTTTCCCATAATATATATTGACCAGCCTGCATCTATAATTTCGTTTTCCTCAACATCAAATGGGTTTTCCAATATCACTAACATGTTCTCACGAGGGGGAAAACATCATGGCTGCCCCTGAATAAGCAGAACCACTCTTGTTTTTCCCATGGGAGTGTGCAGTTAATGAACTTAGCAGTAAATGACATTTTCTCAGCAGTAAATGCTTTTCTGCTCTTCCTCTATATGTTTGAAGCTGGAGGTGCAACAGCATTGTTCTTGCCAAAGCTGGACAAACAACTGCCAGAGAGATAAAGCCAATATCCTTGAAACCCTGCAGCTGCATTTCAGTTCTGGCAATAAAACTGGAAGTGAGGAACTGAATGAGAGGAGTTTAATAAGGTTGAAACTGAAACTAGAAATTCTCTACGATGTTCATTCTGCCATCATTTATTGCAAAACAGTTATTTGAAATTGTGACTGCAATTATACATCACTGATTATCGTAATCAACGAGCTGCTGATGTACTGACACCAGTCTTACTCTTAAAAACACCAACCAGCCACTCGCATGTAATCATAGGGTTCATGAACCTCCAAGCCTCATAAAAAATCTTCCTCAGACAACGTCAGAGGAAGCTGAACTATACTGACCTATAGATTTTGCTTCTATTTAACCGTCCTCCCTCTGAAAAAATGGCAAAGGGAAGGCAGAGAGCAGGGTCGTGACCTCAGCTGCATAGATGTAGGTGTTGCCAGAGGCTTAATGTTTCTTTTCCACATCCACGGATGTGACCAGTAGGATCTGACTCTGGACATGGTTGGGCGGCAGAAACGCGTTTGGTTTGGTTTGGTTCGATTTGTGTCCACATGATTGCCTTACCAGGTGTCATGTTATATGTGCTGGTGGGTTTGGTTTGTGGGCTAATGGAGGCCAAAACCATTCTTTGGGTTGTTGTTAATTTCCAATAATAATTCCAATAATAAATCCCATACATTTGCAGAGTGCAAGCATATTTTTCCACTCCCATGTTGATAAGAATATTAAATACTTCTGTAAAAGGTTATTTTATTTTGTGCTTAATAATTAAACTATGGACAATCATGCGATGGATTGTAATTAATCATTTAAAGAGAAGAAAGAAAAGTATTAGGGCTTATAATGTCAATAAATCATATTAAATTGAATTAATCCCACTATTCCTTTTCAAAAACTATAAATAAACACTTCACAACACATCAATGAGTCACACTGTTGCACTGGCTGACATTTGCATTCATTATGATAAACACGCTGAAGCTTATTTTGAATCAGCTATAATGAAAGCAGGATATTGCCTGATCACGTATTAATCATCTGTCTAATGTTGCCATGGAGCAATTACTCATGTATTGTGAGATGGCAGAATGCTTTGTTGGAAAATGTGTCTTTGTCATGACATTTGTTGACATTCAGAAAGATAATAGACTAGTGAGACGAAGTGATATTTTGTGATACATCTGACAAGACATGTTTGAATTTTATGTCTACTGAAAGAGCTTTTGGAACCTAATGAAACCATCAGTATAGTGAACTCAATAACCATCCATTTGTTTTTTAAGAGGTTGCAGTTATTTAAGACAGAATGAGCTACTGTGTGTATTTAGTTGTGGGGAAACGGAGATTAAACTTTAATGGTTTAATTAACAAAACAATTAACTAAACAACTGAATGTGAAGTGCAGGAAAAGTAAATGTCACTGCAGGCTGTGCAGCTCTGAAGAGAGCGTGTTTCCCATACGTTGATTTATCTGTGGCCCACCACAATATCAACTTCGACTGCTGCGTATTGATTTGATATTGTTCTCTTTTCAGTTTAAAATGGCTAGGATCTTGTTTCATTGTAGAGCTGTGTGCAGTGCATTGATTCTCTCAGCCTCTGCTCACCTCACCATCTCTTTCTCTCTCTCTCTCTTACACACACAAACATATTGACAACAGACCCGTCTGAATAGCCTCTCCTCTTCCTGCACACTCTGAACTAAAACCTGATCATGCATGGGAGGAAGGGTTGTTATTGGCTTTTTATCGCAGAGAAGATGGCTGGCCAGATTCCTCAATAGTAAATGAATGGTTTATTTAGCGAACACTTTTGCAGGATAGACTGAATGAAAGACAGGAACGTAGCTTCCATCATCATACCAAGCTTCACTTTTCAGACCCGGAGATTGCAGCCAATGCAGAAGTGCCTTAAAACTGCATTCTTCCTAATGGCCAGCATTGGGCGATTCTCCTGGTTGCAAAAGAAGTCCGATTGTATAGAAGTCTATGAGAAAATGTACCTCTAACTTGATTTATTACCTCCACCAAGGAGGTCATGTTTCTCCGGCTTTTCTAGTTACCTCATTAGATATTTCTCATAATGAGTCTACCAACCAATCTACCTTGTTGTACCTACATTTTTCTGTGTTTGCATGCAGCAATCCATATCTCGACACCGCTAGTCTTCTTTTTCCCTGTCGTTAAGCTCAGTCACTGTGCTTTATTCGTAAAAGGCACTCCTCAACAAGTGTAATTTGGCTGTAGACTGTAATTTCCCATTCTAATTCACTCCTAACTGAGGACAGTACTAATGAGGTGAGAGGGAATGGCTGTGTGGACTGTTAACAGCAAGAAATTGATAGTGAGTCGCATGAGTCTGTAGGTCTAAAGATGAGTCATCAATATTGCGTCATCCCCAGAACCAGAAAATGGGGCTGAGAATGTTGTTTTTTTTGTAGCCCTTTTGTATCTGAGTGTTTGCTGAACATTCGTCCTATTTTTACACTGCTCTATTTTGCTGTCCAAAGTGACACAGATAAGTGTTACTTATGACCAAACACTGTCTGCCACTGTGACGGTTGTTTAGAAGGCTGCAAATTAAGCAGCAGAGATAAGTAGGGGAGAGTGGGGTAAAATGAGCCATCTTGCAGCAGTTTGTGTCATTAAACGTAAAATATATGAAGAGCTTTTCATTTCACGAGAGCTCTGATGGTTTGCGGTTTATGGATTAAATGCATTTCAATAATTGGCTAAATTAAACAACACATGCATTACTTCTTTATGTGAATAATGTGTATTACAATTTTCAAAGCCCAAGGAGATGATATTGAAACCTGATTATTTAGCATTTATATAAGACAAAAAATGTTTTTGTGTGTTTCTGCTGGAAGAATTACAATTGATTGATTGATCAACATAGCTGCATATTATTTTTCTAGTTATGACTAATCCTCGACATAATCATACAACCAGCGAATTATTAAGTGGAACTAAGGGGGAAACAAATCCAAAACAAAATGTACACAGCTCTCTGTCGCCCTGGGGAATTCAGGGAATGGTAAGTGAAAGACAAGAACAGTGTCTGCTTGGCAATCTGCTCTGTCTGAATGGTTACAACAACATCCTGGTGCGCAGGAGTGAGAAACTAAGTGAGAGGAAATAGACGAGGGAAACCAACAGAAAGAAAAGTTCACATGCTGGTTAACGGACTCACACCCACACACAGATAAACATTTGCTGGAGCCACAGATCTCCATCAGTATCGCACTTACACTGTGTATTTGGCTTCTTCTTCAATTTAAAGAAGGCGTTGTACAGGAACTCATTTTAGAAGATTCATGGATCATCTGATAATTCATACCATGTTCAATCCGTCCCTTTACCCTGAAAGAAATCATGGCTCATCTATCCATAACTCTGGAGCCTCAAGTCTTTTTCATCACCACCTCCGAGTCACTATCCGTCATTTTTCATCCTCCCCACAGTGAATGTGATGTGCAGCCTGATGTCTCTCATCAACCTGCTGTGACTTACTGGCAGGATGTTCCTATGTTCAGATGAAATAATGAGGCTAATTAAGCTGCTAATAGCAAGAATCCCATTATATGAATTAGCTGAGTGTATTTCAGGGAAAGCAGTTTTAATGCAGCTTGAGACAACATCTCCCCAGATATATTTTAAAGCATGTAAACAAAATACTATGATAAAAAAGGGGACAAAAACAACAACAAAAAGATTTAAAACACATGCAGCATATTGTCTTTTTCTACCTCATTGAGAAATTCTTGATCTAGCCTCTCCGACCACCGCTGCTTGTGTTAGGTTGACCAGTGAAAGCAGTGTGCAACAATTTGTCTGGCATTAGGGGAACTTTGGAGAGATCCAACCACACATGTCTGAGCCTCCTGGCGTATTAGACTGGACATTGTAGTTGGCATGTTTTATTTGATTTCAGTTACTGAGACGCCATTCAGTGGTTGTGAAACACACAATAATTTCTTCTACAATGTTAGTGTGTTCATATTGTCACAATATGTTTTACCTGTTTATATAGATATACATATGGAACATTGTTTGAAAATAATGAAACTTGGCTTGCAAAGTACTGATACATATCTACATGTAGCTTCTCTTATATCTCTCTTTTCTCACTCCAAATTATTATGCTTATTATGTGGAAATGCTTGTTTTTGTGTCATTGGTCCACTGCAGTTGAAAGGCAGAAATACTCATCGCCATCGTGTTGACGGCTTATTTTGTCTTGTAGCATGTGTACATGGACAAGGGATTTCCATCTAGGGAGTTTTTAATTTTCTAACACAGCTCATAAATGCCACGTACAGCTCTCAGAAATCAGAGTGTAATCAGTGACAGAACCACAACATCTGTGGAAATTCTCAACTGCAAAGTGTTCAGTGGCTACATTTGTCTATTTAATCTATATTTAAATGAAAGAGTGTTGGAGTAGCCTCCTCTTAAAGCATGAATGAATGCTCCCCACTGAAGGTCATCAAGATTGTGTTTACAGAAATGTAGCAGAAATGTAAAGAATCGATTACCAGTTGTAAAGGATATAACTCTGCAAATGTCCTGAAAAAAGTCCAACATTCATGAGCGTGTGTGTGTAGTGTGTGTGGTGTCTGTGGTGTGGGTTTCCTTTGACCTCGGGCACAGTGACCATTTCCTGAATATCAAGACATATCAAGTGTCCCCCCGCATGGACATCATGCTTTTAAATGGAAGTGGAGGATGTAGCTGAGCCTCATCTGCATTTATAGCCACATGTGAATTCCAAACGCTCAAGGTTTTTCCAATCTGCTACCAATTAGTGCCGACCTACAAGGTCTGTTGTTGACTTCATGTCCAAGCCTCGTGCAGTTTTGGTCAGCATGCAATTCTCTGTTGACATGCCCTGGTTACAGAGCTGATTTTATGTTTTAAAAAATATTTCCTGATACACCAGGGACAAGACTTGTTACCTCAGGGATTTAATGTACTGTAAAGCTGTAAAAATGTAGTTTGTCATAGAGCAGAGAATTGAGAAAAGTGGCATTTTTAATCTGGTGAATTGTAATAAAAGTTCCAGTTTTTTAAAGCAACTTTTCAAGGCAATTCCCAAACGTATAGCTCCACAGACCATTGTGGCTGTGGAGAGCTTTTTTAGGCTTCTTAATTAATGTCAAACCATTCCCTTATTATTTCTGTCAAAGCTCTGTGCTGCTCTGATGACAGGTTGCCTGCTTGTTACCGTCTGTTTCAGGTCCACTAAAATGACAACCAAAACTGCTAAATTCCCAAAAGTAGTACGTAACTAAGTATGACATTTGAGAATGAAACTGCACAAGTGGAGCAGAACAGGGATCCTTATATAGCAATTCCGGTGTGTTTATCGTGCTAAGGCCAGCCAAAAATGTGTACCTTTAGGAACTTTTTAGGAAAAGCTCAGCTGTTTTCACGTTTTACTGTCCTCGATTATTTCCATGTCTTAGATACAACTAAAATAATTCCAAGGTGAAATCAAAAACTAAAGTTTGTTCTACGGGGAGACTGTTTACATATCATGATGGAGGCTGTTTGGCAGCAAAAAGCAGAGGGGTTGATAACAACTTTCCAAGACACACAGGCAGGAGCTGAACAAGTAAGGTCAAGTTGAAGTCATGTTTCTCAAA
>CAFUXE010000685.1:860478-887680 GCA_903364295.1 Serranus cabrilla
CATTGTGTGGGAGGTGTTCAACCACATGAGACCTGACTCTTTGGGAATAAACTCTTTGGAATCTGCCCTCCTGAATGACATAATAATAATCATGTTACCCTGCTGGTTTCCCAGACGTCAGTATCAGAGAATAAAATCTGTAATTTCTACATGAGTCGTTAAGTGCTTTTCAGTGGAAGGATTTCTGTGAGGAGGTTACAAAAACATGAGCTCCAGTTCTTTTGTATGTGACGGCGATGAGAGCTTTGCACGTATTTTGTACAACTATGATTCCAAAGTATTGAGATGCTGTGGGAAGTGAAAGAAAAACAGAGGCTGAATCTGAAAATCCTTGGCAGCAACTTCAAACCTATTATTAACCTATTATGTAATCATAATGACTTTTCTTAAAATTGAAAAAAAAACCACTGCAGAGCAACAAGCGTTGTATGAACATTAGGAAATGCAAAATAAATATGAATCTTACTGATCTCCAGTCAGTTTCAGTAACAAATCTTATAAACTTGCTGCAGAGATGGAAAGATGTGCAGCAGGTGTTTGGTGGTTTTGCTAATATTTCATAATGCTTTAAAAATAGAGGTGGAACGCCGTGATTGACAGCCTGCATTGTGCTCTGCTTGGGTTGGGTGGGTAACTTGATGCGGCTGCCCACGTCTGCACAGACTCGGGCTCTAACTTATGTCACCAGCGACCATATCGGGGCTTCTTCTGCTTAATTTTTTGTAGAAGACTCATTGTTTAGAGTGGAGGATGGAGGTTAAATCAGCAGTTATGTTTGTTTAAAATGTCATCACCTACAGGCTTTTGTGTAAAAGTGTGCTTGCTTTTGTTAGCAGCTGTTCAGGTGGCAGTTGTGTTTTGTTGCTGCAGGGCAGCTGTAGCATAGCTGGACATTGAGTTTCTGTCAGGTTTACCCAGTTTCAGCATTGTGTTGTGTTGTTTATTGTGTCCCAAGTTTTCTGCTGCTGTTAAAATTGAATTTTCCACTGGATAAATAAATTACCCGACTATTATTTCAGAGAGAGGAAAAAGAAAATGGATCTTCTTGATGAATGTTTTTGCCTCCCAGACATATCAGAATAAAAGCTTTAGGATCAGAAACAGCAGCTGTGCTCTGACAACAAACCAGCTTATTCATTGTAGCTTTAGCAACGCCTTTTAAACACTGTCATGCTAATCAATGAAGAACATTCCTGTCAGGACGGCTATTGATCCAGTCATATTATGACTCAAAGGTTTTCAAATTGATTTATGCATTTCCAAGAAAATAATAAATTCACCTTGCAAGAGTAAATGGACACGGTGATACCGCAACATTCAGGAATGAATAAAGGCTGACAGGTGAACAGGAGTTTATACATCAGCATCTGAAATGCTCTTCAGAGTAGGTCATGGAGGTTTAGCTCATACTGCTGTCACTAAATTTATCCCTCTAGTTTGTGTTGTTTTCATATGCTGACGACATCAAGCCGAACCAAATACGAAGACATTTTGAGACATTTTGGTGATGATTTCTGTCTGGACTCATGTCCTATAAATGTTGTGCAACCTAGTTCCTTTTTTAAATCTGTCCTACAGGCTGCAAATGGGGGGATCACTTAGGATTTTCCCCTTGAGACGTACCAACCACACCCTGTTAATGCCAACTTTGCATCTTTATTCCCCATCAAATAAAATCTAACAATCTAATCTCAAGCATAAAAGTTATTCCTCTGTCTGGCAGTCTGCAGTAAAGTTGGAAGCCCACTGTCTTATTACATTTAGCCGCGCCAAGAGGGCATAATGGCTCCCCGGAGCATTTCTTCCTGAAATTGCTCTGCGGTTCTTAAAGTAAGGGTAGCAGAGTATAATGGATCATTTTAAGGGCAGACGCGTGATTGAATTTTAGATGTGGGTGAGTTTATTTAAGAGCGGACCTTGCAGGTCACGGGTCCCAGTTAAAAAACAGAAATATTTGTTCAATGATAACTTATCCTACAACAGCCAAACTGCATAACAGAGGAAGCCCGTTGATATTTGAACTGAGGCCAATGTGTGATGACTCACTTATTGGTTCTTTCAATCACCATTTTTTCTTCTTTTTTTTTTTCCAAGATTAGCACTTTTTTTTTTTGGCTCAGCCTTATTGGTATGCACTCTCCCAGGAAGCCACCAGAACCCGTTCTACTGTTTGATTAATGTGTGTGATCAAACATTGTCAGAGACGAAGGCTGTAAGAAGCACAAGATGATGTCTTGCAAAAGATGAAATACATTAAGACGTCTGTTTGACGATTGAGACCATAGGAAACATTTTTATTGCCACATGGCAAAAGACACAATATATCTGTCGAGGCCTGACAGGATTATTGATTCAAACCAGTGACTCAGCAATTATCCCACAGTGTGCTGAGGTTCCTGGCCTGCCGAACGTATTTTTCAGTCTGTGGTCTCTGGTTTGAAACTGCAGAGCCGTTCAACCAGGAAGGACCTTAATACAGTGATAGTGAGTGATGGTGTCGCAAGATCCTGTATTCATAGTGTATTGAATTTACAATATAACAGTTGAATCACACCACAAGCTGAGTGAAACGAAAACTCAGGCTTCAGTACGCTTTAAACAAATTCTTGTGTCCGTTTGTAGTCAGAGAAGTGTTAACCAATCACGTTTGAGCGTCTGTGTAGAAAGCAAAAGTGGATGAAATGCAATCTTAGAACACATCAGCTATTGGCTGACGGTGATTTTATTTATTATTATTAGTTTAAAGAAAAAGTTTAAATGTTTGTGTGTTGAGCGCAGAAGTGTTTTGACAGAAATCGCTTTCAAAGTTGTTGTTTTTTATTCGCCTATGAAAAAAATGACAGGGGTTGGTGATCAGGCCTGTGTATAACTCTAAAGTTATACAGTACGATCATTCTCACGTCCCAAATGGCTAATCAGAGGGTAAACAACAAGTCACACACAGAAGCAGAAGTCTTAGTATTTATAGCCTTTGCCCCCAGAGGCTAAGTCATCATGAGACCAATAGCTGACGGGTTCCAAGAATAATCTAACATTGACTGAAAGAAATATTTTTGTTTGTTTGTTTTTTCAAATTGTTGACTTTCCAATAGAGACAGTATATGCAGCATCTGGTCAGGTGAATAGAGGTTTGTTTCCTCAACTACTTTCTTTAACTTATTCACAATCTTCTTGGGTGGTGTTAAGCCCAAAATAGTGGTGATGGCCAACAGGGAGGAGAACGCTGTCTGAAATTGGAAGGGTTATCCCAACAGTCAACATCCGACAGGTCAGACTAGAAATGGGGAAACAATGTTTTGTTGACCCCTCTGTAAGGAGGAGAGACATGGGCAGTTATTGGATCTCTTCATTCGGACCAAACTGAATCTATAAATCCTTTATTTCTGGTACTTTGTTAGAAAGTTAGGAGAGGTCGTAATTTCTACTGGGATACATTAAAGAAATACAGCTCAAAATTAAAGTAACCTCTTTCCAATCAAAGCTTGGACTGGTAATAAGTAGCTCTGTAAAGTGAAGGTGCCTCAGACTGATTACTTTAATAGGTGCAGCTTAACTGATTCATTCTCTTCCACTTTACTTGGCCTCACTGTTTTTCTGAGGGTTTTACTGTGTTTATGTTTTGCTCAATATTTCCCAGTTGCTGCACAGAGAGTCTTTGTGTCCCCCTGCGTGTGTTTGAGTTGTTTATGAAACTTGTGTTTTACAGTTCCTGTCATTCATGTATGAGTCTGAATTACACTGTTAAATTCTGCCAAAACACAGCAATCAAGTCAGATGCCAGATTGTGGCTGAAGTGCTCTATTATGTGACAATTACTTTTTTATAGCAGTGAAATCAAGCAACTCAGATACACTAAATTACCCTGTCAGGAGCTGTCAGTACCAGCAGCAGAGAAAATAAGATTTAAGGGAGTGTGTGACAGAGGTGGTGCGCTTTGTCTTCTGTGGCGCTGGAGTGTAGCTGACGGAAATGGGAAAAAAGGAGCCAGTTTGCTTTTTTTTAATGCAATGTATTTTTTGTAGTTTTCCTTTTCTTTTTTTTTACCTATGAGATAATAACTTTGCTTTTTATGCACATTTATGTTGTACTTCTATATGTATATGCAGTTAAATTATGGAAAGTGCAATTTAAACTCATGGATGTTTTCTCAGAGAATTCCTCATGGGTTTCATATCTCCGTTAGCAGCCACAGTGGACATTATTGAATAATTAGAAGAAGAAATAAATTGGTAGCGCAGTCTGAATGCAAAGTAAAAGTACAAAGTAGTGACGGCCGCTGTGACACATCAGACAGAGATGTGAGTTTCTTCAGTTCTTCAAAGAATTAGAAATACCACTATATTAACCACCTTGATTGATAGATGATCTTTTTAAAGACGTTAACATTAAAATTACGGCTATTACGTTCTAGTAGTCTGTGGGAGACGAAGTCCTATTCTTTTCGTCCTATCTTTCTCCATTAAACATCCTTGCCCTCCTTTTCCTGGAAACTGCTGCAATTTATCATTTTCCGATTGCAGCCACAGTTCATTGAAACGAATAATATCACAAACTTAATTCTCTTTTAGTTCAAAGAGCCAAAGATGCCTGTCCTAACACAAAAGGAAGAGTCCAGGAGGTTTCACAGCTGAACAGAAATGATTGTGCAGCACGTAGTTTTCCGTGGAGCCTTTTATGTTCCTCTCAGATGTGCATTACTGCTGGGGGAAAAGTAATTAATCAAAGGGTGACAGAATGAAACTTTACTGGCTTGACTGCATTGTGTTCTTGCAGACTACAGAAAATCCTCTAGCGCAGGAGTGAATCTTTATCATACTCAGCTTTCCTTCAGTGCACCACTGATTTCAGCTGCTTTCCTGCCATTTATGAGGGAATAACTGAAGCATGCATCAGGATACAGTGAGATACTTTCACAGTCCTGTGCTGCAGACACACTCATGGAATATAAATGTTCTATAGGTTTCCATCCTCTATCCAGTTTACGGTGATTAATATAGACAGGGCTTATGGACAAAATATAGCATTCAGGCCATCCAGCTGAAGGTTATATAGGGCAAGCCTCTGAAAGCATGCAGCTGCTGCTTAGTGTGGGGAAATAAAGAGAACAACCTTGCTAGCCTCGTGACTGGAATCATAAACTAAAGTGTGTCATTTCGTGTCATCTCTGAGGGAATATTTTTTGGTTTCTTTTTCACAAGGTAAAGTTATTCGAGAACACCCTCGTCTTATGTGTTTCATTGATTAGAAGTGAGCACATGGTGTAAAGTCTGCAGGTTTGTGTTCAGTATTTACTTCATCTTATCTAAATGTCACAGCCATGTAGCCAAGATGAACTTTAGATTTGTATTTTACTGAAAGGAACCACAAAGCTTTTCCCAGCGAGTCTGCATTGTGACTCAGTAAAAGAAGCCCGCATCCAAATACTCCCCACATATTGAATAATGTCTGCAAGTCCCAGTGGAGCCAGTGGTGCATTTCTGGATGATCAGAAAGCTTGGAATCCATTAGCCAGATATTATAGTGCAGTAGATGAGAATGCATTTTCAGTCTGCAATAACTCCATGAGTATGATGGACCCAAATGGCACAGAGCCATCTTAGTCTCCTCAAAACCATCTGGATCTGCTATAATTATCTCTGCAGAGAGTACAGGTCTGTCATGAGTAGGATGGAAAGAAAGACTTGATATATGACCCAGGAGAAAAAACACTAATTCTTTCATCTTTTTCTTCGTCATGATAACTTGCATAATCAGTGTCAATTATTTTACAGACAGGCTCATGTAGTTCTCTCTCATATCTTACTCACTGTGGCCTTGTATTTGTGCAGTTGTGATGGAATACATCATACAAAAGCATGTTGCATTTCTCTCTTTCTATTTCTTTATTGAAATTAAATGGAATTTATGTCTACAACATTTTTCCAAATGTCCATGAGTGTCTCCACATGCACATCCGCATTTTTACAACCTCTACTTGTAACCTCTCCTGTCCTCTCCTCTCTGCTCTGTGTAGAAGAAAAATCAATCATGGGTTCCCAGTTGGATGGCTGTCAGTCCACCACTTTGGCCCCACATTTATTTTAGTCACAGGATGTATACTAATGACAGATGTTTTTTGGTGGTGTTTCTGTCCATGGGAAACATTGGAAAAAGGATCATGACATTGTCAACTGACAGTTGTGGTCCATAGAGGATTAATTGGACATGGGAATTGCTAATATTTTATACAAACCAGCACCATTACACAATTTGCGTGTTCTAATTATTTATTGATCCTCTTATACTTTTTGACATTTAGCATAGAAACATGTTTTAGCATATTGTTTGTTTGTTTACATTCTTTACAGACATTACAAGCAGCTCTGTATTTATCTTGCTTTGTGAAATGAAGCTGCACTTTAGTGCGTTTCCTCCTCTTCTCCATGACTCCTTGTTTCAAGTTGCCAGTAGTGTAGATGAGTTTGATGTCATCATTTTGCAATGTGCAACTGTCAGGAAAAACACGCCAGAGGCATGTGATTCAGATGGATCAGACCACTTGTAACGGGTTCTCAGATGTAACTGGTTTTCTGACTTTTTCTCTTGCACCACCATGACCACCATTTTGGGTTTTTATTACAATATTTGACAACTATTGGTTGTATTGTTTTGGAATTGGTCAGATGTTTAGATGAATAGTCAAAGCTTTTATCCCTTGATCCGTATCCATAAACCTCCATCATCAGGTCAAATGTTGTTGTAATCCAATACGTTGGTTTATGAACAGAAACCTGCAAAAACACATGGCATCATTGTCAGATGTTCTTTGTGTTTAGTGCCTGTCAGCAGATGATAGCATTGATGGTTAACATTATAAAGCAAGGTATGAGTAGTTGTATAAATGTCAGCTGTGTTTATCAGTTGCTCTTACTGGCTTTTTAACCAAAAGATCAGTGTATCAGGTTTCGCTGTTGATCTGGGTCTGGGATTTATGCGTCTGATTTCTCTGACCTTTTTTTATTTTTAATGTACTACTTTTCCATGTCTTAAAGACTATAAAAGGAAAGGAAAGTTTCCTTGCTTCACTCGTCAGCAGGGGCGGCTGGTAAATTCCTCTAATCCTGTCATAAATGTCTCATACCAGAGCAGGTGAGATATTCAGAGTGAAATGAAGTAGAAAAGCTTCTGTCACAGTCCACCATGTTGTGAGGTCAATGGCCCTCTGAGACGTGCAGACTGTCGAAGTGCCCTGCAGCTTGTTATCGCTTCATGCTCAGTGTGTGCTGGTGGTCAATGAGCGAAACCAAAGAGCCAAGAAGCTGTCAGCGACGGTCAGCAGTGACACAAACCAGACGTATAAGTCATTCCGGAGGTTCAGCTCTGAGGTCTCAGCTCTCAGCTTTTTATCCATCAGGGAACAGTGTTACATACTGGACAGGTCACTTAGGAAGACTCATAACTCGGAAATCAACCTAACTTGGTTATCCAGTTACTAGAGGGTGTGACGATCCTCAAACCAAGCTGAAAACCCACGACACAAACGACCACAGTCCGTGGGGCTGGATTTTTAACTGTTAGTTGCTAGTTTCCATTTATTATAGCTGCCACTAAAGCAGTGATTGAGCCACCCACTCTGTCGTAAACCCCAATGCTTTTAGGGAAATTTTCCCCCGGGATTAAAAAGTATGAACACAACTGTGGCTCAGAAATAGAGGGCTGAATTCAACTGTGGATGTGGAGGATCATTACACTCTTATACACTTGTATAAACTAATGCAGAAGATATAAAGTGGTGTTTTTTATGCCCAATGCTTTCTTTTGCTGGTTATACATTTGTTCACTAGTCATATAAAGATATACATAAACACAAATGGAAAGGACACACTGGTTGTGACAAATCAAAAACTTAACAAAACAAAACTTTTCTCCAAGTAAAGCCTAATTCCAGACTAGAAAAGACATGTAGTGAAATAAAAACCCATTTTCTTCTCCCAGAAACTGAGGAACATACTAATTGGACAGTTTGAGTTAACTCACAAAGTAATCAAGACAGCCAAGAAACTAGACTTGAAGTCTGGCAACAGTTGCTATAGCAGAAAAGAAATCAACAAACAGAACCAAACTTTAATGAACTCTTAGCCGTAACACTGCCAGGCATGAGGAAGATCACAAGAGACAGCGAAGAGACTACAGGGTCTAATTTGTATAACTACAGACAGACTCCGTGACTGGCCTGAAACCTCCCATGACTGTTGCTGTTACTGGATAAAGATGGGGTGGTACCTTGGACAGCTCCCTCTCTGCTGACAGCAGCAGGGTCAGGACCTTGGAGAGCGCCAGGTGCTGAACGATTTTTGTATTTTAATCAAAAGCATAAAAATTTAAGAGCTGAGTTGCACTTTGACAAGGAAACCTAACGTTGTATAATGAGCTGTACGTAGATCAGGCTAATACTGACACATGATGGGGACGAGATTTAAAATGATATCTTACTGAAAAACAGTGGCATGAAATATTTAGCATTTTAAGTTTCTTTGATACAGATTTTATAAAATCACCTCAGGAAATGTAAATTAATATAATCCAGAAGTTTATTAAGTCTAATTTAAATGGGCTATAAACAACATCTATATCATATCATATCATGTATATTTCTATATTGTTTCAGTGGTGCTGGACTGTACAAAAATGGTAAAAACGTTATCATGTGGCTACTTCATAGACTATGTATCTATTGAATGTATATATATAACATATATCCATCTCTAATACTACCTTTTGTATCACTTTGTTGCCACAGTCTTTGGTTCATTGATCAGATTGTTTACGATGCACTTCCTGTTTGTGTTCCTCAGCAGCTGGGATTATTCAGCTCAGGTGCCCACTTGGCCTTCACAAACTAATTAATTCTCCATGCTTCCCACAGACCTGCACAAAAATGTATTATTTCCAATTTCATCATATAAATGTCAGACTCTGTCCTTTACAGGTCAAAAATAAATAAAGTTAATTAATACTGATTACTTTTCCTGGAACTATAAGCTTTTAAAATTTTTCAGAAGCCACTCTTGCTTCTTCAAACGTCATTTTAGTAATTTCAGCACATTGTTTGCCACTTCAATGCAGTTCCCGCCTCCACAGGTCACACCTCGTGCTGTTACTTAATTAACAACAGGCTTTGATAATGATTGCTAAACATTTGCTATGAAAAATATTTGTTTCCAGCACTCCTCTCCTCTCAATTCAAGAGGGCGGATGTTTGCCAACACTCGGGCTCGAACCCTGCTGCTCTTGTTTGAGGATTGTTGAGCTACTTTCCTTCGCTCCCTGCTGTCATTGAAGAATGTTGGCAATTGTTCAAACAATGAATTACTACTTTGCACAGCTTGTTCTCTTCTGACAGCGAGCAGAAGTCAGTATGAAATGTGGAAAGAAAAATCTAATGTCCTCCGAAGCTGCACTTTAGAACAACAGCCCTGAGGAGGAATAACATAAAAGAAACAGGCCGTCTCGATCAGAACGTAACCTGCTAAGGATGTTTGTGGCAGTGTGTTGTGCAGATGGACAGCAACAGGTCAGAGAAAACCACCTGTGTAAACATGATAACTCATGCAACAGATCAGCTGTCAGGCGAGCAAATGGTCTGTGATCCAGCCTGTAAATCTGCTCTCACCCAGTTTAGCTGAATGAGGAATCTCACTTGATCACAATTATTTATCAGCATAGATAATGCCGCCTAAACATTGTTGTGTTGTGTGCAATACTAACAGTTAAGTTAACAGGATTTTCCTAAATCGAAAACATATTATAATAATAATATTAATAATATAATACAAAAACAGCACAATTATAAAATTACTATCATAAAGTATGATTATCTAAAACATATTTTCATATTCCTGTGTTCCTCAAACCTAAAACTTTCTTTGAGTTTGTAGACTGAAAACAACCTGTTTTTTTCTCTTGGTTAGAGTGCTTTTGACCACTTATAATATTGACTATTGACTCTTACCCCAGAGAAGAGCAAAAATAAGAAAACCCTGGATCAATCGCAGAAATCAATAGGTATAATCAAAACAATAAATTGTAGATACGGACAAAAATAAGAGTAAATTTTTTGTATATGGCTTCCTGCATGAAGCCCATTGTCTCATGTCGAACAACAAGAACAACTGCTGTAGTCCCCTTTTTTGTGTTGTAATCTTTGGGCAGAAGGATGAGCAAAGAGACTACCTGTTATTTAAAATATCAAAGTTCACGTCCAAGTATTCCCACTTTCCCTCCTGGACGATGGCGCTATAAAGTCATTAGAATGAATTCTGAAGGAAGCATAAATATTTGCACCAAATGTCTTGACACCTCAGTCCAAACCATTAATGTGAATTTGATTGTTGCGTTTGAGGAAAAGTCAGGGGATCAGAAGTCTGATGACCACGAATGACACAATTATGTGGCAATAATTAGTTCTTAATCAATACTTTAATAATTCTTAGTCTTAGCAAGGCTAAAAACAAAAGGGGCCTTTGTAAATGTTTAGTGATGGGAAAATATCTGTTTATACATACCAAGCCAATTTTGATTGGTAATTAAGCCTATAGAAATATGAGCCTGTGTTATTTTTGGTGTCATTTCTGTGAGATGTAATTTAAAATCCTGACGTGTAATTCTCCACGTAGTTACCACTTGACATTATAACATTATAATCAGGCTAAATATGAGCAGCTGGTGCTGGTGCTGGTTCAGCACGCTTGACAGAAACACTGAAACCAGGGAGCTGTGTCTGACATCTGAGGGGAGGAATAAAGTGAATTATCTCCCTGGGATAAACAAAGGATCCTATAATCATTACTTTTCCATGAGACACAGTCTACAGGCCTTTAATGTTCTTTCTCTGAAAAGCAGTGCTTCATATTTAAACAGCTACACAGCAGTGAGAGCTGCCCAGAACAAACCGGCTTCAGGCTGACATGAATTCCTGCCTGAAGGTTAAATGAGCAGAAGTTGTTTAGCAGCAGGGAAATGTTACTCATTCACTTTTTAAAGCAGCATGTGGATTGAAATCATTAATCATCTGGTAGCCGACACACTTCACCAACCTTTGAGGTTCATACATGTGGGGCTGTAAAATCTTTGCTTTTTATGCTCAGTCACAGAAGAATTTCTGTGCAGATGGTTCAATAAACTAATCAAACAATTTTACTGTCTTGCACAGTGCAAATCTTTCACTGGACACGAAAACATCTACATGCCACTAATGCCCTGATGTTGCAAAGTGACAGGCTGCTTTCTAATTGCTTTACAGGGGGAGAAGTCATGGTCCACAGCCAGCAGTGCTGCTGCATGAAGCTCTATTCTTGTTAGCGAATCGGTTTGTGTAAATGACTAAAGGTACTTTGTCTTGCTGTGGTTTTTCCCGAGAATGATCTTTCCTGCTCACCCGGGGTGCCTCTGACAAAACAGCTGCAACTTTGAGTTAATGCTATTTCCCCTCATTTGCAGCATGTTATTTCCCAATTGCACTGAATGGATTATTGTTTTTGAAAAGGTAGGGATTCTCTATCTTTAGATTAGCCTTTGTGACTCTTTCAGCAGTGTGGAAAAAAGTCTGTTAACATGGCAACATTTCAAGATTACTGATATTCCCCAGAGCAGGAAAATCTGACCGCGAATGTTCCGAGTAAGATAAGCATTGTCGTACCATTTACTGACATTCATCCACACAGTGGTTGATACCATCCTACCTGACCGCAGCTAGAATGGAGGATGTTTGTACTTTGTTGGACTTGAGCCCTGCGTAGCAACTCTGTTTGCCCTGGCAACAGATGTTATGAGGACTAAGCTCAGCCTTTGAGACACTTTGTCCAAGCACACGTGGATGTGTGCTGGCTCTTCACATGGAATTGGGATTTAATGGAGCAGCTGCAGCGATAAATCAATGAGGGTTGGTATAGAAGCTATGCACCCAAGTTGTAATAAAGCGGCTTTTGCACATCAAAGTTGACCGCCGTGCTGAATGGAGGGCGAGGTTTTCGATTATAGGGCGTTAGGTATAAGGCTGTAAGTGACTCTTGTGTTACAGTAAATCATAAAGCAATTACATTAAAACAGACGGCCGGCTTGGTGCATAGAGGCCGTTGGCTTTAGTTATTGTGTTACCATTAGTGGTAGCCCACTGCTGCTCCCGCCTCAGCAATCTCATCATGTCAGAGCCCGTCATTGTAGCTGCATGAAAGCTAAAATCAATACTAAGCGAGTCTGTACTTCATAAATAAATAAATAAATATACGGGAAGAATACATAAATAAATAAGCAGCTGTATAATTACACCTTGTACAATAGATTTTATAGAATGGCCTTGTAGCGACAGGTGGAAACAAAAGAGAAAACATTTACACATCGTACGCTTATCCATCATTCGTCCACGACCATAAGAACACTAAATAAAACCGACTCTTCTTCTCCTCTCTGATTATCTGCAGCTCTCTCCTTGCTTCTTCTTCTCTATCTCAATTTACGGTGACTCTGTAAAAGGTCTCATGCTCCTGACCTGCGACTGAACTGAATTGCAATGAGCTATACTGGTCCAAATGGAAGCTAATTGCCTTAGCTTTCACATGCCAGCTGAATCAGATAATGCAGAGCGAACTACATGATAAAAGGCTTCTTTTATTCGACAATATGGATCGAATCACCTCCGGTACAAATACACTGAAATGTGAAAGCTGTGTGTACAGTTTCCTCAGGATTACTAGATACTTCTCCAAGAGCAGACTTCTGTTCTGTTTATTATTAACAAAACTGTTTGTCTAGTAATCTTGCTCTGCTTCCAACCATTCCCTCTGTGACAAATTACTTTAATTCTCTACTTAAATGTATGACATTTGGGATCAAGCTGACACAAAAAGGCCTGTTTTTTCTGCAAGTGCATAATGATTTTGTCCCCAAAAAAACATCTTCGAGATCCTACTCTTATGGATTTATGTCGAACAGGTCAGCGTCCCCTGACCTGTTCACAGACTTCAGACGTCACTTGAATTTCTTTTGTAGAGACGAATTATTATTTTAGTACCCTACTGAGAGTAGAGCTCTATCAGTGGGAAAACGATATTCACAGTAATTTCAATTATTTTGACTGATTTTGCAATATAATTTGCAGAATATTGGAGGGAATTATAGTTTTTGCATAATTAATTAACTGAAAATGATCATGTTGTGGTTTTTGGGGGAGGATGTGCACCACAACACTTAATTCAGAATGGTGCTTTTGAAGCATAATTTGCTTTTAACAAATTCTGCACCTCCTGTGATTTGGATATTACAAAGGTCTATATTGTGATCATAGAAAATTATCCAGCAACTTATTTAGTGAATCATATTAACAATATTCTGGTTCTCCAGTGAGAGGATATGCTGCTTTTCTGTGTTTTATAATAAGCCACTAATAGCTAGTTTTACGTTTTAACTATTTTATTGTTTGATAACAAAAACCTCCAGTGGCTTCCTGAGAATGGGAAACCAGAATGGAATTTTTTTCTCAATTTTTTAATATATATTTATTAATAGACAAAACAATAAACTGATTAACAGAGAAGATGATGAAATGATAATTTGTCGCAGCCTTAATCACACATTTACATGTGTGTAGTATATGTAGAATTATATATGGGTGACAAACAAAACAGTCAAGAATAACTTCTGAGAATCTTTGCTGGATGGATAAATACAATTCCTCTACAACATATTCCTTCATTTATACTTTCAACCTTTATTTAATCAGGTAATCTCATTGGGATCAATAGAGACCTGAGTACAGCGGATGGAAAGAAAAACAAACAGCCTAACAGGCATAACAGCAAGACATATAGAGTCGGAGACAGTCACAGACAAGAGTAAATGAATTAGAGGAAGAAAGTTGATATATTTCATCATTTGGTTTTATTAAGAGGGTGGCGGAGAGCATCGTCTCATATGTTGGTCCAAAATCTTCCACAGGTGTTCAACTGGGTCGAGATCTGGTTACTAGGCCTGGGCAGTAAACCCAAAATTTACCGATACCGAAATTTACGACAATAACCGACATCATTTTGCCCATATATTCGGTGTTTAAAAAAAAAAGAAGAAGAAAAAAAGTTTGTTTTGGTTGTCTGTAGGTAGGCTAACCTCTTAACGTTGCATTAACATTGCATTCAAGCATGTCAAATAAAATGAATAATACAGGTTTTCGTTTTGCCGTGTATACTTTTAAATGTATTCAGTCGTTCTCATTTCAAGTAATCTGTGCTTATCAACTGTTCAATAAATCTTAACAACTAAAAGTACTTCATTTGTATTTTATTTATTTATTTTCAGACAGTGTAGTTTTACAGTCCTTTAAAATGTCAAAAATAATAAATAGGTTCAGGGGAGTCATACTATCAATATAACTGCGTCAAATGGCCGAACTTTTTTTTTTTGCGCAGTGTCAGTGGAGTATTTGTCGCCCATTTATCGTTATCGAGGTGAAATGCTCAATATATCGTGATATTGATTTGAGGCCGTATCGCCCAGCCCGACCGGTTACTGTAAAAGCTGTAGCATTTTAGTCATGTCATTTTAATTTTGTCAACAAACCACTCAGTGAGTGCATTTCAAATCTTTCTCCAGTCATTGATTCAGGTTTTTGTCCATGGTATGAGTACGTGGTGTAGTAGCCGTCATAGTACATGATTAAGCGTTCTAATGGATTTTATAACTACCCGCGGTAGTTATAAAGAACATTTATTTCACAGCTTAAATCTGACTGATGTGTCCTTGAGTTTAAATGGAAGGCTGAAGGCTGAGTCTTTTTTCAGATGATGGATGGCATTAATATGCTGGGAAGAGGCTTTTCTGCTGTAAATGTAAATGAGAACCGAGACCTCACTAGAGACGGCTGAAGAATCACACAGAACAAGAAAACTAACTTGCAAACATGACTTGCTGTTTTGAACTTTTCTCCAGTGCTTTCCACAAAGCCAGCACGCCCAATGAATCAAACTTGGTTGCCAGAGCACTAATTGTACTGTATAAGCGATGCCAAACCATGAATCCATTCTGACTCTGTTGGTGTTTCATCAGATAACGTTGAGTGAACACTGGGAACGCACTGACTTCAGGATTTTTGGTTAATTGGTTGTTTGGTTATTGAACATGTGATTAATGATTTTATGTGGCACTTGAAATATTCACAGTATTTTCCCAGACAACATTTGACCTATATTATATTTATATATATTGACAATATTTGCCAAATTTTGTCATTTTTTATGAATGTAATTTGGATGGGATTACAGAGTAAGAATGGCAGCTCTATAGGCATGCAGCTCGAGGACACGTTAACCACCACTGGAATATGAATCTCTGATCACTGATATGTTGCTGTTGGGTTTGCATTGTGGGTAATGCAGGCACCAGGTTTTGTCAAGGAAGAAGACAATACTTTTTGATTAGGCTGCATTGATTTTTGATCCTGTTTTTAACAGTGTGAATGCTGAATTGTTGATGTATTCTTTTAACCTGAATATTTTATGAAATATAGCCTTTAAAGTATCAGTCAATCCATCCTTTTGACAGTTCACAGGGTTCAAGCTCTCTTACCATTCGCCTGCTGTGTCCTTGTTGACATTTGCCTTTAAGTAAACAACACTCCATATGTTTGAATGGCTCTCCCTCTGTGTTAACTGTTTATAACATGAACCCCCTGAGAAAAGGTTTTGTTACTGCTGGAGCACACGCACACAGATGCATAATGAATCTCGACTCTAATGAGCATGTATATTGTGGTGATCAGTGCTTCTTCCCCGGAAAAAAAAAAACAAACCTGCTCCTACACCAGATGGAGTTACTGCAGCCTGGGGATGCTTCAGCTCCTTGTTTAAACAAATTAGCCAGAGGCGAAACCTTGAATATTTTACAGTTCGCTGCACAGACGTATTCATAAAATCATCCATATCAATGTTCCTGAGCCTGAGCTGGTCTGCACTTTCTACCAGATGGCTACAATCAGTCAAAGCTAATGAGTGTTTTTAGCCAGTAAAAGGTTCCTGTCCACAGTCAGTAAGTCAACATGTTTTTACATGTTATCACTTTAATTGATCTTAACAGGCCACATTTTGGCGGAGTTTACACTGGCTAACGCTTATCACTGTTTTACCAGTAACATTTGCACTTTTGAAATAAATGCGTCATGGAAGTGAAGCAAAATTGAAAACCTGTATAAACGGTTCCCCAGATTATAAGATGACGCTTGAAACATCAGTAACTTGAGACATATTTATTTATAAAATTAAAGGTTTACAAAATCTAAAGTATTACTGAAGCTGTGTAGATTTTTTAAGATTCATTTAACATTTTGATCATATAATGGTCTTAGTTTTAACTCTGAAAAACAAGTAGTTAACGAGAAAAGTGTGCAAGAGATCAGATCTCTGCTGAGAGTCCCAAACAAACAATGTTGAAAGTGGAAAAACGTGGCCTGCAACAGACTACGTAAGACTTGTTTTTAAGCCAAGCAGATCACTGTAAATGTGTTTAACTACTGAAGCAGTTGTAGATTATTTGCAGCATAAGGAGTCAGCAGTTGGGGTTAGTATAAAATAGTTTGGGTTTGTTTTTTGTAAATCCCCACAGCCATGAGAGGTTCTTGGGTATATAGTCAAGAATATGCACAAAGTATATGAATCCGATGGGTGACATGAGCTTCGGAAAGACAGACAGATACACACATGCATGCACCTACACACACAACCATGCACGACAGCCTCTGAGCCTCTGCCTGGCAGAGAATATATGAACTATAATGTTTCCTCTTGTGCATCAGTTGAAATTGCATCCATCAATCTGTATTTTCTTGTTAGACATATATATATATATATATTATTTATGACATAAATTCACAATCATTCCCAAATTGGTTTTAAAGAGGCAGAAAACCATTATAACCTCATATCATGTGATGCTGTTTTGTTTGTTTCCTTTTATCGTAGAAATTGGATTACTGGTGATGACACAAACTGATAAGTGTGTGTGGGGCTGCTCAATTAATCATCATTTTATAGAAATGTCAATATGGACGAGTGCAATATCCAAATTGCAGCAAGCACATTAAATATTGTGCTGCAGAAATGTTGCGGTCTACAAATAATTTATTACAGACTGAAAAAATCGTTCACACTCATCATAGTTTTAATATATTTTTCATTTAAAATGAGAATAAAGATGTAAGAATGATCTCCATAATCCCCATCCCCAGAACTTCTGATTTATGTACTTCAGTGATTGAAGTGATTCTTTTTTTAGGGGCTTCCTAGAGATTATTTAACCTTTTAATCACCATCATTTTTTATGCTTTTACACACCCTTTGTGAGTGATACTCATTCCATTTGTTAGTGATGATTAATGCTTCTGCATATTTGTGATACAGAATCATAATATAATGAATTTTTACTGTATGGATAGAAATAGATGGTCCAGCTGCTCTTATATTTTCGAACACACACACACACACACACACACCGTGTTTTGGCCTTGAATGTCACATCCACTGAGAGATGGTCAGTTTATGACTCGACATATAACCCTCTGTTGACAGTAAGCGTGTATCAGGATGATGACTGACGGCGACAGTGACTACAATGGCTTCTTGCTGCTCCCGAGTCATTAATTTTATGGTTCAGAGGTCACAACTGCCAGTGTTAAAGTGATAAAGGTCAAGGCTGACTGAAAAGAATTAAAGGTCATTAAATCCTGCCAGAGGAAAAGCTAAACTTAATACAGATAATTAAATGTCACGAATATTATCCTTAATGTGAATAAGGATTCATTTTCAAATGAAACTTGACCAGTCATTTATAATATCATCAGTCAGAAGCAGTTAATCAATGCATTTAACAAGTATTCGATTCAAACTGCAACAAAAAGAAAACTTCTTACTGGATAAGCACTTCTGAAATATCAAATCAGCAGTTCACCGGTTCAGAACCTATTTAAATGTCCATTAAACAGAGCAGTGACACCACCTTATTCTCAGGCTTCAGTTTGCCAAGTCCGATCAGCAAAATTCAGAAACAGGACTTTCAAAACACGGCTACTAAGTAATTAATCATGAGAGAGAGGACACTTTTTTGTGAAATGTGAGTGTAAAGGACCAGAGGTGTGTCAGAGGTGAACTCACATCTGTTCTGGAGTCAAAATATTGATTTATTATTTTGAAGTACATAATGACAGAAATGCTGACTGATGCTAACTCGAGTGGAGACTTTGCATCAGCGTAATGGTCACATAAATTTAAGGAGCATCATTCAGCCACTCAGTACACTGCAACTGCAAGTCAATGAAATCACTGCAGTTAATTAAAAAGACTTCCATATAAAAAGTCATTCTCTAAAATCATTTTCATGTTTTACCTGAAGGTTTTTATGAGTCCTGAGTTTGACTGAAGCTTTTGTGAAGTCATAAACTAGTTAAAGATAAATCTCATTGACTCGGTATAAAGAAGCAAACTGTATAAAAGTCTGTTAATTTTCAACCCATTTGTTATGGATCAGTGGTCGTTGGCATGGAGCACAAGGACATTGTTAATTATTTAAAAACACTTATCTGGCTATGCAGATCTTTCTAAGTGGATAATCATAAGCTGATGTTTGTTTTAGGGCGAGAATTTGTCTCTGGAGGATAACAGAGTTTTAGTTAAACCAATATTTCTCTGGGCCTGCTGCTCGCCAGATAAGATTGCAGAGTTAAAGTGAGATAAATGGGGACAAACAACCACAGTTTTTCAGGGCAAAAGTGAGATAACATTACTTTTCCACGTTAACTCAAGGCCTCAGCTTTAATTAGTGCATAAATCAACGTGCCAGGAAGATAATCACCTACATCTGATAGTCATACTTGGAAGTGCTCCTGCCGCTGGTGAGGATGGCGATGGTTAAGCTAAGATAAACCTTTATTATCGCCATGAGGAGATTCAGTAACCTGTTGTTACACAGAAACATCTGAGAAGCCAGAACTGTTTGGGAAAGGGAAGGCACTTTCAAAAAATACTTGGCATGATTGGTCTGGTTTTCATCAGCAAAATTCTCTGCGCATTTTGAAGACACATTCACACAGTGTTTTTCAAAAAATAGTTTATGCGCTAAACAGAAGATGGAAACATTTTTTACAAATAAGTTCTGATGTAGCAAACATTTAATTCACTTGACTGATCAGCTGTTTCTGCAGGAAAACCCCAAAAGATAAAGAAAGTGTTTCCGTACTCATGGATGGCCAAAGTTGTCAGATTTGTTTTTGTTTTTTCTCTCACACAATCTCTACTTCTTCTACTGGTTACTGATGGATTAATACATCACACCGCCATCTTCTGAGAAAAGTAAGTTACTGCAGCTTTGTTTATTCGTTCTAAACCAGTTGATGGAAACGTCCCTAATATGCATTTTCTTTAATACGACATTTCAAAATTTTGCTTAAAATTTATGTCGACTTCAATGGAAACACGGCTAATGTCGCCGTCAGTTGTGTTTTGTGTTTTGTACTTTGCATGTAGCTGGCAGTACACAGTTAATAGCACGCTGATTGGTTGAACAACTGGCTGTTCAGAGTGAAGTGGATAACTTGCGATTCTCACGTGATATTGCGAGAATGCTGCGGTGCGAGGTCAGAGATCCAGGTGTCTCAGAAAAAACAGGAGTGAGAGGGAAATACAGGAAAGAACCAATACGAGTCAAGAACATAAGATCAATAAGGAGACATTTCAAAACAATTATTATAATAGCAATAAGATATTGTAAGATGAATACAGAGCTGCTGGCCCTGGATGTCTGCACTGTATCCTTAGTGAGTGAGTGAACATATACAGTCAGTCAATAAATATAAATCTACAGTGACGTAATCCACAAGACAAGTCTGCTTGCTAATACATGATTTACTGTGATTTAAGGGTTCTCTGATACCCAGAGTTTGTTTCTGAGTGACGTGCTGCCTCTGCATGCACAACAAACCATCAGTCACAATTATTCCTGATCAATTTATCAGGAAATCAACTAAAATGAGCGAGAAACGGGAGGGGAGCAACATGAAGGAGTCCCTTTATTTTACTCACCATACAGTCGTCAAACAGTTCACAGCCTTCACCTGCTTTTGTTAATTGAAGCTAATGTATTGCAGTTCAAATTAAAAGCTTTAGTCATTAGTCTTCAGACTAAAAAGTACTTTTTCAGCATGAATTTTACTTACTATGCAGATGCACTTTCCTACAAAAAAACCCTCAATGATTATTTTTCTTCTTCAAAAAACGTTGTTTTGCTAAACATATTGTGATAAAGAATATGTATAGCAAAATCCATTATCATACTGCCCAAGAATATGCAGCTGTCCCCAATGAATATGTAATGTAATATATCTGTGTTCTTTATTAATGGAGAGTATATGTTGGATGTTTTCCTGAGGCACCTGACGGCCATGTTGCAGGTGCAGGTAATTGAGATCAAAGAGGCGCTTATAAGCAAGTGGCTGCTGGAGATGGAGGAGTGGTGCTTCAGGGCTCACCTGATTGGATGGTGGTGGGAGTTCTGGAGGAGATTGTCTCTTGAAGTGATTGACAGCAGAGGGAAGCAGGAAAACATAAGAAGGGAATCTGGCTCAAGCAATTAATGGAGGAAATGAAAATTCTCCAGTATGCGTTTGTTCGGATGATAGCAGGAGTTCTAACCTTTGTCATGTTAGCTCTCTTCTTATCCTTTGCTTTTACTCACGGCTGGTAATTGCACACCTAAGACTGTGGCATGAGCCATGCAGAAGAATCTCAGTTTTATACTTGTTTTTAAAAGTCCTCCAGTTCTTTCTTTGCTGTGTCAGAACCCTTTTCATTTGGATGGTTTCCATTTGTCACCCATGGACAGGAAGAGCTCAGTCTCACTCTAAAAAACACAAAGCAGTTGAATTATAATTGTCATTTACCACAGAAAAGCTTTACAGCATTCTGGTCATCCCTGCTTTTTCAGAGCCTAAGTCTGAAGAAAGTCAGAAATAATTCTACTAATTAATTAGAATTAGAAACAGAGCGGTGTGGTGGCTCACTGGTAGAGCGCATACCACCCAGGCTGAGTCCTTGTTGCAGTGAACCTGCATACAAATGTGGCCCCAGGTCTCTTTGCTGCATTTCTTCTCCTCTGTCTCCCACACTCTCTGTCAATGTCTAATAAAGCGTGTTAGGGAGGTAATATGTAGTGAGTTTATCAGGACTTCTACAGCTGCCTTGGGCATCTGGGAGTGGTGCTGATGAAAGCTGTGTGAATGCAACAAAACAGTGAAGTCAAACCAAAACAAAAAGCTGAAAGACACTAAAGAGTCTCTCTGAATCCGTCACTATGTGCAATGGATTCATTGTTCATTGAAGAATATTGATTGTCCCAGCTTGAAATATTTCATTAAAAAACATGAGAAACAGTTTATTAGTAACTTAGCTGGGAACCAAATTGAAGCCAGAAGATAAACACGAAAACATGTATGCGTAAACGTGAGCCATGTAAGCAGCAGCATGTAAAAAAACCCATCAGTCATCATTTGTCAGTTAACACATAAACAGCAGCATAAACAAGATGTTTGGAGCAGCTGCCTGAGCCGTGCAACTCAGACCAAACCGTCAGTAATTGGACATCATAGGGGTTCTTCAAAGGAAGGCCTGAAACTCAAAGGGACTATTCTGTCTTCTGATTTCTTTCCATCCTGCACGTCAGAGTGTGAATACTTATTTTCAAGCTCCCCTCACCTTTTTATCTACAGCCATGGTTAGCAGAGTGTCTTTGAAGTGCAGCGATATTCCCTGCACACCGAATGCTCATTAAGGAGCTGTGCTGCAGTTACATTCGCCTGTGAAACATCTGAGCGGGGTCAGACATGTTTGCTCACGTCTACACAACGTGAGAGAGCTGCTCATAGAAACATTAAAGGAGAGCTGCTGGAGGTGCTGCTGATTTCTCACGGACTCTGTGAACGCAGGCCATCTCAATTCATGAAGGAAAATGGGCTCCATGAAGCGAAATCATTGTGCAGTTTCAGCTGAACTGCAGCCGCGGTGGTGGACAGAGTCAGAATAAATGGATTTTCTGATGTGAGTCAAGAACAGTATCTGGTTTCACCTCTGATGATGCTCCTGTAAAGGCTGTACTGTATGTGTGACTGTGGCCATGAATAAGTCAGTGTGTTTCACAGGCCTACATGCTTCTTTTTGGTAGATAAAAGGTGGAAAACTCCTGTTTAAAACTCCATCAGATTCTTGTTTTGTCCAACAAACATTGCAAAACACAAGATATTCAGTTTACTATCTTATACAGCTTTTTAAAAAGCAGCATTAAAGGCATTAAACAAGGTAAAACCAGCCAATGTTGAGATATAGTCTTTATTGTCTGAGGAGGAAAATGTGTTTTCATAATCTGCAAGAAAGACATACACAGTTGACATAATGGTCAAGTATAAAAACACTGATTTAAAGCTCTTCCCATATCCCTATAGCACACATATTCAAATATATAGTACTCAGTCAGGCATTTTCAGGGCTGCAATGAAGGAACATGAATTTATAGAGATGAAAGTAGCTGCAGAAAAGTTTTCTGTTGATTGCTGTAGTGGATAACTCTTAAAAAGTTGTTCATAGACCTGGACCAAATATCACAACCTGCACATTTTTTAGCAGAACAAAATGATAAAGACTCTTTAAGCTTGACAGCTGCACCGCAGCAGCGGTCTGCCACACCAGCAGGGGGGCACAAACATCTGGAGCACCTGAGGTTTCCTCGTTGACCTCTGGAACAGAAAAACCAGCACAGCAAAATTTTAAAAATCTCATACTGTTTGCTTCTCCTGCATTAAAGTACATAATACACTGTGAGGGTGCCTGTGTTGTCTCTCCAACTTTGTGTAGTTTTACTTTCCAACAGTCAGCTGACAGTGTATAAATAATGACCGCTGAGTCGTCTGTCACTATGAATATCAACATTGGAATTAAAAGATAAACATGAGGGATGAGGGAGTAAAACTGCCAATAATAGATGAGATTTGTATCTCATCGAAGAAGACCCTGAAGTCATTATAAAAATGTTTACTGAGGTACTAAATAAAGTGAGAAATAGGATCTTTTTTTTGACAATCTAACTGCATTTTGCAATCGGTGGTTGATACAAAGTATAAAAAAAGTTTAAGGCAGTTTTCAGACCCAGAGGCTACATCCACTTCTTTTGTACAGTCTGCTCTAACATCTAATTTATTAGTTCAATCAATTCTCCTTAAACATGTATGACCACATGTTGTGTATTTACAGCCTGCAATTTGTTGTTTCCACTCAGTCATGAAAGTTTAAATGAGATTAGAGACCCCAAAGACCATCAAAGTATTTCACCTGTAGAAGGCCACTAAACCAAAAGAGAGAACAAGTGGCTGGATATGAGATAAATCTGATTTATTGTACATTTGAAGCTTTAAGTTGTGCTAAAGTGAGTCCTTAACAAGGATTTACTATACAGTATGACCTAATGCACCCTGCATTTTACGATCTATTATGTATTATTTTGACCTACAGCAGAAAGTAAAAAGGAAAGCAGGACGAGTCTGCAATTTATTACACTCTCATACTATAGTGGAAGAATTTCTGAAACAAATCATGTATAAATGTGCTTCCTCTGGCCCATAACAAACTCTCCTCTCTGCGCCTCTCATGCATGGTGTGGGAGAACAAGCAGCGCCTGTAATGGCATAGTAAATTGGTGTTGTCAAATGTTGTCAAGAATGCAACTTCAGCATTAATGGGGTGTGTCTTCCATCCTTGTAAAGTGGCTGTTTTTCATTATTATGCTCACACAGTAAATAGCTCTTTGTGTAACTGAAATCGATCAAGATCTAAAGAGTCACCAGGTTAATGTGGAGAAAGCATCACGTAAAGCATTTATCATCCTGATGAGGGGAGCTCAACAGCAAGTCCTGTAATGATGATATTAATATCAGCCGACACAACATCTTTAATATTCTCTTTGTGTTTTTTATGACAACGATTTCATGATGTGTTACCTGTTTCTGTCTGTAAACATCTCATTATCTCAAACATCAGTCATTAGTGCTGTTTTTCTCTCAAATACTAAACTTCATAAATTAACTCATCAAATAACCCGTTACAATCTCTGTTTTTAGATCTGATTTCTGTGTTTACAGCTCTCTGTTGTCGCAGTATATTCGTCTTTTCTGTTTGTCGTGAAGCACATCAGCCGATCGTTGTCCATTGATTTTATGTCCATAGATCTGAGGAGAGCGAATTGATGACATTAACATAATCAATCACAGCCTGTTCATTCATTATCTCAGGTTCTTCCTTCAATATGACACCATCAATCACATGTGCAGTTTTTTAAGAAAATTTGTTGACAGAAATGTGTCGCCGTCTCGGATCAAAGAGTTCTTGATTATGTGTGAAATTACCTCGTGTTTATTCTGTTAAATAATTACACATTCCAGTTCACTTCTTTGTTACATTCCTCTAGAGAAATTAAACTAGTTTTCAGAGCATTTTGATGCAGCCACACCTTCTCAAACAACAACACCACTGCGGATCTGTCTGCTGTAGTAAGGGACCTTATAACTCAGCTGTGCCCTTTGGGGCCAAGTGATCTGGTTTATGTTGCTGATTCAGTTCAGAGTCTAGCACCTGCACATCTCTGTCCACTTGAAAATTTTTGAAATTTGACTCCAAAGCTGCACAAGGCAAATTTGCACATTGGAGCAGCTCCAAGCAGAAGTGCCAATATTGGACAAACCCTTGATTACCTTTCATGAAAAGCTTTTATAGTCAATGCCAGCATCTTCTACAGTCTTTTTCTACATGTTGCAAAGATTGTAGGTCCGTCAGTGAGCATGAACTCTAAAGAAACACTCCACACCTCGCTGCATAAAGTGCACATCATGTCCTGCATCAGTGTTGGTACTGGACCCAAGTTGTGAGATGTGAAATTGTCCAATATTAGCATGTTTTTAAAGAATAGCGGGCTGAAACTTTTTGCCATCCAGTCCTCTCATCTTATTGTACACCCCTTTATATAAATATAATGTGTATATATAGCATATCCCTTATTTGATGTACACCATTGTCTGTTATGATTGTTGTTGTTGTCACAGCTGCATTGGATTATGGGATCTTTATGGCTGCATGTTGTCATATGTTGCTGGAAAATGAATGCAATTCAAGAGCTAGTGGTTCTCACTTAATTATTTCAAATACTGTTTTAGTATACTAAATAGTTTGACATTTTGAATGCAGTCAGTATCTGCAGGTTTAATTAATTGTTGCTGCGTTAGTGTCCTTTTTGGGGGGTTTTGGTGAGCACTTCTGGATTCAGTTTGAGTTGTAATTTAATTTTATTCTCCTTGATGTTTTCCACGTCCATCCTCCTCTCAGACACCTGGCGCTCTGACCTGCTTGGGCTTAAATCATGTTGATGTGCGTCTTTACACATAGAGGTTTTATGGGGTACTAACCCATCAAAGGAAACTGTAGAGGACATCAGGCCATAATAAATCTGCAGCTTCTCTCACCAGCTGATGGAAATGTGACAGCAGGTTTGTGTCTGATATCACTGAGTACACGTCTGTCTCATATGCCAATGCAGATGTTTCATTTAATCAGGACCGCGCTGTGTCTTTCCATGCACACATCACTGAGATCCAATTTTAAAATGTGACATATTTTGAAAATCACTGGTGAAGAAAATCAATAAAAAAGCAGCAGAAGATGAATTTGTTGTAGCCAGTAGTGCTAAACTTTGATTACTTTGGCTTTGGGTCAGTTTCATTATTTTAAGTTTGCAAAGTTAACATCTAGAATACAAATATATTCTATCTATAATAATTAGTCCAAGAAGCTTAGTCACTATTCAATCATATAATTTTATTTTAAGAGCTCCTCCAAGGAACACCTATAGATTAAAGCCAGGCCAATGTATAAGCTGATGTTAGCTCATAGCAGATAAATCTCAGTATTGGCAGTATGTGCCGTCTGGCATTCCTGTCCTTCAGTATCATTTATCAAAGAAATGTGAGTCACTGTCCACCTGAAGTAGTGGCAAGTTCATTCTTATTTTTTTGTTATGGGTTCTGTAATGGTAATAATGATCAGCCAATAGATCAGATTTATTTAACTCTTTAAAGCCCAGTCACCAATAAAACACCTTGATCTGTATGGGTTTTTTTGTGGTGACAAAGGAATATGATGGTATCTGTAACCATCTCAGTACTAAAGACTAGACTTGGCGGTAGCCAGCTAGGTAGCCCCGCCCTAAAACATGCCCTGCTTTTAGTTATATTTTACCCTAACTGGGACCAAAACTTACAAAATGAACATCAAGCTGTATTTGAGAAGACTTAAAACTAAAGATTGAGATCATAAACCGAGTTTTTACTGAGGTATTAGGGTCATTGCACACAACAATCTCCTTTTTGTAGCCAGTGGAGTCACCCCCTGCTGGCCATTATAAAGAATGCAGGTTTAAGGCACTTCTGCATTGCTTTCTTTTCAGACCTGGAGGCTGCTGCTTTGGTCTGGAATTTGTGTCGTTTTTTTTAAGCCTGTTATATCAGTCACCTGTTTGCAGCAGCTATTGTCCCATTTCACAATACAAGTTGAAGTGATTTAGAGGCATTTTTATTCAACATCTTTGTGGTTAAAAAAAGTTGAAACTCAGCGTGTCTGCAGAAACATCCAATGTATGAACATTTGTTCTGGCAACCGGGCTGCTATTTAATATCAATATTGGATTTAGCATAAAAAATGATAAGAAAGTCACATTCTCCTTGCCCCCTCTCCTCCATGCAAAATGTAAAACTTTAAAAGTAACTGAAAAAAGACTAAAGGGAAAAATCAGCTGTCTGTGAAAAACACATAAAAATGCTATACACATAAACATATAAAATATAATCAAAAACAAACAGCTGTGTTAGATTGATTCTTAATTGAAAACTTTGTTAGGCCTGTTTTTCTTTTTTTTCATTGTGATCTTTTTCAGTGCCAGTACATTTGTTTGTGCCAGACGTTTTCCAAATAATAATCATAAAAAGCTAATCCAATTTTTCAGCTAAGTTCATGTTTTGTTTTCAGGCCAAATTCTATTTTCAATGCCAAAGTCTAAAGTTCTGTCTTGCCTCCAGAAAAGAGCAGCAGGACAGTGAATAATG